>VXBT01008749.1:18410-42803 GCA_013400235.1 Oriolus oriolus | reverse complement strand
CCAGCACAGTGTCCAGCACAGTGACCAGCACAGTGACCAGCGCAGTGTCCAGCACAGTGACCAGCGCAGTGTCCAGCACAGTGACCAGCATAGTGACCTCGCTCAGCTGGGGAGGCGTGCAGACAGGGCTGCCCCGCACACGCCACTCTCACCCATCACTGCTTATCAGGAAAACGTTCATTTCTGGAAATCACATTTCAAATAAGAGGACTTTGCAACCTGCTTTCTTTGTTCCATTTGTGCTGCACGTTTTTCCAGTCAAGCTGCAGCAATCACAACTGTGGATGTTTTGCTCCTTCCCTTTTAATTCTGATGGTCTTCTGCAGCAGAAAATTCTGTATGATGATAATTGAGTTTCCTTAAAACCCTCTCCTGATTCCTGCTTCCTAAATAATTCTTTTCATCACTTTCATGTCATCATTTTGCTGCTTTCAAAGAACACCATATGCAGGTAGGCTGAGAATGACAGAGAGGGACTCCGCTACTTCCCTTTCCCCAGAGTGGTGGTGGAGTCACCATCCCTGGAAGTGCTCCAAAAACAACTGGATGTTCACAGATTACAGCCCTGTACATCCGCTGATGGGAAGCCGGGAATGAATTCCTTATTTTGCTTGGCTTGCATGTGCAGTTTTTGATTTACCTCTGAAACTTTCTTTATCTCAACCCAGGAGCTTCTCCCCGTCCTGCTGGGGAAAGTGAGCCAGGCTTTGTGGGGCTGAGCTTAACCCACAGCACGGGCAGAGCCTGTAGAAAGCTGAGAGAATCTCTGGTGGCAGCTCAGTCATCAAAGGCAAGGCTACAGACTGCAGATCTGCCACCTGAGCTCCTCTGCTTCCTCAAGGAAATCAGCGCGGGACAAAGTCGCGGATCCATCTGCGGCTGGATATTTCAGCAGTGTCAGTAGATTTATCTAAAGTTGGGTATAATTCCAGCATGTAAAATGATGCAGTGCTTCCTTTCTGAGATTTAGGTAAAAATGCAAGTCAGTGATTCGGGGGTAAAGCTCACTGAAATGAGGAAGCAGCAGCAGCTCCCATCCTCACAGAAGACCGGGAGGTGATCACTGAGCTGCTCCTTTGAATTTAGGTGGGTAATTTGAGAAGGATATTAACAATCCAGTAACTGGCTTGCTTGCTCAGAATACCCAATTCTGCCAGCAGGAATGGCAGAGAAAAATCTGCCTTCTTCCTCATGGCCTCTATTGGGTTGTGTTCCATCTGCTGCCCAAAAGGTCCTGGATATCCTGTGCTGTGGAGCCTGACCACAAACACCATTCCAACCTGCTTGTGGAGAGCCAGTCTAGCTAAAGTACCTCCTTTCCTCAAATTTTCTGCCCTAGCAGCTAGGATAGTTTCAGCTCTGGTTTGGGGACTAATCTAGCACAAGCTGTGAGGACAAATGTTATCATTAGGAAAAGGTAATCAAGAAGTTTATGTTATTTCTGTTCCAAGTTCAGACTGTGGAAATATCTGAAGAGTGGATTAACTGAAGGAACTGAGCACAGTCATAGGACATTTCTTTTTAAAGTCAACAATTTACATCCACCTAGATCATAATTACTTGGTTCTTTCTTTCTCTACTGGGGCAAGTAAAATTATGCAGATTTTCCAGAATCCTATTTTTGCATTTCCTCTCCCAGTTTGTCAGTGACTACTGGAAAACACAGAAAACTGTGAAATGAAATATGAGTCTTGATAAAAAATTCATGTAGACAATATGTTAAATAGTGATGGAAAAAATATTTATTAATTCTGCTTCAGTTAATAGTAATAAAAAGAAACTCTTCCTAGGTGTGTGTTTACAAGTATTTTTCATTACAGTGTTAGGAGTTTCTTTAAAAATTCTGAAATATAAAACCACATTAAATGCATTCTGAACATCTTCTCTTTAGCAGTCAAAATTTAAATATACCCATGTCTTTCTGGATAGAGGAGGATCCTATTTATTACAAGAAGTAGTAAAAGCACTGTGCCTATAATCTAAGGTACAATAACAAAGAAACAAATTCTTCCAACTCTCTTTTGTGTGACACTTTAACCTGTTTTGCCTCAGATTAAAGAGCCCCAACATCCAAACTGACAGAGAGTAGATTTAGATGGGATACTGGGGAGGAATTGTTCCCTGTGAGGGTGGGGAGGCCCTGGCACAGGGTGCCCAGAGAAGCTGTGGCTGCCCCTGGATCCCTGGCAGTGCCCAAGGCCAGGTTGGACAGGGCTTGGAGCACCCTGGGCTGGTGGAAGGTGTCCCTGCCCATGGCAGGGGGTGGCCCTGGATGGGATTTAAGGTCCCTCCCAAGCTAAACCCTTCTGGAAATCTGTGATCTTAGGGCTGTGCCTTAAAAAATGGCTCTGAATTGTCTCCTTCCCCTTCCACCTGTGTGAGATTCATGTGTGCTGTGGGAAGTCCATGTTAAAGACTTCCTGTAGAGATAAAATCATTAAGGGACAGTGAAAATCAGTTTATAATTCCCAATAACCACTGCTAGCATAGAAAACTGCTATGATTTGTTGTTGGCAGCAGTTACCAACACTTCATTCACATCATGATGTGACTAATATTTGTCAGCTCTGACAGGATGAGGAATTTCCTGTTTGCTGTGTTCATTAGTGTAAAGCTGATGGTAAAACCTAATTACGATTCGTTAAGTCATGTAGGTGTGTACCTCAGTAAAAACACGTTGCAGGAGTGTCCTCTTGCTTCAGGGGTAGTCCCTGTTGCTTTTTCTCTTCTAGATACCCATATTTCTTTGGGATCCATGTATTTAGAAGATCAGAAATTGTGTCAATTGTGGCTGGAGGCCACACAGAATTTTGCAGTTTACTGTGTATCTGGGGCTTCAAGGTGTACCCAAACCTTAAGGTTCCATATTGTCATTTCTGCTCTCTGGTGGATTGTAACAATCAGCTAAAAGTGGAACAAAGGAATTAATTCAGTATTCCGTGCCCTGAGGAGCAGGTGGGAGCACTGGCAGTAATTACAGTGAGATTTGGTGCCTGCAGTCCTTGCTCTGTCCCGGACTCTGCACACAGAGCTCCAAGTGCAGCCTCGGGCTCCTGCAGGGTGTCAAACTACAGTGGGCCCACCTTCCCCACAAGAAACAGCATTTCCATCATTTATTTCTTTCTCTGGTTGCAATAAGCCACCAATGTCCTCCTTGGCCAAGCCACCCTGCGGTGGATTCTTTGTCTCTGCCCATATTTAATGCCAACCTGTTTACTGCCACTTTTTAAGTCTCGCAACGTGCCAATAGGCAGAGTCAAACTTTCATGAGTGCAGTACCTCTGAGAGAAAATGAAGCTGAAAATAATGAGGACAAGATCTACCGTATCCTGCTGCTTTGATTAGCACGAGCATGAAACCTGAATAAGGGCTCAGATGGAGAAATTCAAAAAATAAGAGAAAAGTGTCATAATTTAAGATAGGAACTGGTATTCCTAAGAGACCAAATCTCTTTCTTCTTACGAGAATGTTGAAAATGTTTGAGTTATATGAATTTGTTGCAGTAGTTGAGAGTTTTTTTCTGGAGAGCTGAGGAGTTTTCTTGATTTTTTTTTTTTTTTAAGAAAGACCTCTGATAATCATTTGTTCAAACCACCTGCTCCAAACCAGACCAGCTCCGACACTAGATCAGGTTCCTCAGGGTGACACCCAGCTGAGTTTTTAGTAAACTCAGTTGAATTTTGAATAGTAACTAATAATTCTTTTTCTAATTTGCTGGAGGGAATTTTTAAGACTAAAATTAAGGGATTCCAACACCTGGTCCTAATCACACTGAAGTCAGTTGGATGCTTCCTGATTAACGGAGGTTTGATTTATTCTCACCCAGGTTTCCTGCACAGAGTTTTCTCTGACTTCTCTAAGAAGTAGAAGACAATAAAAACTGGGATGAGATGAAAGGAAGTCCACCAACAAATCTTTCAGCATCACTGATATCACATCTTCGATTGGCTCAGGGGCTTACCTGGCTTTTAAGCAGCATCAGAACTGGGATATGGCACCTGTCAATTAAATAATTTCCCGTGCAAATTTAGCACCCGTGCCTCACTTTTATTTTTGTTTCCAATTTCATCACTGAAGCTGCAACAAATACAGAATGAAGATGATCTGGTCAGATTTTACAATTCTTTTGTACTGCGTTTCTGCAAGAGATTGTTGCTTTGTGCAGAACAATTTTGGAAATAGATCACCTGAGGAAAAGAACACCCCAGTTTGAACCTCACTGGGGAAGGATATAGATTTCTGGAAAACGAAAACTACTTCAGGTGACCTTTGTTATTACTTTTTTTTTACTGGTTTTGGATGACAAAACACTGCCAGTTCTTGGGAGCGAGGAGGGTTTCCCACGGGGTTGATAACATCACTTGGAATGAAATGAAACATTTGCCTACATCCATGTGAAACGTATGGAGAAAGAAAAGCGGGTTGGATTTTGAGTTACCCGCGTTTAGGAAAATTGGGGTTTTTTACATTTTGTTGTGGTTTGCTTCAGTTTTGAGATCAAAAATATCCACTTTCATAGTTTGGACAGAGGAGTTTAGTAAAAAATGTTGTTTGTGTGGGTCGTTATACCATTTTGGATCGCAATTGATACCAGCAGCCTGTAAAAAGGATCATTACCCTTTTTCTTTTTAATAATAATAAGAAAGAGGGATAATATCTGTCTTGAAGATCCATCAGCGCAAACAGCTGACAGAGCGAAAGGGAGAAATGTGAAATGATCTCAGCGTCTTAGAAAGTGAAGGAGAAAGGAACCAAAAACTATTTACAGTCACGGGGAAAGTTCACGGTTATGCTGAGACTTCCTGATCTCAAGATATCTGGGATGTAAACAACGGAATATAAAACCTTCTATTAGGAAAAGGCCAGGAGGTTCTGCTGAGGGAAGGCATGGAAATATCTTCAATTGCTAAACCTGTCTTTTAAAGCCTCTTTTATTCTGTGACCACTCCTTCTGTTGGAAATGTCAACTGCTCACTCTCGCTTGGGAGATTCCACGATCCAGCCCCATCCAGCACCCCTGATGCCTTAGGTTTTAACTCTTATATTTTTCAAATTCTGCATTCCCAGTGTGTGACTCTGAGCTGCCTTGCAGCCTGTCAGCTGCTGCTATCTCATGCTCACACAGACACAACAAAGCCTCTCCAGGCCTGCTCTCCAAGGACACCCAGCCTGTCCCAGGCCCAAAATGTGTAACCCAGCACCTTGAGAAGGGGGGCGAGCTGAGGGGCAGTTCCATCATTAGCTAAAGTTTAATTGGCCAATTTCTGCTGATCTGCAAATGGAGCAAACCTGTAACAGTGTGAAGAACTCGTGACTCGGAGTCCATCTCGGGTGCAGCCTTTGGCCTGCCCAGGGTGTGCCTCTGAAGGCCTTTCCAATAAATATCCACCTTTATTCCCTCACTCCTGTCTGGTCTCTGTTTCCAGGTTGGCCTCTTTAGGCACCACTTTGGTGTGCATCCCCCAGCTCTCAGGTGTGCCCTCTGTGCATCCAAGCATCACTCCCACCCGACTGGCAGCGGGAAGGGGTGCTGGGAGTCTCCAACCAGGAAGGGAAGGGCAGGGAGGGAAAACGGTGCGGGGAAAAGATGCTCAGGCGCAAAGCACGAGGAGAAACGAGAGACCAGAAGAAATGGGAGATGACAGGACAGTGATGCACCAGAAGTGTCAGGAGGGAAAAAACCTAATGAAATAATTCCACTGACCAGAACCTGAGGCTTGCCAAAGCAGCTTGTGAAGGTTAGCACTGAAACACTTCTTTTGAGTGTAATAATACAAATGTAATCAACAATAAATACATAAAAGTGACAAACAGGGAAAGATCTGCAGCTTGGGAGAACAGGTGTGCTGCTGAATTTGGGGTATTTGTGCCTTTGTGTAAAAGCCACCTGAAATGTAAGTGATGTTTGGAAGATGAAAAGCAGATTACAGCTTAGAATACAGAGGAGATGTGCACTGGGAGCACGGTGAGAAGCAACAGGAAAAGGAGATTACTGTTTGCAAGTTTTCAGGGTAAATTGAGTGGTATTGATAGCAAAAGTTCAAGCAAAAAATTCTGAAACTAAATTTTCTCTAGCAGAGGTTGTGAATTCACAGGCATCACTTTAAATCATTTTCTAATACAACATTTACAGTCCTCACCCTTTGGTTTTGCCTTATAGACCTTGCAGCAAGTAATGCAAAAATCTGCACAGGCGGCAAAAACTAGATAAGGTTTCTTTAAAAGCCTCAGTTCTTTAGGGTTTTATGCATTTTTAACCTTCTGAAAGATGATTAATGGCATCTCAGTGTTCTCAAATAACATTTTATGGATAAGAGAACAATAATATTTTATTCTTTCCTTATATAACTCTCAATATTTTAAGATATTTTAGTATTTTTCTTGATTTCTTACCAATTTTAAGAATAATTCTTTTATAACATACTGAGTTAAAATACAATTAAATTTATAATAATCCTAGAAAATTCCATTACCTAGTGGATGGAAACAAAGCATGAAGTGATCTTCAGGTAGAGAAAAGGGATTATTTGCTGTGAATCACCAAATCAAACACAACATTTCCAGTGTCACAAATGGAAGCAGCAATGTAATTGAAATAATTACTGGGATTCATCAAGAAGGTGCTCAGCTCTCCTGCCAAATTTTATTAGAAGGGGAACAGGGAGCGTTGGCAACTCAGAGGGGAGATAATGGACTTAGGTTGGATTTGTGGTCACAAAATGGGCAGAAATAATCCATCAGCTTTTTGGGCTTAAGTTTGGGTTCTTTGCACTTCAGTTCTGTGATGGTGCTGTGAAAATCTCTCTGTGCAGAGCAGCGGGGTGCAGGTGGATGCCAGAACTCTTTTTTTCCTGCCACAGTCAAACCCCAGCTCTGCAATCCTTCACCATTATCATTTCTTTTTCACACACAAAGCTGTAAGAACACGTAGTAAGAGAATAGGGATGGTTTCTTTAGGCTTCATCTGACGATCTCTTTCCTTTGAATAAGTTGTTACCTCTGTGAAGCAAAATTATTCCAATGTTCATAACACACAAAAGTTTTCTGATCAATGTATTTTTTATTAATAACCTACCACAGTCAATGTAAATTGTATTAACTCCCTGGAATGATAAGAAATTCTGAACTTCAAAGATATTACTTCTTTTTTCTCCAGCCATTCATTTCCATTTCTTTTGTACCCGGTCTAATATTCTCCATGCCAGTGTGACAGTCCCATGTCCAGCAGCAACAAATTAGACTTTAAGAGTTTGCCCTGTAATATTTTCATTTGAGAGGATCTGTATTGGATCCATTCATTGCTACTGACATTTTTTCATTAAAAACACTTCTGTAGTTGTATAATAACAATGGTGGACAAACGCTTTTTTCTTCCTTCCCTCTGGCTCTTGCTCTGGGGAAAGTACTTGGTTATGTCTCCAAAAAGAGGCAGGTTCCAGGTGAATTCAGTGGGGCTGCCCCATCCCTGGAAGTGTCCAAGGGCAGGTTGGAGGTGGAGATAGATACAGATATATAGATATATATTCTCTCTGAAACAAGAAGTTCATAAGACACGGACAAAGACGTCAGAAAAAAGACAGTAAACTTGAAGTACATTCCCTGAAGGAAGACTCTTTGTGAAAATGCAATTTCCTTTATTGTTTTTAAGGTGCTGAAATTTAAGATGTAATAAAACATGAATACCAATTTGGAAGCATTAGTTGCTCCTGGCAACCTTGAGAATGCATTATGCTTCATTTTTCCTCTCCATCATCTCTGCAGAGGCTGAGCAAGGGAATGAGTAACAGCACGTGCTTGCTGAACCAATATACACATCTGACCTCCTTTTCCCCTTCTCAGGAACAATAAATTATCATTAAAATTATGGCTGTAGGTCTGATACTCTCAAGCAGTGCATCTCAGCTCAGGAAGAAATTCACCCTCGTGCCCCCATTTGACATTATAAAGCACTGCATTTCAGCCCCAAGGCAGCCGAAAGGATTTCCCAGAGGACAGCTCTGTTTGCATTTTGAAAGGCTGGCATAAAGACTACCAAATTAATAAAATATTTTTAACATAAATCAGCATCAGTTTAAAGAACACTCAGACTCCCTTGTGCAGAAGGAAGTAGAGCAAACTGCATGTGATGGAAAGAGAAGGTGAGAAATTATTATTGAGCTGAGAGGGTGTCAAAATTACTTTTTAAACTATATTTGAAAAGTTTACTTCTTTTTTTTTTTTTGATACAGCTAATTTTTCTCCTTGTCTTCCTCTAACACCACTCAGAGCTGCTGCAGCTGAGGAGCCAAGATATGTGGATGTCTGTAAACTTCAAGAAACACTTGTCAAGCCCCACTGCAACATCCAGTCATCAATTTAATTTACATTGCATTATTCATTAGATATTCAGAGAGAGCAACAGAGTGGAAAGAACTGGAAATCTGTATTAGATCTAAATATACCCCATCTAAAAATTCACACCCGAGAGACTTCTCAACTGAGGGAAAAAAAAAAAAAGAAAGAGGGGTGTTGTATTGGTATTGGTTGCTATGGGGTTCCTGTATCATCCCAGATATTTAGGGGGATTTGGGGAAATTCCTCCTCACTCAATGCACCAGAACATCTCGCCCAGGCTGTGTTTAGCAGCCTCCTCCTGCTCTGTGAGTTCTGCCCAGGCTGTCACACCTGTGATTGCCTGTCCGGGTGGGGGGTTCAGGCACTGAGCGTGGCAGGAAGAGGTTTGGGTTTCAGGGATGTTTCTTTAATGGCTTTCAGCATGAAAGGCAAAAGCAAAAGAGTGGGAAAGCAGAAGATTAAACACAGAGGTGCATAAACCCTGACAAGGAGCACTTCAGGGAGACTCCTTCCAGTGCCTGAGGGAGCTGACAGGAAACATGGAGAGAGACTTCTTACAAGGGATGGAGGGACAGGACAAGGGAGAATGGCTTCCCACTGCCAGAGGGCAGGGATGGATGGGATATCGGGAAGGAATTGTTCCCTGTGAGGGTGGGGAGGCCCTGGCACAGGGTGCCCAGAGAAGCTGTGGCTGCCCCTGGATCCCTGGCAGTGTCCAAGGCCAGGCTGGACGACGCTTGGAGCAATCTGGGGTAGTGAAGGTGTTCCCTGGTGGAACTGGATGATCTTAAAATCCCTCCCAAATGAAACCGGTCTGGGATTCTGTGATCCTATGACAATGGAGACTCAAGACAGGACACTGGTGGATGGGCCAGGGAAGGAGCTGCTCATGCAGTCTTGGAGGGCTTCACTCAGAATGTGCTCCTTGACTAAAAGAAAGGAAACAGGATCATCATAGGCTCCATAGAAAAAGCAAACTTGAAGGATGTTTCAAGGGGATTGTGGGGATTGGTAAAACTCCTTGTGGGAAAGGGCCAAATGTGGTCAGAAGGAGTCACTGGGGTGTGAAGAACTTATAAAAAATGAGAGGAGGGGTGGAGAAGGTTTGCTCTTGCAAGGAAACAACTTGTGCACGTAAAAATGGCCAAACTTGTGTGAGAAAACACCTGGGTCCTGCTTGGCCACGTTTGGTCCAGGGGTAGGATCCTGCTGGGAACGTGGAACACGCATCTGGGGGGATCGTGGGTGCCCACCAGTTACCTGAGCCCCACGGGGTGGGACCTGCTGGGGTGCTTTAGGCCTGGTCAGCTGAGCAGCAAGGCCAGGCTCAGGCCACTGGGACTGCCCAGGTCCAGATGAGTGACGCTTCCACGCACGTGGAGACTGGAGAGCTGCAACTCATCCCTGCGTTCACAAACCGGGATTCGCGTCCTTCCCGCCAGGGGAGGAATAAACACACACAGTGCCCTCGCCAGCGAGCGCTGGGGGAAACAAAATAACTTTCTGGTAATTTATTAAACCTCAAATAACTTCAGTGAGAAACTTTTACATATATTTGATCAAGACAGACAGAAATAGACACATCAATGCGCTACACGGATTTTCCTCTGCTCACTAGCTGATGAGACAGAGCTGCTCAGCAGGAATCCCAGGGGAGACACCACCCTTATAATACTTCCAGTTCAATTTCTCAGGCTTGAAGGGCCTGCAGTCTTAAAACCGTAACTTATGAGTTGCTGTTTCGGATTAATTTCTGAATCTATTAAAGGCTTGTGAAATACCAATCTACATAAAGGGAAAAAGAAAGGCTAGAAAACCACTGCAACAGCCAAAGTGATGCTGTTCCTTGTTATTCCTCTCAACTGTGGCACTCGTTTCTCCATCCATCTCTTTTCACTGCTGACACTTGGGAAAGAAAAACACAAACAACCATCACCACCAAAAGAAAAAAAAAGTGCTAAATTTCATACTTATTTAGTTTGCAGCAGCTTAAACAAAAACTGAGTGTTTGGAAGACAATAGGAAATTACCCTAATTACAGTTATTATCTGGATTTTATGTCTTTGGGGTTTTTTTTGAGAATCACTGAATGATTCCTCGCACCACCGACCAATGGACCCACTTTATTCCTAATCTTCCTTTTGCTGCTCACATCCCTTCAGAAGCCCTTTTTGTTGCCCTTCACATCCCGTTCCAAATCCAACTCCAGGCAGGCTTTAGCTTTTCTAACCCCATCCCTGCATCCTCAAACTGGAGCCCCCTTTGGGGTATCAGGAATGCAACTACTAAAATTTCTTGCCAAAGCCTGAAAATCTTGGAAGTTTTCAGTTTTAGTTCTCTTGTAAAAAAATAAAACGACCTTCTAAAATAAAGGCTGGACCTCTCTGTAAGGGCACTCCAAATATGTCACCATGTTTATGATCTCACCTTTTAATTTCCATTTAAACCAGTAAAAATAATTTAAAAAAAAAATACCTTGAAGAACATCAGATTGCTTGCAGCTTTCTAGGAATCAACTTCTTACCTTTCCTTTCACCAGAATTATCAAAACAGATGATTTAAGATTTCAGTGATTGATCAAAGCCTGTCCTCATTCTTCCACCCAACACACAGTTTTTCGCCTAAATCAATTATTTGCCCAGATCTGCTCACAGTGTAATACTTTTTCTGGTTTTAGCTAATTAGATTTTGCCAGGTCTCGTGCATTTTCAGTTGTTCAATCTCTATCAATCACTTTAATTGGAGCAAAGAAGCAGCGGTTTGCATGATCTTGCTATTCAGTGTAGTCAGCTAGGCTGTCAAATAAGTTAGATTGTGCTTGTTTTCCGTTTTATTTATTTATTTCACGCAATATTGATGAAATTGCAAGGCCTGATATGATTTAGAGGTACTGTTCTGATTGAGGAGTTACAGGCAAATTAACGATTATTGCGAGGTAATATGGAGCACGATTTTGCAAGTGTCAGCTACTTTTTAAATCTCCAGAAACTGGTTATTTCCCCCTTTATCTCTCCTGCCCGTATCCAAAATAATTGGAATTAAGCATATTCATGCATTACATCTGTTTCTACCCATTTTCTTGAAGTTTGACTGCAAGCCTGACTCTGCTGAAGTGAAACCCTGTTGGGCAAAGCAATATTCAGTCATCTGAACTGCAAAACCCTGTTGTATTGCCCCACAGCACGAATTCTACCTCTTTCTCAGGGAGAAGAAACTGCCATGGGTTATTACTGCACCTCTCCATTCCCCAGGTCCAGGGAGTTAGAAGAGAATAATTGCTGCTATGCAGCTAAATTGAAAATGTTGTGTAAGCTTGGTATTGGCACCTTGCAGCTCAGTGATTTGCAGGGGTGGTGGTTGAAGGGGCCGGTTAAATTAATTCTCCACCAATTCCTCTCCATGGATTTCCCTCTCAGTGGCAAATTTAAACTCATTAAGTGCTTTTCCATTGCCCGTGTCCATTGAAAATGGACAATTTAACAGATCTCAGGCTGACAGGGAGTTTATATGGGAAGCAGTCAGAACAATGAGCTCCGTGGCATCATCTGTAAACAATATATCCCAATAAAGAAACCTTCCCAAGGAAGAGATATCCCATTGTCCTCCTAGAAAGTACCACACTGCTGCTAGTGTGCACATTTCATGCAAGAACTGCCTGGTGCTCGGGTAATTAAGCAACACACAGCTCTTGCTGGCCAGATCAGCTCTGCATCTAAAGATAAACAAGCTAAAATATGCTAAAGTTTGGTTGACTCCTGGAATACTTGGGGAAATTTAGGAGAAACATATGGTGAAACAATCTGGCTGTGTTAATTTCAAGGAGAAGTCTTTCTCACAGATTAAGCGATGTAATTCCCAATATAAAGTCCCCTTCAAAATTAAAATGTTTGCCTGATGCATGAAGTTCAAACAGCCTTCAAACTTCCAGAGCCAAGTCCTGGGAATTATATGAGTTAGAGTTTCTCTATGGTGCTTACTACCTCTGAATTTTACACTAAAAAATCAACTCTGCTACCGGATCTGTTCTCCAAGATTCAAATTACTCTAGAAATTAATAATCTAAAATTAGCCTGTTTCTGAGCACAGTACCAACTCCACCGACTGGAAAGTGTATTTATGTCTTGCTTCTAAAAGTTGGAACAAAACCGTGTGTGAGGTTGACAACTATTTATTTATTAATTAATTTGTGGGAGCCACATGGACCACTGAACATTTTTATCCAAGGTATTTGTTTCTTTGGTGGTGAGGAGAAGTTATTTATCAACAAAGTGAGATCTGAAACTGTTTATTATTGCTTACTATTATTGGTTTTTATTAAAGAACCAGCCCAAGTACTGAAAGTCCACTGGCACAGGCCTACTGAGCTAATCAAATTGATAAGCCAGCCCCAAGCATCGAGGATCCCAAAGGACTTGATTCCTTCCACCAGCTGGATTTCTGGAGCCAGGGTTGCCATTTTACTGACATCTGTCTCTTTGTTCCTTCCTTTCCACAGTGAGGATCTCTTCAGTTTTGGGTCATATTTGGAAGCCTTCCAAACCACGCCCTCAGCTGTGTGACCGTATTGGTGCGGCCGTCACATCTCCTCTCACTGCTTCAGCCGCTGTGAAAAGCTCCCCTGTGAATATCTGCTCTCCCCAAGGATGGAGAGGGACTGGGCAAGGGCCTGGAGGGACAGGACAAGGGGGAATGGCTTTAAGCTGAAGGAAGGCAGGGATGGATGGGATACTGGACAGGAATTGTTCCCTGAGAGGGTGGGGAGGCCCTGGCACAGGGTGCCCAGAGAAGCTGTGGCTGCCCCTGGATCCCTGGCAGTGTCCAAGGCCAGGCTGGACGGGGCTTGGAGCACCCTGGGCTAGTGGAAGGTGTCCCTGCCCATGGCAGGGGGTGGCACTGGATAAGTCCCTTCCAACTCAAACCATTCTAGGATTCTCAGATTTTCAAATCTTTCTTTAGTTCCAGAGATCTCCACACATTACACAGCCCCTCCACCCCACCCAGCTTTCTGAGTAGAGGCCCAGTTTTTTTCAATTCTAAACCTCCAAATCTCTCTCTGAAGTCCTGAGCTGTGATTGTAGCTTTTCATGGAGTCTGGTAACACTCATCTGCAGAGCCAAGAGTTGGACTCCACGGTCCTTGTGGGTCCCTTCCAGCTGGGGATATTCTGTGATTTCATCATGCTATGAAAAGCATTCCCCGCACTGATTTCTAAACAGTGTTTGTAGACAAATCTGAATTATTTATTTTCAGAGAGGTGGAAAACACATGAAGCAAACCCAAACTCAGTCATTTCTAATAAGTATTGTACTTGGACACAAATGAATGCAGGTTACTGTGTACTAATTGGATTGGTGTCAGGAGCTGTGAAGAGGATTTTGCTCCTGCTCACTCTCTACAGATAATGCCCAGAATCTGCAATAGTCACATGTAATCTGAGCAAATCCTGTCAGACTGGAATAAGCATCAATCCACAGAAATTATGGTGTGCAACCAATTATATTTCAATCCGTTTCAAATCTACCTGTGTCCCTAATTGTAGCAGCTTAGGGGAATTCAGAGATGCAGCCACAAGCGAGTCCAGAGAGAGAATGAATCTTTATTATTGTTACAACACCATAACATAAGTGAAAAATACCAAATGTGAAATTATTTACAAAAAACCCATCTTACTGTTTACATAGTTTGCATAGCAAAGTAGAAGTTTCCCACAGAAATGAAGGAGAAGGAAAAATCCTCTGCCCAGGAGCTTTTTAGTATCCACACCTAATCAGTGGATAATCTTTTGAAATTATTTCTGTAACCATCCAAACGAAGCAGTCTGATAATACACAACATTTTCTTGCTGGACAGTGGTACCTTTTCTTTCCTGGGAAGTTACAAGGGCAGTTCAATGACTTCAGCCCAGATGAGTAAACCTGCTAAGTGGCAAAACATCCTTAGATTCATACCGTTGAGGACTCATGGAATCATTAAGGTTAGAAAAGATCAGGTCCAACCTTTGCCCAAATTCCCCATTCTAACTAAACCATGCCACGTTTGCTGGCTGCCAACATCCATCACTTTATTTGACCATCTGTAGTATTGGACAATTTGTTTAATTGATCTATTCTACAAAACCACCTTATCTAAAAGAGGAGACAGGACTTGGGATGTTTCTGTGAAAGATCAGGTGGATGACAAGAGTTGGGGAGTGGCTTCCAGGATTGTCCTGCAGTGCAGAAAGGAGAGTGAGCTGGGCAATGACACAGCAGGAGGGAAAGGAATCATTCCGTGTTTCTCTTGACGCCTTTTCCTGGTCTTAAAATTAAGAGAGCTGAACACAGTTAAGAGGGAAAAAGGGTTTTACCTCGGTATTTATTGAAGGATCCTCAGATGCACATCGAAATGCACATCGAAATGCACCCGAAATGCCCCCCGGAAATGGCCCCCCACGATGTGATGTGTGTGCAATTATAGGCCTTGCTAATTAGCACATCTATCAAAGATTGCCCAGGGAGGGACTCCAGCCAGACCCCTCAGCGAGGAACCTTCCCCTGGCTGGGCCTGGCTTTGTTTACAGAAAGTGTTCTGGAGAGGCCCTCGGGGTCTGGGGTTTCCAGGGTGTTTGGGCTCTTGGCTTAACGGGATATTGGGTGTGAGGGAAGTTATCAAACTTAAAGAATTATAACTGTGTGGGCTAAAAGCACTGAGAATACATAAAAGCTACATAAAAGAGTGTATAAAAGAAAAAGCAAAAAATCATCATGGCATCACTCTCAGGATGATCCCTGGTGAAACAGGCAGTTCAAGGCTAACAAACCCCAGCTTTGGCAGTGGATTTATGGGAGCTGTGGGACCTGCTATCACAGAACAGTGTGGGGTGGAAATGTCAGGGAAAACTGAGCGGGAGCATTGGAGAGCAAAGCACTGGAGGGTTAGGAGAGGTGTTCCATGACATGTTTTCTCTCCTGAACATCTTTGGTAAGAGGCTAGGACAATAAATGTTTCAGGAGAGTGTGTAACATCGTCTTTTTCTTGTGTTTTCCCCTCTGGACCTGTTTTTGCCCACTGCTGAAAAAACAGATTCTGTCTAAATGACCACTGAGCTGCTGCACTACATCTACCCTGGTGTTTGTCGGGGAGCTTCAGAGTGAAACTCTTCAATTTATTCCACAGAGCAGCATTTATTGCAGCAAGGCTCCATCACCATTCCGCTTAGAGTAATTATTCCTGTCTTTACCCAAGAAAGCTGAGCAATCCATCTTGGCCAAGAGAAATCCACATATTTTGTAAAAAGTGGCCCTGTCAGAGCTCCAAGCCCTTACCTACAGCAAAATCCATGTTAATGTTGCAGAGCAATCTATATGTGCTTGTGTGAATGCATTACCTATTGATCAGAGAATTTGAAATAGTCGTGGTGGAGGTGTCCAGAAAACTGATAATCAAACTAGTTTTAAAATCAAAAAAAAATTAAGCTTTATTAAGTTCCTTCATGGACAATAAATTTCCTAACCAGTTGTTTGTTCTTACACATTATTTGCCATCAGCTCTACAAAAACAGAGCTGCTGGTCTTCAAAAATTGCTTTTAAATTATCTATAGGCACTGGTACCATGGAGCTGGTGCCATGGAAATGGTGGAGATGGACACAGTCCTCCAAGGTTCTTGGTCACTTAGGCCTTGAGAGGTCTGTGAGGAGAGAAGTTGAAACGAACGTGAACCTCTTTATTTTATTCAGTGTATTTTTCCTTTGTTACATTTGTGATATTTTTATGTTTCTGCCCAAAACCCCTAAAGTGGAACCTCAGCTGTTCCTCACATTAATTTGGTTTTCTGGCTTCACCAAACTTCCTTGTTGTCTCCTGGTGACAGGGTGGGGAGGGAAGTTCTGCTCTTTTGCAGCCCTTTATGCCTTTTCCTTAGGCTGGCATTTTTTACCACTTGCCTGTCTCCTATTTGTTGCCATCTTGGTGGTCACGTTGCTCGTTCTTCTGTGCCAGTGTGTCTGGTGATGCCATGATGATTTTTTGCTTTTTCTTTTATACCACTTCTATATACTCCTTTTTATAGCTTTTATGTATTCTCAGTGCTTTTAGCCCACACAGTTATAATTCTTTAAGTTTGATCACTTCCCTCACACCCAATATCCCGTTAAGCCAAGAGCCCAAACACCCTGGGAACCCCAGACCCCGAGGGCCTCTCCAGAACACATTCTGTAAACAAAGCCAGGCCCAGCCAGGGGAAGGTTCCTCGCTGAGGGGTCTCGCTGGAGTCCCTCCCTGGGCAATCTTTGATAGATGTGCTAATTAGCAAGGCCTATAATTGCACACACATCACATCGTGGGGGGCCATTCCTTCGGGGGGCATTTCGGGGTGCATTTCGATGTGCATTTCGGCGCCCCTGAGGGTCCTTCAATAAACACCGAGGTAAAACCCTTTTTCCCTCTTAACTGTGTTCAGCTCTCTTAATTTTAAGACCAGGAAAAGGCGTCACTGGATTTGCCCAGCCTGTTTGCAGTCCCTGGTTACACTGTGTTACTACACTTATTTGTTTCTTCCAAGCCCAAAAATATTAATTATATTCTGCCCAATAAGAGTTTATTGGTGTCACATGCCTCTCCTTTGGCTGCACACAGAGTGACTTTTACAGCTGCTGTTGTTTGTCATAGAGACCATCCCGAAATGTCCCCACAGCCAGCGGAGCAGTTTTAGTTCACGTCATAAAATGAACTGTTTGAAAACCACATTTGTGCCTAAAAAACCCCCTAAGGCAGATTTCCAGCTCCAGACACTCAGGGCTTTACCTCTGGAAGTTCTGGGCATAACCTGAGCCACTTTTGGCCTCTGTATCAACCCCATGGAACACTTTGCACATGGATACAGGGTAAGCTCCAAACGATTTGAGGGAGGTATCTGTTGATCTTGTTAATGCAGACACAACCCAACAGATACAAAGCTTGCAATTCGCCTCCTATTAAAAGAGCACTGACTACCAATCTAATGAAATACTTCTTTATCATCCAGAAATAAAAAGTACAATTTTAATTCACCATTTGCAGTGTTTATCAGTCCCAGAAGTTGTACTTTTCATTATTTATTCTTTCCAGAACAATCACTTTGTTAGCCAGACAAAAGCAGGTGGAGGAACCTGTCCAGAATTATTTAAACTGATCTGTAAGAAACATTTTCTTTTCTTTGCCATGCTGCCAGGTATGCCTGCTCTGCCAGGCACAAAAAATCTGAATTTATTCCTCTAGCTGCTCTCTCAGGCCCCAGAACTTAATCATGGCTATAACCTCCAACTCTTAATATCTAAATTGCTAATTGTCTGGCTAATTCCTTTCTTAAGAAGTGGATGAAGATAAGGAAGCTCCTACAAGAGACTGCAATGGGATAGAGAGCTCCAGTCAGTGATGTCAGTGGCCAGGATTTTTGGCGGAGAGGGGGAAGCATACAGGGCTGCTCTGCTGGGAAAATATCTTTAAAAAGCAGGGAAACACTTGCACAGGCAGTGAGGAGCAAAGGAAAAAAAGTGAGAAAAAAAAAAAGTGGACATGAAGATCAGAAAAGAAGGAGGGGGAGAAGATTTTCCAGGTGCTGGAGCAGCATTTACCCTTCATTTCTTTGAAGACACCTCAGTGGAGAAGGTATTTCCGCGGAGCCTGAGGAGAGGACCTTGGCAAGGACTGAGTCCCACCCTGGAGCAGGGTTATCCTGCAGGATTGCAGCTCCTGGGAAAAGTGAGAGGAGGAAGGAGGGACAGAGGTGAAATACCACAGACCAGCCAGAGCTCCCCATTCTCCATCCCCTCTGTGCTGTTTGGGAAGGACGCACAGGAGCTGGCAATGAAGGTGGGCTTTTAATTTATTTCACACCGCCCAACCCTATTTTAATTGGCAATTAGTTGTGTTAATTTCACCTAGATAAGTCAGTTTTGCCCGTGAAGGTAATTGGTAAGTGATCTCCCCACCTTTATCTCGACCCAGGCGTTTTTCATCTTATTTTCTTCCCAAAGCTGGGTGAAAGAGCAGCTGGGTGGGTGTCTGGCAGCACAGCTGAAACTGGACAGGCGTCCTGACCGAAATAAAAGGCCCAGTTTGAGAAGCTGAAGAAGCTTGAGAAGAGATTAAAACTTAGTCCTTGCAAAAGATTTCAGCTGTATATTTGTGGGAGAAAAGAAAAGAGGAAGGGAGGAAGGAAAGAATGAAGGAAAGACTTAGTCCCCAGGGAATTAAAGTATTAGCCTGATACAGGTTGTGAAGAAATAGTTGCCTGAAATATTAACCCTTCCCTTTACTGCTGATACTTTGTTTTCCTGAGCTTTACAAACCCACAATATCCTCCTGCCTTCCAAGGTTTCTCCAGGAATTGCTGCCCGTGTTACCCCTCAGCCTGACCCTGGCTCCCAGAGCTGAGTCTCTGCCAAGCCATGTGGCACTCCGAATTTAACTTTGACTAATTCCTGCCACTGAGAGATTTTATGGTGCTGTGGCCTGTAGGTGACATTTCATTCAATTCTGTCACTGTCCCTTTCTGTCCAGCACATTTCCTTATCCAAAATGAAGAGCATGGGCACAAACTGGAAGTGAAAATTTCATGTAACTACTCAGTGTTTTACACCCTGGATTTTCTTGTTAGAGTGGTACAAGGGCAGAGAACTGCTCATGTCTCCTTACAGAAAACTACAGAGGCTGCAATATTTAAAGCTGCTTATGAACCTGGGCAATCTTTATATCTTCTTTTCTTATTTCTTTTTGCTTACTTTATTTTTTTTTATTTTTTTTTAACGGGAAACACATCAGTGTAGCCAGTTAATGCAAAGTGTTCATTTAAACAGTGCCAGAAATGATTTCTCAGACAATAAGTCAGAAACCACGCAGATCTTAAAATCTGAGCACGTAGGCTTTGTTCTTCTCTACCTTCCCGGGCTTAGGAGTAAATGTAAACTGCACTTTTAGATGTTAAAACATGATTGGTACATAATGCAGGCTTTTCATTCAATTCAATAGCTGCAAGACAAGAAATGGCTTCTTCAAAAGAATGTAAAGGGGAAAAAATCACAGGGCATTTCAGCTTTACTTTAATAGACTTAAGATAATACGAGTACTTGAAACAACCCCAGGGGAAGCTTGGTAAGAGCAAAATGAGCAAACTAAATAAATAAATAAATAAAGCATGGGAACAAAACCTGCACATTTTGCTCTAGATTTTTAGGACGATTCCTTTCCTGTTTTTAAGGTGTTTTTTTTTTGTTTTTTTCAAGTGTATCCCTCTAATTTTCTATTCAGTTTTTAAATATGCCTATTAAAAGAATATATTGAGCTATTTCTCTGGTTGTGTTTGCTGTTCCTTCTAATCTATTAGTAGCCAAAAGGCAAAAGTATCAGTGCTTAATTATCTTGCTGGTAGTATGGATGGAGCCAGCTGAACTTAAAAGACAGGAATAGTTGATTTAAGCACTGCTGTGTTATTTTAATACAGCCATTTAAGCTATGTTAAGAATAGTGTAATAGGTGTTTAAATGTTAATGCTTCATTCCCCCTTTAAAATTAATTTGGCATAGTGTCCCTGATGAATGAATTATTAGGTAAAACTAATATATTCAAGCAATAATAAAAGGCACTTTCTCAATTAAAAGGGGCATCTGCTTGTTTTCTCTAGAAAAAGTGAGAAAAATCCTACTGGTAAGGAGGAACTTATTTCCTTCAATTTAACTTTTAATAAATCAAGTTACATCAGCAAAGAATTTTCTCCAATGGACATTTTTTTTAAAGTACCAAAGTTATTGTGGGTTAAGAGAACAGTACAATCACATTTTCATTCTTCTGAATGGAAATTAGGAGCAAATGTGAGGGACAAGAACAACAGATCCAGTAATGTGTGTTTGCGGTTGACTTTGTGGGATCTTCTCCTGCTGAGAATCCAAGAGCGAGATACTTCATAAGATCAATAATTTCTACTGGGTTAAGGCCTACAGAAGCAAGGGAGGGAAATAGGGAAGGGAATGGCAGTGGGCTCGAAGCTGTGAAGATAAGTCACAAAAGTCAGAGAGATTTCTCAAAAAAAAGTTTTCATGACAAATCTCTCAGACTGCAGAGCAGGTCACTCGGATCTTGAAAGGCACCAAAGATTCCCAAACTCTCCACAACCTGTTCAAATATTTAAATGTGACAGGTTGGGCTTTTTTTACTTTGTTCCCAGATAGACTTTAAAGCCCATCCAGTGCCACCCCCTGCCATGGGCAGGGACACCTTCCACTACCCCAGGTTGCTCCAAGCCCTGTCCAGCCTGGCCTGGGACACTGCCAGGGATCCAGGGACAGCCACAGCTTCTCTGGGCACCCTGTGCCAGGGCCTCCCCACCCTCACAGGGAACAATTCCTGCCCAGTATCCCATCCATCCCTGCCCTCTGGCAGTGGGAAGCCATTCCCTGTGTCCTGTCTCTCCATCCCTTGGAAACAGTCCCTCTCCACGTTTCCTGTCGGCTCCTTCAGGCACTGGAATGTCACAATGGGGTCACCCCAAAGCTTCTCTTCTCCAGGCTGAACATTCCCAGTTCTCCCAGCTTTTCCTCCCCTCCATCCCTCTGATCATCAAATCCAGCCCCTCTAGAGTAGTAACCCATTCTTTTTCCATGTAGCTCTTGACTGGTCAATCAGAAACTTTCAGTTTTGATAGAAAAGTGAGGAAGAACTGTTTTCTTCCACGGCAGTTGCAGGATCAGGGTCTAAATATTTGCATTTGCCTGGCAAAGTTTGCCATGTCACATAAATAAATAAGCACACTACTGAAAATTAAATGTTATGTTGCAACTAATTCATTTGCAATCATTTAGCACTCGCTAGATTCTACACTAATTGCTCTATGAGATTAATGAATTTACAGAGCTCTTTGAGTCTCACATTTCTTGGCAAAGCACATTGCAAGGAGCCAATAAAAGTGGCTCACAAGCTGCATCTGATGTGAGACATCTTCCAAACCTCTGCCTAGAGACAGTGAATGCTGTGCACTGAAGTTTTCCATGAGTAGGCTGCCTCCAGTGTAAAAAAGTCAGCTCAGAATTGTTTACTTTTTTGATTTTTCTCAGGTTTCTTATTATTATTTTGTTGGATGACTCAATAGGAGAGTCAGCATGTAGATCTTTAGGTATGTGCTGTCTTTCTGCCATTATCAGGGTAGAGTGTTGTCTTTTGGGAGAATATATTTTAACAGATTTGTTCATGAACAGAAACCCCGAACTTTTAAAAATTAGAGGTTAAAGTCTGGTAGAAAAATGAATGATTATATATTCAAAAGGAAAGACTGTTAGTCTAAGCTGGAATTCTCTGACTCTTGTTTTCACACAGAGATCATTGATATTTATAGAAGTAACACATACAACCACACATATCCCTGAAATTTATGGCTAAATTGAGATCACTGCTTTTATTTCCATTGGAGCTTTTCTGTTGAAGTCACTGGGGATTCATGCTAAGAAAAAGAGCTGTGGGGAGGCATAAGTTGTATTTAATGTGTGTGTGTGCATGGTACACCAGGAGTTTGGTAATCAGAACAGCAGCAGGTGGGCAAAAGCTTTGTCTGCTGGGTAGTCAGAATTTCCAAAAGGAAAAGAATATTTGTTTAGGGAAGCCTTGTAATAATGGGGTTTGTGGAGCTGTTTATTCCTTGCCTGTTTGGATGTAATCTTTCATGACAAATATGACTTTCCAAGTTAAAATTCCCTGATTCCTGCTTCAGTACTTAGGCATGCTGGCTCCAAAGTCATAGAAGCATTTTTTTTTTTCTCCCAGATTCAATGAAATTAATTTCTTCCACGTAGTTTTACAGTTTTAACACAATTAACATTTTCTGAACCAATTACAAGCAGGCAGATGGTGACTTCATCTTGGGGGCTTGGAGCAGCCACCCAAGGTGTCCCTGCACACGGCAGGGGGTGGAACAAGAAGATCTAGAAGGTCCCATCCAACCCAAACCATTCCAGGGTTCTGTGATTCCATGATCAAGCACATTATATTTTTATGTAAATCCTCCATAGTTTCCACTGTAATTGGCCTTTCACTATTTCTTGTAGGTTGTTGGGTTTTTTTGGGAATGGAGGCTGCAAGTGTGGCTTGGCCTCCAGGAGATGACAGCGTGTGTAGGGGATTTACAGCAACGTGTCGCCTCTAATCACCAGGTCCTTTAAATAAAGGTGAGTTAAGCAATGTCTAATTAAAAGCTGGGAATGAAGGCCTTAAGATGCAAAGAGGAGACTGTAGCTTATCATCCTTCCTACGGTTTAAATGGCTGGTTCTGCACTGAAATGCTCCTGAAAGCTGTTTTACACCGAGTTTCCATAAAAATCAGTAGTTTTCTCTCTGTTTTACTCTGCTTTCTAGCAGAAGCAGCTGACAGCTGAATGGCTTCATTCTTCCTGCCCCTCGCCCTGTTCACATCCCTGGCTGCTGCTTTGAAAGGTATTTTCATTTATTATTGACTTCCAATTTGATATTAATTTGCAACAGAAAGAGCTGATCAAAATCATATCGAGGGAAGACTACTCCTGTCTCAGTGCAGAGTCCTGTTGCTATGGGAACTGAGAAGAGCTGAGGTTTACACAATTACCCAAGTCTAGAAGAATTCTGGACGTTGTCTGATGTCAGATATGTTCACCTGCATGAACACACAGCCACAGACACACACCTACAGACAGAAAATATCCACATCTAAGAGCTGCTGGCCATGATGTGAAAGGAAGACACCCCTGGTTGTCACACCTTGCCTGGGTCTCAATCTTTTGCTGCACAATGAGCATTTCTCATGTCTGATCAAGTGTTTCTCATTGCAGAGCCCTAAAATCTGGAGGAAGTCTGCAGTGATTCCATGTACACCAGGCAGGACCAGGATTTCATCTTGAGAGTCCTGTGGCTCATGCTTTATCCCACTTCCAGCTGTTCCACACTAGGCAGCTTTGAGGGATGTAGAAAGCAGCCTAAAATAACAGAATCCCCCAGAATTCCTGGGATCACCACAAAAAAGAAGAATCTCTGTCTTCTGGAACCTGCCAGATCAGGGCAGGTTGTTTGAAACTCATGCAGGTCTCTGCTGCTCTTCCACATTCTCTGTTTCACCTGCTGGGGAATCATGGAATCACAGAACCATTAAGGGTGGAAAACACCCCTGAGATCACCCAGTCCAACCATCTATCAACCAGCACCACCACCGTGGTCACCCCTGACCCATGTGCTCAAGTGCCACATGCACACATTTGTTGTTCCAGGGGTGGCATGAGTTAGATCAAAGTGTTTCCTGATCTTTACCTGCTCCAACCATTAATGCAAAAGACCTTGGGGCTGGAAGGACCATTGGAGTCACCGACCTCAGGGTCAGAAAGGAAGATTCGTCTCCCTCCTAAGGATCCAGCTTCTGTAGACATGGAACTATACCCATCTCTGGCAGGATTTGTATGGAATTCTTTCTCCCCACTCCATCTTTCCACACTTCATCCTCTTAGCGAACTGGGGGCTGCGAGATGGGTGTGGGGACAGTAACAGTGCCTGTATTTTGAGGCAGATTGTTGGGGTGCACTGTGTGCTGGAAGAGAGATAGGCCCTGAGGGCCGGAGGAAGAGCCTCGTTCTCAGACCCGGAGGTGACCCTGGGATCACAGCCAGGTCACCGGGGATGGGCTGAGAGAGCATTGTGGGTTTCTGGACAGTGTCAGCCCTATGAGATGTGATAATTGCAGTTTCTGACCTTGTAAGGTATTGTTTACCTTTTACCATAATAGGCAATGTCTGGGAAATACCCCAGGTGATTGGGGGACACTGAGGTGAACATCTTTCCTGTTTATATGATGTGATATCCTGTAGATACTGGCATTTAAGGGAATTTCTGATGCGCAATAAAGCTTTGCACTTTTTCCACCATGTGTGCAGAGTCCATGCCCGTGCGTGATCACTGCCAATGGTGCCCCGTGTTTGTACATAATTTAAAAGGGGCGACAAGTAGCTTGATTTTTGCTTCCGGCAGCATACTCCTCAGGGACTACAATCCACTTGAGGTGAAGTGGAAAAGCTGGCCAGCAACTAATCCCTGATGGG
>VXBT01008749.1:0-18202 GCA_013400235.1 Oriolus oriolus | reverse complement strand
ACACATGGAGGAAAAAGTGCAAAAGCCTTTACTGAGCATCAGAAATTCCCTTAAATGCCAGTACCTACAGGAAATCACATCATATAAACAGGAAAGATGTTCACCTCAGTGTCCCCCAATCACCTGGAGTATTTCCCAGACATTGCCTATTATGGTAAAAGGTAAACAATACCTTACAAGGTCAGAAACTGCAATTATCACATCTCATAGGGCTGACACTGTCCAGAAACCCACAATGCTCTCTCAGCCCATCCCCGGTGACCTGGCTGCAATCCCAGGGTCACCTCTGGGTCTGAGAACGAGGGTCTCTCTCCGGCCTTCAGGGCCTATCTCTCTTCCAGCACACAGTGTAGCCCAACAGGTTGGAAGGAACCTTAAGGATCATCCTTTTCCACCCTCCCACCATGAGCAGGGACACCTTCCACTAGCCCAGGCTGCTCAGAAATCGTGTAAGTACGATGTAAACCAGTGAGTAACTTACTCAGTTTAGGTCATATTTTGCTGTTTTTTCCATCACCACTTCTCACGGCTGCTGGTGTCGTTGCTACTTTTTTTTGCTAGATTTCAAAATTTTACTGATTATTGTATCTTCCTCTTAAATATGAACATTAGTTATATTGTCACTAGTACAGCAGCACTTACAGTGACATGAGGTCAGTGTCAAGCCATCCTCTTTGTTGTTCCCTAAAAGCAGCAATAATCAATTCACTGAAAACTCCAAGCAGGAAAGCCACTAATATTACTGAGTAGAGGAATAAAATGGCATTTATTTGAAGTTTTAACTGAATTTTTCCTTTCAGTCGCATCCCTCTCACACATTGGGCTGTCATTTATTTTGCTGTTTATTTTGCAGTGTGGTATGAGCAAACAAAACACACCTCAGACAGCCAGTGAGGCGATAGAACTTAATTGAGGAGTGCTTGTACCTCACTGCACTGCCAAAGGATTAACTTTTCATAACCTGGCAGGCAGAAAGACACAAATGTTGTCAAAGCCTGCAATGTCTCAAATCTGAAAGAGTGTAAAATACTGGCATTTTCTTCTTCCAAAGCGCCAAAGACTTCCAGTGAAATTAAGGACCTTAAGTGGTCGTAATCCTGTCCTGTTCTCTGACTGGGTGGGAGATGGTTTGGATATGTTCTGATGTGGAAAGACAGTAAAGAACAATTCCCTTGGGACTTTGGGAGGCATCTCATCAGGTCTCACAGATTTAGGGATGTTCAGGTTCAGGTTCCTCAGGTGCTCATGAACCTGATCTTTACTCATGGTGGGAGGGACTTTGCTCCCTCAGCCCCCATCCTGCTGTCCAGCCACTCCAGAGGTGTGGGAACAGAGGTTGCCATTGAGGACTGAAACACAGAATTCACTGAGCTCCTCAGCCTTCTCCTCATCCATTTTTACCAGTTTCCCAGCCTTGTTTATCAAGGGGTGACACCTTCTTTGACCTTCCTTTCCTGGTTGTCAGACCTGAAGAAGCCCTTCCTGTTATTCCTTGCGTCCCTTGCCGGGCTCAGTTCCAGCTTTGCCTTCCTCACCCCGTCCCTACACCCCCAAATTTCATCCCTAGACTCTTCCCAGGTCACCTGTCCGTGTTCTCACTGCCTGTGCACTTGCCCCTGTCCCTTTAGTCTCACCAGCAGATCCCTCCTCAGCCATCCTGGGCTCCTGCATTCCTTGCCTCATTCCTTGCTCCTGGGGATCACCAGCTCTGGAGTTCCATGGAAAATTTCCCTAAAGATCTGCCAGCTCTGTTCTGCTCCCCTGTCCCTGAGGACAGCCTCCCAGGGGAATTACATTTACCATCTCCTTGAGGAGCTGGAGTTTGTTTTCCTAAATTTCAGGGGCCTGACTTCACTCCTTACCTGCCCCCTACCCCCCAGGAGGGTGAACTCCTCCCCCAGTGCCTCCAGGCTCCGTGGATTGATAATATTGGATTATTGGATTGATAATATTGGATTATTGACCATTATAGTGCCCAGAGAACTCTGCAACTCTGTGTGCAGAGCTTCACAAGCAGACATGGAATTAGTTAATTTAAAATACAGAGAGGAGTGTAAACACGCCTGAAGTAACACGGTAGTTTTAAACAAGAAGGGACTCTAAAGCTTTAGAAACTTTCCAGGGAGTTCCTGAATTGCACTGAGATCACTACATCTTTTTAAATTTTGTGATTATCTTCTTGCTGGACCTTTTGTTAAAAAAATACAGTTAATTTAATTTCTTAGGAATGCACTCAAAACATTCTAAGACAAAACTGAGGCTGGAATCCTCCAATCATCAAGGTTTGATGAGGGACTTTTTGACGAGACTTTTAACTTCATCCAGTCCAGCCATCAATCCAGCACTGCCACTGTGACCCCTGGATCACTGAACACATCACCCAGTGCCAGATCCAGATGCCTCTTAACCATTGCAGGGATGGTGAATCCCGGGGGCCCCCAGCTTTCCCAGGGGTGGCTGCAAACTAACAGAAAATGGTTTTTATTTAGAGTAAATACAGATGTTAAACATTTTTAAGAAAAGCTCTCTGAGTTTTTTAACAACGCTGTTTAGAGCAGTACTTCAGTCTAAATTGCATGGGTAAAAGAAACCCTGAAAGGAGAAGAGTGTCAGCCTGGATATCTCGGATATAAATTTGCTGTTTAGCCATTACAGGCCTGTGCTAATTGCTTTCATCCATTTTCACAACAAGAAAGGAAAGATGTGAGGTAAAGGAAAATAAAAGCATATATTCCTGGATTTACACTTCAAATGTGTTCAGTCTCACAATCCACTCCTTTCCCCCAAAAAACACGTCCAGATCTGTGATCAGGGCTTTCAGAGTGGCCCTGCGTGGACCGAAGGTTTGGAGTCTGTCGAGCTGGGTCAGTGGAAGCTGGGAGTGCATCATCTTTCACTGATTGACGTGCTAAATTCCTCGGAGCACAACAAGTTAAGGACTAAGTAAATAATCGATTAGCTGTCAGCCTCCCTGGTCATCCTCATGAAAGGGATTAGTGACAGCCAGGGGCCAGAGAAGTGAGTCATGCTTCTGCAAATACCTTTTGAACCAGGACAAAAAACCTCCCAAGGAACACTTCTTCTATTTCAAAGCAGGGTTTAAGGCAGTGGTGGTGCAGAAAAGGCTGGCTCCCGTCTCTCCCCGTGCCTTTCCTCATTAATCTTTCATCAATAAAGAAAACAGACTCAAAATATTAGAAAAAGTATCAATATGTTTCTGTTACACTGATTAAAACAGGCAAAGGCTATGTGGGAAAGCAGTTCCACAGATTTGGACAGCAGGATTCCATCTGGCTATGGAACCAATTATATTTGTATTTAAACACAAGTGCCAGACAGAAGGGATGGAAATTCTCCACATCTTCCTGGCAGCAAGCAGAACTCGCTGAGAAGCCACTTATTGTTTGGTTTGCCTGATGACTTCTTTTATTAAATATTAACTGTATCCAGAAAAGAAAAAAAAACCCAACAACTTCGCACTTCAGGGCTGCACACAGCTGATCCCTTAATCCGGGTTCACTTTCATACACTGTGCTTTTTGCCACACCCAAAACCAGACAAAGGCTTTTATCTGGTACCAGCAGAGTGACAGGAGTGGAAGAAGGTGATTTTTTCAGTAGACATGGCTTCTGTTACTGCCCTTCAAACCCCCCTGTCTGGCTATTGCAGCTGGGCCCATCAGCTGTGCCACCACCTCTGATGGGGAGAATGGTGCTCTGCACTCCCAGGGAGTCTTGAAAAGGGAATTAATTCACTGTTCTCTGAGCAGTCTGTGAGCTGAGAGTTCAGTGAGGATGCCCTGAACGCTGGAATTGCTCCTGCCTGCCCCGTGATGGAAATTTGAGTTCCTGTGTGGTGCCGAGTAAATCAGGTGATGGTGAGGAGCCAGGCATGGAATAAAACACAGTAATTCCAAACTGGGGTCTACCTAAAATAAGAACAACTTCATGAATTAAAAAAAAAAAAAAAAATAATAAGAAGAAAAGCTTGCCAGACTTATTTGGCTATCTGAATTCAGCTTATGCTCAGATCAAACCACACACACCAATTTCCTGGTGTGAACTACTTCCTCGCATTTTCCTTGCTCTTCCTTCACAACTAATTCCAGCTTCAGAACCCTTCCAGGTCCCTGATCAATTACAAGACCAAAAGTGAAATATCTTTTCATAGGAAAAGACTTTGGTGTGGGTCATTTCCTAAGGTTTCACTTTGTGTGTGGCAGCCCTCCCAGTATGAGTCGTCACGACAAAACATTTCTTGTGGCCAGTTTGAGGAAAATCTTATTCCACAAGCTGTCTGTAATTCTAATAACTGTGATTTAATCATGGACTTCCAAAGAGATTTCTGGCAAGTATAAATTCAAGAGGCACTGCTCCTGAAGAACTGTTTGTTCTAGCATCTTCAGGTACTGAGGGGTTTTCGATAAGCTATAAAATATTTTATAAAGCTAAAATTTAAAATATTTTATAAAATAATTGCATTTATGTATTTCCTAAATCACTGCAATTTAAAAACTTCACACATCTGCTGTGGAAAGCTTTATTTTCTGTGCCTCTAAGTAAACTTGCAAAACTTCCAGTTTCAGGTGTACCTCTGTTTTCCATGAAGTATATTTAAAAAATTTCTCAAACAAAACAAACAGGAGTTGCATTAAATGAATGGTGAGGAAAAGTACCTAAATTCTTGGAATTTTGAGAGTTTCTCTCTTGAACTTATAGCTACAGAACTGATGTTTACTCATGTAGTGAGCTGCAAACAGGGAAGCCATAGGAAATGTTTAAATTATTGTAAGACAGAGACTTAACATGACCTGTAGAACTTCTGGGATATTTATTGTACAACCTGGCTGATGCCCGTTGCCAAAACTATTCCTGTCTTCCTGTCAGTGCTCTTCACAAATAACAGACTGGAGGTTGAGGCTTATTTTAAAAATCAGAACCTGTGTTACACAGATCAGTGGCATAAAAATTGAGGTCTTGTTTAAAACCAGTTTTGTTCAACTCTTGTTGCACAAGCTGCTCACATTTGCAGTCAGGGAGGTGCTCAGTCCTTCGTAATGATTGCTCACCTAAAACCACAAATCATTCTCTGCTGCATTTACATTAATGGAAAAGACAGAATGCGGCAAGTTTTCCTGCCTTTTTTCTTTATTTCTATATTTTTTTCCTTTGGGTAAAGTCTATTCACTAAGATTTGTAGAAAACAGATGTGATTCCACTTTAATGCATTCAGACTTCACTGCTTATTGAAATATTTGCATTACTTTGAATTTAGAAAATAAGCTTAAGCTGTTAATGGACTTTGAATAGAAAGATATAAAGAATCTCAGTCTTCACTGTTTCCTACTAATTACTAATTCTGTTTCCATAAGAAAGTTTAATGTTTCTGCCTAAAATTAACCGTGCATGCCTTTTAGAATGTGTATTTAAAAGCCCTCCTGCTGCTGCGGGAGAATTGTATTTTGTAGAATTCTTGTAAACATGGAAAAATTAACTTGTGCATCTGCTTTGGATAATGGAAAGTCCCTGGTATATTCAGACACAAGTGTGTGCACACAGGCATATATAAATATATATACATATATATATATATAAAATATATTGTCCACCTGCACAGAGCAGGGGTTCAACCCCTGCAAACTTAAAATATTAAATAAATTTCGAAGCATTTTGGATCACTTTATGAACAGCATTTTGCTTGTCCTTTCCTTAGCTTGCATATGAGCAAGCTGTCTGTGTTATAGCCAAGTTATACCTCAATGTCATTTAGGAAATGGGTGTGATGACTCATTTTCCAAGAAACAGCAGATATCCACACTTCTGTCAGCAAACCTTTTCTCTTTGTACCAAGCTGATTCTTCTCATCTATAAATGAATGGGGTGTAGATTGAGGTGTGCATCCTGTTTGTGCAGTGAAAGGACCCCAGACTCCACTGCAGGTGTGTCCAATATGTATTTACACATCCACTGCAGATTTGGATGTAGCTTTTAATCCAAGTGTGTCAAACTACTGAAGACAACGTTCCTAAATATCTCAAACACTCAGGAATATGTTGCCAGAAAGACCCCCCCAGAATACTGTCAGCTGCTCTTTCTGTCATCTGCCTTTCCCATTTGCCTTTAGCCTTTGGGTTTCACTGGTCGTTGGCATTTGGGAAATCTTTAAATGGTGTTTATCAAACAGAAAGTGCTCCAAAATCCTTAGAAATGAATGTAGCAGCTTGTGCCCAGTCTGCTCGGGTTGAGCTCAAGCTGCTGGCAGGGGAATGGTGTATGATCCATGTGATCCATGTGTTTGTGGGTGTTCTGGCACATGAGGGGGTAACGACTCCACCCAAGGTCCTGCTGAGAAGTTGAGAGGAAGTCACAAGTTCCAACTCATCCAAAACTCTCTGTGCTCAATCTTATTTTGCCTTCCAAATCCATGGTCGATTTGTTTCTCGCGTTTAGGTTGGATATTACAAAAGGAATTGTTCCCTGTGAGGGTGGGGAGGCCCTGGCACAGGGTGCCCAGAGAAGCTGTGGCTGCCCCTGGATCCCTGGCAGTGTCCAAGGCCAGGCTGGACGGGGCTTGGAGAACCCTGGGCGAGTGGAAGGTGCCCCTGCCCATGGCAGGGGGTGGCCCTGGATGATCCCTAAAATCCCTTCCAACCCAAACTGTTCCATGATTCTGTGACTCCGTGAACATAACCCCTAAAAGACACAGGTTCCAGGAAGGCTTTCTGTGTAATTATTTTAGCTGCGTTATAATTAGGTTTTTTCTGCAGTTGGAACAACTGCTTGTACACTCATTAAGTTGTTAATAACTTAATTAGGCCAGCAGCAAATTCCCAGCTTCGCACACATGGTGAGTTCCCTTTAGCTCTTAACGTGATCCGTGCGTGTAACACGTCCCAGCAGCACCACTGGGCCGTCCCTAGAACTCACTTCAGTTCTTGGTGAACTAATTTCAATTACTAATCCAGAGGGCATCTACTGCAGGAAAACAAAGCAAAACAGGAAATTTATGCTGGTTTTTGAACCGTGTGACTTCTAATTTGGACATAACAGATCAACAAGATAATTTTTTTTAAATGGAAAAATAAGACTGATTTATGATCTTCTTTATTGCTGCTTTCCTGGGGTTTTTTTTTTCCTTTTCCACTGTCACAATACAGAAGTCCTGAATTTAAATACACCAATACTGGTGAACAATTTATTCTGTGAATATGTAGAAAAACCCATGAGATTCTTCACACTGTGTAATATTCAATAGAGCTCTGATATTTTCTCTTCTTTTACTAAAGATGACAGTGTCTATCAAATCAGAAGAGACAAAATTTTTTCCTCTAAGAGAAAGGCTGGTTAGCAAAGAACAAAATCCTACCAGGAAAAACCTCTCAGTGAAGCACAGTTGAATAAAGATCTAGCTGCTCGTTTCTCATTATTTATGCAGCCTCCTTGTTTTCTAAAAGCCACATATGGATAATTTTCTTCTTTTTCAATATTATATCTTTCTCCATTGCTCCTAGGAGGCATTTGAATGCAGATAATTGAATTTCAATTAATTCTGCATGTGCTGTTCTGGGTTATAGCTGCTTACTACTGCTGATGTGGGCCTGTCATTACTCACACCCTGCCTCATATTCAGCTCCCTGTGACCATTTTTTGAGCCTTGTGTGAACACATTCCATTTTTTACTCATAGGAAGTTATCCAGGAAGGTGCTGTAGCAAGTTCTCTAAAGCCTGGTTCTCTTTGTGAAATATTGTGTTCTTTTATCAGCTCGTGCTGTTGCATGGCCAATAATAAAAATTATTTCAAAGGAAATTAAACTGGTGGTGGTAGAAGGTTATTATATTAAAATTGTGGGGGTTTTTTTAATTCTCAAATAATGAGGAATGATGCTTAAATAAAATGGAGCACCTGAGCCCCAGGGTTTCTGCTGCCAGCTTTGCCTCGGTTAAATTACTGCAAAGGACTAAGAAATGCTGAGCTGAGATCTAAAACCAAGACCTGTCCAGTGCTCAGAGGATAAAACTGATAGAAACTTTGTGGAACACTCACAGATGCTGTAAAACATCCTGGAAGAGAAGCTGGGGCAAGAATTTAGATATTAGTTGTGGAATCCGCCTCACACTAAATTACGTCTGGATCCTGTTGCTCTGGATTGAGAACTCCTTTTCCCACCATCGTGCAGGGGGAAACCTTTCAGTAATTAAATGTTTTCCTCACGTTAGCAGAGAGACCTTAAAGCACAATGAAGTGGCAGTGAAGAAGAATCCACTTTCTCTGTCAGCTTAGATCTTGAAAATACCTTCCTTCCAAAACTGCTTGAAAGGGAATTGTGCCTGTAAAAAGGAGCAGAGGTGGAATCTATTGAAATTCTTTACAGTCAGAATTGAAATTCCGAAAGTAGGCTTGTAACAAAGGGCACTTCTTGTGAGAGGATTAAAAACTGAAAAAAGCACTTTTGATATGACATTTCTGTTCAAAAAGACCTATAGGTATTCTAAAGAAGCCAAAATACATTAAGTTATTATTAGGATTACAATGACCACCTTGAAAATATGTCACTCATTTATCTTATGGAAAGATAGATGGGAATGGACTGGGGTTCTCACATTTTCCTCAGGGATGCTGTGACTCCGTGCTTGCCTCTGTTCATTATGGCAGCCAATTAGCACAACCTATATTGATTGGAAAAAAGTGAAAGCTTTTGTTGAAATACATTTATTCCATTCAGAACTGGAATTATACTACAGCAGAAAAAGGCAGTTGCAGTATTTAAGCTCAAAAACTTGCTGTTTCAGGTTCATAAAATCCTCGTGGAATGGTTTGGGGTGGAAGGGACCCTAAAGCTCACCCAGTCCCACCCCTGCCATGGGCAGGGACACCTTCCACTAGCCCAGGTGGCTCCACACCTCAACCAGTTGCCTGGGTCTTAAATAAGCTTATACATCACTCCTGCCTTGCACACAATTAAACAAAATAATTATCAAACCGTCCCAGGAAGGGTCAGTGTTTCAGCAGGAATATGCTGGAATGGATTACTCCATTTAGTCTGTTCAGCTGCAAAACTGAGACACAGAATTTTGCTCAGTCACGATCAATCATAAATTGGTAGCAATCATTTAAAAAAAAAAAATCAATCTCACTTGATTTCCTCTAAATCACAAACTATTAAATTTCACTAAGCTGTTCCCAGGAATGTAGTAGTCTTGATACTAGAGGCAGAATATAATTTATCCTTTGTTCTTTGTTTGTAAAACCCCTCTTTTTATTCCCTTTAAGGAGAGAATCAGTGTTGATTTAGGGAAATTCCTATGTTGGTACAAAATTCTATTTTCTCACTTTTAAACTGACTCAACCTCTGACTTTCTCATCTGACTTCCTGCATAATAAGTAGCTCTAAGAACTCTACCCAGTGATTTTTAGAGCGAGGGGATTTGTATTTTTTCCAGCTATGCAAGGGAGCAATGCTAAGAATGATAAACTCCGGTGAAGCAAGAGCAAGTCTGTAAGGAAAAAAACCATTCTTCATTTAAAAGTTCCACTCCACCAAAATTTCGTTAGATGAGTGGCAAAAACAAAACTTCCCACAAAAAAATCCAACCAAAACAAAACACACCCTCCCCCCAACCAAAATCCGGTTTAGTCTCAATTTTAATTATTAAAATTCTTTTCTTTTTTTCCCCCCATTTTATAACATTAGTAGCAACCTGCATTAACATGGAGCTGCTCTAAGGACAGAATGGGAGCAACCTGCACAGCTCCTGCATCAGCTGAGAAAGGAATTAAGTTTGATGAATGCTGTTTATGTCTTGCTAACAGCCCTAAAGGCATCTCATAATTTTGTGATAAGAAAATATTTCCCTGTCAAGAGCCATTAACATCTGTTTTTTTGAAAAGTTTAGTCATTACATGCTTTGCCTGACAGCTCAGTGTAGTACAGCTTGATGGATAACTGAGTGAAAGGCTTGAAAGGTCTCCAAATGAAGTCAATGTTCCAAATTTAATGAAAAATGCCGAAGTGCAACACTGTTATAAACACAAACCATCTAATTGTAAACCAAAACAAGGCACCTTCTTGGTTTGGGTAATTTTAGTGATATTTGAGGAATAAGGGGATTGCAGGACCTCAGCCTCTTCTCTGCTTCGTTGGAGCTATGCTCTTCCCACCTCATAGTTTGCCAAGGTTTCAGCTGTTAAGTGCAGTGACCTTTGGAAATATCTTATTGCAAAATTAATAGGATTCAAAAATATTCATTAGAATAGAAGAGTTCCACTGTGGACTGAAATTTAACTTGTGAGTTTCGGTCCTTAATGAAGTTTGGAAGCGAATTATTTTTGCACGGCAAGAAAGAGGTTGAAGAATATATTCCTCCAGTGAAAAACAGCTCGCAATTTTAGACACTTTAGAAAATTGTTTGGCAAATGGACTCAAAACCCAGACTTTCTGCTGCATCCCAATCAAGTGTCTGTGTCCCAAGGCTGGCTTGGGGGAGCAGGGAGTGCAGGCTGAGCTCTGATGGAAGGCAGATATACAAGAGATGGATGTGAGGACAGATGGCAGAGGAGAGAGAGAAATCCATGGGTATAAAGGGATAATGTCAGAAAAAGCCAGAGATCAGCTGGAGCTGAAATTTGTAAGGGTTTCAAGGGCAAGAAGAGCTGTTACTGCTCCACCATCAGTAGAAGAATGAACAAGGGAAATACTGGCTTGCTGGGAACAGGGAAGGTGATTTAGTGCCAGAAGACAGAGATAATAAATGCCTTCTAAGCTCTGGGGCTCGCTTCCAAGATCTCCCAGCCTTTTGTGCCTGGAGACAGAGTTCAGGAGCAGAGGAGCTTCCAGCAGTGGGAGAGGGGATACTCAAGCAGGGATCTTTTGAGAAGCTCAAGATGGGTTGCTCTGGAGCACCAAGAGAAGGATGGCTGCTGCCATGGCAACTGCCATCACTCTTTGTCATCTCCCGCAGGCTTTGCTTTATTAAACTGTCTTCATCTTGACCCAGGACGGCTTTTTCCAAGTCTTATTCCCACTCCCCCTGTCCTGCTGAGGAGGTAAGGGATAGGGTGGTGTCCAGCCAGGGTCAAACCAGCCGCAGCCATCGAGCTGCTCCTGGGGTGGGCCGTGTGCCTCAGGAGAGCCTGAGGGAGCCAGGGTTATTCCAGGGAAATTTCAGCAGGAACAGGGAAAGCTCTGGAGACCAGGGAGAATGAAACTGTACCTGTGGGATGCTAATGAGAAAATAGAAGCAACTCCTTTTTTGCTGAATGATTGATAATCAGTCATAAATTGGTAGCAATCATTTAAAAAAAAAAAAACAGTTTCTATTAGCCCAGGTTGCTTCAACCCTGCCCCTTTATGTGTTTGTTTGTTTTTCTTTACTTAGAGGCTTCATACATCCACTGTCTTGTGTTTGCTCATTTATTCAGGAGAGTTCATCTCTGTCTCAGTGATTTTCAAAAGTCCTTCCGCAGGACTTTTCTTCACAGACACCCAAGAGCAGAAAATTATTGCTGAGTCAGAGTTGCCTGCACATCTCCAGACACACCCCTGCTGTTATTTTATCTTTGGCAGAATCGGATCAAAGCAATTGTTCACGGATAGAGCAGTAAATCCATCTCAGCTGGTACCACACAGCAGACTTTGTGCTGCAGGATTAGATTCCAGGAGGAAAACCCTGGTGGCGAGGCCAAGCCTGCACAGCCGTGTGGGATTTCTGCCCTTTCTTAACACCTTCAGGGGTTTCAGTGCAAAACCTTGGGTGGTTTCTTGTTTGCTCAGCACTGGTGGGGGAGCACAGCACAATAAGATTTCCCAGAGTGAGGCTGTGGAGCACGATTGTTTTTACTTGCAGTGATTTGTAAGCTCAAAGACTCTATTTTATCAATGGCACAGGGTATTAATGGGATTTTAAGGTGCACCTCCTTCATATATCAAGGGGATAATAGAGTCACAAGCAGACTTGCATGATAAATCATTACAGCTTTAGAGGAAAAGTTAATGCTTTTGTTCACAGAAATGTTAAAAGCTTTAGGAGGCAATATTTTAAACTGCTTAAAATGATAAATCAAAGCAGATTAGCTTTCCAGATAAATATGTATGTAGGTAAAATCCTGTGACACTGACTACAGCCACATATATTGGCTATAATAGGTTGAAAACCACCCCTGTGGATCCATTAATTTTAACATTTCTGACGGAAATCCTACAAGAAATCTTCCATATGCCCTGTATACCCTGTGCTTCCTATGCAGAGCCACACAATGCTTGAGACGCTGCTTTTGGTTTGGTTTAGCTTATGAATAAAACCCTAATTAATATGCACTGGTTAACGATTTATTCCTTTACTCCTCAAGGCAAGTTCCTTTTGGACAACGAGCATTGCTGTGGGTTTGCAGGATGGGAAAATATCACAAATGCAGGGGATTTATTAATTTTCATGAACTACCTACTTGGCGTTTTGAAGGATCTCTGTGCCGTGCTCTTTTCGCGGGGTGTTTAGCAATTAAGATCAGGAGAAACAAAAAATAATTGACTGTAAGTTTGTCACAGTAGATTTTCAACGAGACAAGGAGAAAGAAAATTATTTTCTTTTTTAAAAAAGGAAACTGTGAAGTGTAGCAGAAAGAGACCATGGTTCTCATCACAAGATCTCACAGAATACAAGGATGCAGCAACATGACTATATAAATATATATCTGTAAAATGGAAGTGTGCAATGGTTAATATAATAACAAGACCCTCTTACAAAGCCATTAGTTAAATTGCAAGTTGAGAAAGAGGAACATTTTCTCCACAGAGCAGACTGAAGTCCTAATTGCCCACTAGAATGGGTTTTATCTCTCTTTCTGAAGGCGAATGATTGCTAATTGGGAAAATACATCACCAAATCATCATCATCATCATCATAATCACTGAATAAGTAACTAAATAAACAGAAAGCTGATTTCTTGGAGAAGATTATTTTTGCAGAAGAGGTTGCAACTCGTTTTTCTCAGTGTGAGAAGGGCATTATGATTCTATTACTGTCGAAAGCTGTGGATGTGCCGACCAGTGGGCCATTTGCCTTAAGTATCACATGGACTGAAGCCCCAGCACCAAATTTTTGCTTCCCTTTTCTTGTTCAATGAAAATTTTCAATGCAATGATTTTCCCACTTTTCAATGTTAAATTTTCACTTGATCTTAGCCTGAGAGATCGCGTAGTAATAGAGGAACATGAAATATCTACATTAAAGGAATACGGGTCTTTTGAGTGAAAGATAGGAAAGGAATCTCCACGAGGAACAAGCAGAGGATGGAACTTAAACCCAGTTGGTGCTGAGAAGAGTTTGACTTTCACTGACTTTGAGAATCTCCCCCAAAAACATCTTGTGAAGAAGTTTTAGCAAATTGATTCGGTGTTTTAAACCTTGTGAAGTTTTACAACATCAAATATCAAAAATATTCTCTGCTCCGTTTCTGAAGTTCCACATGCTCAGCTGCACAGGCTCAGTTTGGGGTTCCCGTATTTAATGAGTTTCACTATTTTTGTTTTAAAATAACCAAAATAAAACACTTCCATCGTGAACTGCACTACAGGAGGGTAATTGGAAAAATCTGAAGCACTGAAAAGAGCCCTGACTCAACAGCTATTTATTTACTTCAGTTCTTCATCACCCAAGGCTAAATCAGATTACAACTTTGTTTATTTATTTATTTATTTATCTATCTATTTATTCACTGTGTAGAAAAATAAGTGTAACCCACCAAATTTGTTGACTGGACCAATGTGGCAATGATATTTGCGGACTTAGTTGAATATACAGGCATCAACAGGATATGTTTGGAATAACTTGTCCATGGTGGGAATGTATATTCTGATAACCAAAGCATACCTGAAAAAAACTCAAAACTTTTAGTTTGAAAATGGAATTTCATTAAAACCAAATTATTTTAGGAACTAAGATTGCTTTAACAAATACAAAAAGAGTATTCAAAAATGTGGTTTCCTTTGTTTCCTTTCACTAATTTGGTAATAAAAAGGTCTGTTTGGCTCAGCTGTCTCTTAGATTGCTCATCAGGATAAAAAGGTAGATTTTGATTTATGGAAGAGGATATCTGGCACTATTAAAATTTTGACATCTTATACGCATAAAAAATTTATTTCTAAAAGAACTTTATATGTCTAAAAAACTTTTTACGTACAAAAAATTTTGACGTTTTATACATATACATGAAAACGCTGAGATATTTATAAAACTCTATTTGTTATTTTGTGTAATGAGATTTTCAGTGGCACTGAATCAATTCAGACTACCCACCGAATTCTGAAAAAATTCAGATTTTGCTTTTCAGAAATCTTAAATCGCAGTGTTTCACACAGAATGAAATTTGTGTTCTAAATAGCTTTTTATGTGTAATTTTTCTAGTCCCAAATATCTCTTCAACTTTCATCCTGTTTTGTTTCCGTACGAGTTTCGTCAGTTCGATTTTTCGGGATTGATTAAATTTGTGACTTTGATCTCCTTTGTTTCAGCAGTGTAGGATCGAGATCTTCCTTGCAATTTGCTGTCCTCTCTCCCTGAGCACACATTCATTTTTCCGAGACAAAATGCTACTATTAAAAAAAAAAAAAAAAAAAAAAAGAGGCTCATTCCACGTTTATTCTCTTCTAAACCTGCGATTATTTCTATCACCAAAGTCAAAGCTGGATATATTGAATCTGACACATTTCCTTCGGTCTCCAACGACAGCAGCATTGGTTTTTAATGCACATTTTGGGTGTGCACTAAACCCCTCCGTCGCACCAGATTTGCAGCTCCTGGCTCTGCTTTGAATTCTGGGTTTAGGTCAGGGGAGCATCTCTTTCGTGTAACATGAAATATCCTTCTCTGCAATGTCTGAGATCAAATCCCCTCTCCCCTTTCTCTAGGCCCTGATTTGGGCTGCCGGGATGTGAGGAATGTCCTGTTCATTCGCTTTAAAGGCAGGACTGACCCGTTGGGCAGGATCAGACGGTGCGGAGCTGCTTTATTTTCGCTCGGCTGAAACTGTCGCTTGGCACAAATGTGGGGTGGATTTCACACCTTGCAGGGGCTCCATCTGCTCTGGGGTTACACTCCTGACAATGACACGTCGGGAAAAGATGGCAGGTCGTAGGAAGAGGGTGAAGAGAAAAGAATTCCTTTACGATTTTCGGGACCAGAGGGCAAAGAATTCACTCTCCTCTTATTTTAAATTATAATTTTTTTTTTATTAATTAGTTATAGTGGGAGAAATCAAGAAATTCATAGATACTGTTGATCATGACAAACAAAGCTTTGTTTCTGCCCACAAGGCGAAATTATTTAGACATGGAGGAAGAGTCTGTGCAATTCCAGTTTCATGGGGAGAGGGTGGAAGAAGTGCTGGCTATATTCTAGACACACTGGGACTTTGGGGTATTTGTCAGTGCACCTCTCTGTAACTAGTTATTTTGGAAATCAAATCAATTCTACACACACACATCCATAAATTAATAGAGTTATCTCCACTTTAAAAATTGGCTTTATGTCCAATAACTTCGCACAGAGATCAGAGCAGCAATGCAGAAAAAGATAATTAAAATGATTGTTTCATCAGAAGTTTTAGTGTGGAGAACACAGAACATCCTGAACCTACTGCAATCAACTATGACATCTAATTAAGAAATTGAAACAGCTGAATAAACTCATAATGTTCCTCATTATTGTTTTAACTATTCCCCTCTACCCACTCAAAATGTGGTTCCATGAATTCAGATCTAAGTCAAGTTGTGTTTAATCTTTTTTGACAATGAAACCTCATCAGGTATTTTTGTGAGAAGTTTTTATAAAGAGGTTCCTAATTCTGAGCCCAAACCAAAATCTTTCCATGAAGCTGAAGTGGTCCAGTGACAGGACGAGGGACAACAGGCACAAACAGAAACACAGCAGTTCTTCAATCGGAGAACAGGTGGTAGAGCTTAAAGTGCCATCACTTTGTGCCTCCTGCCACTGTCCTCAGGCTGCCCAAACAGCATTAAAACCAGGCCATAGGCTTGAAGTTAAGCTTGAACTGAGTCCATTTATTTTAAATTATAATTGCTGGTACAGCAGAAGTTGTGCTGCATCATTGGGAAGAGCAGGGAAAGAAAATGAATAATCAGAGAATCCCAGGATGGTTTGGGTTGGAAGGGACTTTAAAGCCCATCCAGTGCCACCCCCTGCCATGGGCAGGGACACCTCCCACTGTCCCAGGTTGCTCCAAGCCCTGGCCAACCTGGCCTTGGACACTGCCAGGGATCCAGGGGCAGCCACAGCTGCTCTGGGCACCCTGTGCCAGGGCCTCCCCACCCTCACAGGGAACAATTCCTGCCCAATATCCCATCTATCCCTGCCCTCTGGCAGTGGGAAGCCATTCCCTGTGTCCTGTCCCTCCATCCCTTGTAAATTGTCTCTCTCCATCTTTCCTTTCAGCTCCTTCACATCCTGCAAGGCCACAATGAGGTCACCCTGAAGCTTCTCCTCTTTTTCTCAGCCTTTCCTCACAGCAGAGGTGCTTCATCCATCTAATAAACTATTTCATTCTGACAAAGTTTAATGTTATTTACAGGGTCTTAAAATCTTCTATTCCACTGGGGATGCAAGACTTTTATTTAGGAAATTGAACCTTTTTCTAACATGGAATAATATTTGTCTTGATTAAGGACTGCATCAATCACAGTCAATTTTCCAACTTCTTAATCTTTTAAGTCATAATGCTTAATTTGTGAACTTGGTTTTCCAATCAGCTGCAGAGTGTGACTGCTATTCCATACTTTCATTCTTTCTTTTCCATCTTTACATGGTTTTGAGCCTTATTTTAATTTATTTAAGCATTTGATAAGATTGTCACCCCCATCTCCCTTCCTTTATAATGAATATAAAGATTTTCATACGCATTCACTTTTAATTATTGTGTACATCTGAACAAATCTCTACAAAATACCCAGCACTAATTAATTATTTTGTACTTATTTTTCCATACTTTTTTTTCCTCTTTTCAATGATTCATCACACTTCAAGGCAAGTCACTGAAAAATTTCACTATTTTTCACAAGACATTTGTTCAGATAAATTTATCATTAAAAATGTTTAATCAAAGGCTTAGGTTTTGTATTTTAACTACTCACTTCCTTTTGCCCTCCTACATTAGAGCAGCATCCTTTGGAAACTTAAATGAACTTTTATTCTGAGAGACTTATCTATCACTTTTTGTCTTGTGTAATAGAGTGTTAGATTTTGGAGAAAAGGTTTCTATTACAGACAAACCGTTTTCCTTATTTTACAGCACTTTGTTTTTTAAAATATGCACTTGATTCCTTCTTTCTAATATGAAAGCAAAGAGGGAAAAGAGATTTAATCTCAGGAATTTTTAGAAGGCGAGTTTTGAGCCTCATGGCAAAAGGCTCTAAATTCATAAAAACCTCTCCCTGTGTAACATTTTCGAGTGAATGGTCAGATCCAAAGCTCATTGAAATTATTCAGTCATTAAATCCTGGCTTTTTTCATTGACATAAATTCAGATTAGGGATTCCAAGTCTTTTCTTTCTAGAAATACATTCTTTTTGGGTTGGAAGGAGGAGTGCATGGCATCAGGCAGGGTAAGGGGTATCACAGGTATTCCCAGGGACATTGCAGAGCCAGGAATTTGAGTGCTGTGGTGTGGGAGGGGGTGGACAGCTAAAGGCAGTCCTCAACGAGCACAGAATGAAGGCTGGGAAATCTTCACAGGACAGACAAAGTTTTCTCCTCACAGGGTATACAGAGTGTTCTGGGAAGGGGAAAGGAGGAACAAAGCCCCTCAGAGAACTCCCAGAGCCAGCTGGCCCTGGTTTTCCCTGGAGCGCTGCTGCCTTCTCGATGGCTTTGGGTGCTGAGGTCAGACACCTCAGGCCCGAGGTCTAAATGAGAAACTGAGCCAAAATTGAAGGGAACATCTTCTTTCCTCTCCCTCCCGTCACAATTTGAGATTATTCCCTTTAAAAGATTCAGTTTTAGGTCATTCTCAAGGCTTGGCTGCTCTTTCCCAGACTCCATAGTGCCCATTCCCAGGCCAGGGCAGCTGCCCTAAGGGGCTGCTTGCCTCTTGCTTTGCTTTCTCTGAGCTGCTTCTCTCTCCTTTTCGGCACACTTTAAAAGCAGCCTTTTGGCAGTTCTCAAGGTTGCTTTTACAATCGTGGGGTGGAACCAC
>VXBT01008747.1:182537-196014 GCA_013400235.1 Oriolus oriolus | reverse complement strand
TGATCCCCACTGGGGACACCAGGGGAGGTTGGGCAGTCCTGGCCTCGGCCGCAGTGACGGAGCTGTGGGACCACGATCGCTGCCCAGCTCAGGGCCCCTGGGACGGCCTCACTCCTTGATTTTTCCAGCAGGTCTGAGCAGACAATTCAGTGGGAGCTTTCCAGCAGGCCCCACACCACCGTGGGCAGCTGCAAATGCCCCAGCTGAGGGTGGCAGGGCAACCTGCCCACCCCAACCCAGCATTCAGCCCCCCGCAGCCGGGCACAGCCAGGGGCTGGTCCCAGGGATCCCACACCCAGCTCCCTTCGCTGCCTGCCCAGTCCTGATCTCTTCTCATCTGCTTGCCCCGCCAGTCTCAGGTGACCTTGAGGCAATTTCTGTGACACCAGCATTGCTCACAAACCCCCTTTTCCCACCCATCACACGCAGCTGCCCTTCCCAAGACGTGCTGCTCACTCCCAGCACCCAGCCTGGGCTGCAGAGTGAGTTTGTCCTGCTCTGTCCCCACCAGCAGCTCCCAGGGCTGGGCTGGTGTCCTGCAGCGCCCAGGCTCTCTCAGCCCCAGTTTCCCACGGAACATCAGGAGGTGACAAGTCACTGCTGCCCCTCTGGGACCTGACAGTTCTCCAGCACCCAACCCCTCCACCTCTGGCAGAAGAGATTCCATTATCTGACACCATTCCCAGGCCACACGGGGGGTGGGGAGGACGGGAAGCGCTCACAGCCAGCCCAGGAGAGTCCGGAGCGGATCGACTGCAGCACCAACTCACTCACGTCCTGCAGGATCCACAGAGAGCTCCTAAGAATCCCTTCCTGAGGGACACAGTCCTGCACTGCCCCGCTCTGAGCGCCCCTGAGCCAGTGCCCCTCACCAGGGGTTCTTTTGGTCGTGCTCCATCCCCTGGAAGCGTGGCTTTGCTGAGCTCTGCTGCCTCTGTACAGGGCAGGGGGGACAGGTCACAGGGACAGGGAGCTCCCTCCAGGACAGGCAGAGCATCTGGGGTGCTGCCAGCATGAAAAGAATCTTGGTTTTACCAAGGACAACTTTCTCTGTGTGCAGATATGGGGCTTTTCACTTGCCTGGCTGCAGATTTAGCCTGGGCTGCGTTTCTGTAGTTCAACATCGGTGTTGATTGGAGGCCAAAATAAAACAGCACCAGCCCCTTCCTCAGGCCTGGAGCTGCCTCTCTGCAGGTTTTCTTTGTAACATTCATCTTTCAGCAACCCCTGGGCCACCATCACTCTGCCACCCCAGAGCAAAAGCACCAGAGGTGCATCAGTAGCACCTCTCCCTCCTCTGGCACCGCAGGCAGGGCTCGTGTGTGTTCTGACCAGGGCATCATCCCATCGAGTGCTTCCTCCTTGTTTCCTTCTGGAAATAACCAACATTTCTCTGCAAATGTTGCCGAATTTCTGACCAGCTGGAGCTGTGTGCCCCTCAACAACACGGGCCAACATCCCTGGTCGTGGCAGGAATGTCTCCCTGGGGCCCTGGAGAGGCACCACCGTGTGCAGGGACAATGAACAAAAATCATCCAGGACCCAGAGGGGTTTAAATTCCCTGAGCTGAGAGTGCTCTCAGAGCGATGACTGAGCTATTTCCAAGCAGCCACAGGTTTGGGAGCGATTTCTAGATGGACTTTTGTCTTTTAAAAGGATTCTGGCCCTTAGTGACTACATTAGGGAGAATTTTAGTGGGACAGAATCTGGCCTTTGGGAGCTGAACATTGTTCAGATCCCACCATTCATACACACCCTTAACAAGGTCATTTCTGACCACACCAGCTGGAGAAAGATCTCTCTGGTTCAAGGGGTCACCCTGGAGTGTAAAACCTACGGAGCCTTTTCAGGACAGTCAAACATTAAAACCCCACATCCCTTTCCTGCCCGGGGCATTGGCCTGCAATGCTCAGGCAGCTGAACCTCCTTTTAAAAAATGCATTTAAATGCATTTCCAGTCTGTTTTATTGACCCCCAAGGGCTGCAGAGGTGGGTGGGGAGTCTGTGGTGACACAAGTGCGGCCTCTGTGGAAAAGCTCAAACCTCCAGGCACACTCAGAGGGCGATTCCTGAGTGAAAAGCTGATTTCCAGTCCCTCTCCTCACTGGAATTCTGTCACGTTTTGTCTGTTCTCCACATTCAGTCAGGACCTGGCATTTCCCCACTCAGATGGGAACATCCATTGCATGCTTTGACTTGCAAAACTTTTCCTGCTGCTGCTCTTGATCTTTGGGCAAACCCAGGAATTTGTGTTCCCCTGCTCACAAAGGGCTGCAGTCAGCACAGTCCCAGAACTAAAACAGGTGAATATTACAGCAGGTGTGGGACAGAGAAAGAGCCAGGATGGAAACCGCTGCTGCCAGCGCTGTGTCCCCAGGGCAGCACTGCCAGGATGCACCAGTGGCACTGCTTGAGGCACAAACACTGACCAGAACTGGAAAACACCAAAAACAGCTCAGGCTGTACAATAAAACCCCCTCCAGGCACAGACAGGTTTTCCCAAAGGCAGCAGGTGGCAAACAAGGTCCCACCTGTGAGCTGGTTTTTCCTGCTGGTTCCCAGCTTTCCCAGTGCTTTATAAGAACCTCAGGGATCAATCTGAGGCATTGATCGATGTCAGGGAGCCAAGCAGGACAGTGTTTGCCTTGTAACTTTGTGCTGCAGGGACCTGGGCTGCTGTGGCAGGAAACACCTCCTGTCCAGGGCAGCTGTGGCTGCCCCTGGATCCCTGGCAGTGTCCCAGGCCAGGTTGGATGGGGTTTGGAGCACCTTGGGACAGTGGAAGGTGTCTGGCACTGGATGGGCTTTAAGGTCCCTTCCAACCCAAACCAGTCTGGGATTCTGTGATCATGGTTTCCAAGAGCTCCATTGGAGTTCCTGGGAGCTCTCAAGGAGCTGCTGGCCATGGCTCTGGAGGAATTTAGGAAGAGCAGGAGCCACCATGACCAGCAGCATCCTCTGTACAGCGCTCATGGCCGTGGGGCTCCAGCTGTGCTGGAGGCTCCAGCGAGCAAAATGGAAAATCGTTCCAACAACTTTGTCAGGGCAGGCGGCACAGAGGGGCCCAGGACCCGTGCAGCCTTTCTGCTTTTATGTGGGAAATCCCTCAGGAGGGGCAAGGGAGAGCTGCAGAGCAGGGAGTGCTCCGTGGGATGAGATGTGCCCTCGGTGACAGAGCCCGAGAGCCACGGGGCTGGGGCTGTGCTGCTGTGCGGAGGGGAAAAAAGAGTTCTTCAAATTCACCTGCTTCCAGCTGCTGGGTTCAGAGGCAGAAAACACTCCCAGAGCAGCACATCCCAGAGAGGTTCTCCCTGCATTCCAAGTACAAGCCGTCGCGCTGAGCTCGGGCGGGCGCTGTGCCCCGCTGGAGCTCACCGGAGGCTGCCCCACGCTCCTCACACCAGTGTCGGTGTTGTCCAGGGCTGAGCCAATTCCTGTCCATCTCCGGGGCTCCAAGGGCTCCCAGGGCTCGTTGCAGACAGCAGCAGGTTATGGGGCTGCACAAGAAGGAGAAAGGGGTGACCCCACCAGATGGCTCCCCAGGGTGCAGGGCCCCTCCCGGCCCTCGCCTTCCCTCGCGGAACTGGGAGGTGCCGCACGCGTGAGCGCACCCCGAGCGCCGGCCCTGCGCACACAGCGGGGATGGACAAACACCCTCCCGAGGAGCTGCTCTCCTGGAGGGCAGCAGCCGGGCAGGGCCCCACCCCAGGCGGCTTGGGAGCCCTGTTCCACGGAGGAGCTGCTCGCCAGGGTTTGCCTTGGGGTGGTAAATCCCAGCCCGGGGCACACAGTGAGGCCAGCCCCGAGTGCCTCGAGCACTGCAGCCTCCAGGGAGGGAGGAAGAAATGTCCCAGAACCTTCTGAACTCCCTGGCAGGAAACCTGCCCTAAATGCTGCTTTTCACGTGTCCACGAACAGTTCTGGTCTGGCCAAATCCTGCTCTTTCCAAACACTGCTGGGTCCAGCCTCTCTGGGTACCAGGTGTCCAGATGGAAGATGAGTTTGTGGCCAGCTCTGCAGGGAGGATGAAGATGGGTGTGGGCACAGCTCCTTCCACACTGAGGAATGGGAGCACAGAGTCAGCTCGGCAGGGATGGGAGGATTCACCCACAGCAGCCACAGAGGAGCTGCACGAGACCATCACTGCCAGGGCTTCGAGAGCTCGTCCCAGACCATGGGAACCACAGAGAGTCACTCTCAGCTGCTGGAGCCACGGCCCTGCTGGGTCTGGCACCATCAGGGGAGCAAAAGGAGTCCCTGGCCGGACAGGGTGTCAGGGCTCCTGAGAGACTGAAGGGATTGGGCCGAGGAGGAGCAAAGGGATTTCCCGGACGTTTGCCACAGGCACTGCTGCTCCTCGTGCCCTGCCCACACACACGGAGCCAACCCTCGCACGATGGCAGCCAGAGCAGGGTGGGCTCAGGCAGCCAGGAGGGACACTGAGAGCAGGAGAGGGAAGCGTGGGGTCTGTCACTCCTGCAGATGCCAGCCTTGGAGCTGGGTCTGTGCCTTAGAGATTGTGCTCGTCCTGCATCTCTCCCAAACTCACCCCGTGCCACTTCCTCTCCTGATGTGTCTCCTTCATCCCCATGAGCTCTCGTGATTGAGATTTAACTCCTGTGATTGAGGTTTTGGATTTAACATTGTGTCTAAGGCACAAGGTTTGCCCCTGGGATCCCAGATCTGGATTTCAAAGAGGTTTGATTTTATCTTCACATCTCAGCCACTCTATAGGGAAACCATTGGCCCATGGGACCCCTCAGCCACAGCTCCTGCCCGCTGTGTCTCCCCAGCACTCCTGGGGAGATCTGCATGATGGGACAAGAGGAATGAAGTTTTTATGACTGTCTAAGTTGCAGTGGGGAAGTCACAGGTTCACTGACACGAGAAGGAAAATGAAAATGAGGTGCTGGCTGGAGAGAAGGTGCTGCCTGTTCCCTGCATCACTGGGGGCAGAGTCCGTTCCTTGGAGCTCCCCACTCGTCCCAGCAGTGCTGAGCCCCCGCTCCCGTGGGACTGGGAGGGGCTGGAAGCGCGGAGCAGCTCTGGGAGCCAGTCCCAGCACCCTGCTCGCTGTACTGCTGCCCCCCAGCCACATCCGGCTGCCTCCGTGTGTCCCATCAAGGGTGGGAGCTGTGACGCTTCAGGCAGGTGCCCCAGAGGGCAGAGAGGGGCAGGAACTGTGGCAGCACTGGGGCAGGAGTGGGAGTCAGCTCCTCTCATGCAGTGTCTCCAGCAGACACATTTCTGCTGAGCAGGCACCCTGGGATTCCCTTTATGTCCTTAAAGCCATTAGTGTGTAATTAAATCAACAGCTGGTGCCAGCTCAGCATCCAGCCTGAGACTCCAGGCTGGAAGAGCAGCTCTGGGTGAGGACAGTCCCCAGGTGGCCCAGATGGCATCTCTGTCCTGGGAGGAGTTCAGACTGTGGAAGGACAAGGCCCTGAGAAACCAAACGTGACCTGGAAACTGGCCCTGCTCTGAGCCCTCCCGAGGGCTCTCCCAGCCTGGATTAGCCCAGGACCACAAATGATTGTTTTATTCCCACACATCTCCAGGTGCTTGAGGGAGAAGCAGAAATGCAGTGGGAGAAGTGGTTGGTACCACAGGTGGCTGGAATGTGCTGCAATGGACAGACAGGAATGGGATGAACTCCAACCAAGGGACCTGGGGAAAAACCACCCGGGAAGAAACAACCCCGTGCACCTGCCGAGGCCAGGGGCAAAGCAGCAAAGAGAGCAGAGCAGGACCTGAGTGTGCTGCTGGGCCAAAACCTGAGTGTGAGGGGACACTGCAGCACAGAGAGTCCCCAGGGCTGCCCCAGGGACAGCAGCAAGAGAGGAGATCCTTCCCTGCTGCTCAGCGCTGCTGGGGCCTCACCTCAGCTCCTCTCTCCACCTCGCAGTACAAGAGAAACAGAATCAAGGGATCACAGAATGTCCTGAGTTGGAAGGGACCCAACAAAGATCATCCAGGCCCTGATCAGGACACCCCAACAACCCCAGCAGGCGGCTGAGAGTGGATTAAGTGCAAACTCTTATGTGCCCACAGTGGTACCTGCAGTGTGAGGTCTCTGCTCCGAGCTCGTGGTGGTCACTGTGGCACAGAACTGCTGCTCACACACGTCTGAGCCACCCCTGCAGGGAGACCTCTGGCTGGGCTGGAGCCTGGGCCAGGCTGCCCCTGCTCCTGTGCAGTACCAGGTGTCTCAGTGCTTCTTGGAGCTCTGTGTCTTCACCCTTCAGTGACAGTTTCTGGCTGAATAAGCCATTTGACCCCCCTATTCCCACGATTTGGTGCTGGGCCATTGGCAGCTCCTTGGAGCAGTAGAAAGGATCCTCTCAAACCTGTCTTGCACCTTCCCCAGCTCACAGCTGTTCTTGAGCCTGGTGTCCCTCCAGGTGGAACTGTGGTGGTCATGATGCCTTTTCCCGGTCTTAAAATGAAGAGAGCTGAACACAGTTAAGAGAGGGAAAGGGTTTTACCTCGGTATTTATCGAAGGATCCTCAGGTGCCCCAAATGCACATCGAAATGCACCCCGAAATGCCCATAGGAAATGGCCCCCACGATGGGATGTGTGTGCAATTATAGGCCTTGCTAATTAGCACATCTATCAAAGATTGCCCAGGGAGGGACTCCAGCGAGACCCCTCAGCGAGGAACCTTCCCCTGGCTGGGCCTGGCTTTGTTTACAGAATGTGTTCTGGAGAGGCCCTCGGGGTCTGGGGTTTCCAGGGAGTTTGGGCTCTTGGCTTAACGGGATATTGGGTGTGAGGGAAGTGATCAAACTTAAAGAATTATAACTGTGTGGGCTAAAAGCACTAAGAATACCTAAAAGCTATATAAAAGAGTGTATAATAGGGGTATAAAAGAAAAAGCAAAAAATCATCATGGCATCAGTCGAGTCTCTGCCGGGGCCGCCTGCCCCGGTGTGCAGCCAGCTGGGGACAGCGGCACTGACACCCCCAACCCCAGAGCAGCCCCTCCCCAGGAACGCTGATCCCTCTGCTGATGATTGGCATTGGACAGGGCACTTCCCACCTTGGCCACAGTTCAGGAGCTCTCACGTCAGTTCTCCCAGCAGCTGAGAGATGCCGGAGTATTCCCCAGCCTCCAGGTGTTGCTGCCCTGGATCCAGCCCCTGGCAGGTCGTGGCAGGTCCTGGCAGATCCTGCAGCCCCTTGGGGAGGTCTCAGGTGCTTGGGAGCACCCGGAGTGGCTCCATGCAGAGCTGAGTCCCTCTGTGCCCCCAAAGGCCCGGACTGCCCCCAGCTGTGACAGCCCCTCTCACACCAGAGCTGTCGGCAGCAGCTCTCTTGTTCTCTTAGGAAATCCCTGGGCTTCAGAGCTTTGTCCCCCTGAGCTCTCAGCTCATCAAACTCCCCCTGGGGATTGAGGGAGCAGGGTCAGGGCTACTGGTGGCACCAGGACCAGGCGTGGTCGGGCGTGAGGGTGCTGCCCAGCCCTGACGCTGTGCCCTGTCCCCGCAGGTCCCTCGCCCTGGGGCAGCAGTACAGCTCCCTGGGGTCCCAGCCCATCCTCTGCGGCTCCATCCCCGGCCTCGTCCCGAAGCAGCTCCGCTTCTGCCGCAACTACATCGAGATCATGCCCAGCGTGGCCGAGGGGGTGAAGTTGGGCATCCAGGAGTGCCAGCACCAGTTCCGGGGCCGCCGCTGGAACTGCACCACCATCGATGACAGCCTGGCCATCTTCGGGCCCGTCCTGGACAAAGGTACCCCTGGGGGCTGGGGGGCAGCCGGGCTGGGGGCACAGCTGGCACAGCCCCACTGGGCTCAGGATGCACCGGGACTGCCCCACTGGGAACACGCCAGGGAACGGGTCTGATGTCCCAGCTTTCAACCCCAGTTTCTCCAACTGCTTTTTTTTTCCCCAAGTTTTTGGTGTGTTCCATCAGAAGGGGTAACGAGGGAAGGGTCTGTTCCCATCCCAGGAGCTCAGAAGGGCCAGGGAGGATATAAAGCACAGGAGGGGGCAGGTTTAGCCCCAAGCACTCCCACATGCTCTGGAATCAGGGGCTCCACCTCCCCGTCCAGGGCGTGCAGCAGTTCCAAACTGGGCCCAGCAGACCCGTGGGAAAAGCCAAGGAGAGGGGACGTGGCTGAGTTCTGTGGGATCAAGGCAGGGCCACTGAAGCACAAACTGCCCACCCCAGGAGGGCCCTGGGCTCCAGTTTCCCCACCAGTGAGGAACCATGGCTGAAATCCATGGTCCTGATCAGGCTTAGCTGGGATTTCAATGAATCTTTTCACAAATGAGCCCAAAAAGCAGGGCACAAAGTGAGATTATAAATTCATTTTCCCTCTCCCCTCTCCAAACTCCTCTCCATCCCCTGCTCCTCGAAAGCCGCTTTCCAGACCCACTGGCACGGATCAGGCACATTGGCACGCTGATGAGGCACCATAAAGTTGGGATTCCCAGGGAGATCAGGGGGCGTTACCCTGGAAAAAGTGAGGAAGGGCCCCAGAACACCCTGGAGGGAGGTGCTGAGGGGCAAATCATAGAATCACAAAATTCCCTGAGTTTGAAGGGATCCCCAAGGATCATCCAGTGCCACCCTGGCCCTGCCCAGACACCCCAACAATCCCACCCTGGGCACCCCTGGCAGCGCTGCCCAAACGCTCCTGGAGCTCTGGCAGCCTCCGGGCCGGGACCATTCCCTGGGGAGCCTGGGCAGTGCCCAGCACCCTCTGGGGGAGGAACCTTTCCCTGATCTCCAGCCTGACCCTCCCCTGACGCAGCTCCGTGATAACCTGTCCCACATCTCAGATGTCCCAGACCCCAGATTAAAAGGCATTCCCACAAAACTGAACTTAATGGTGGATTAAAAACTCCCAGCAGATAAAAATCTCCAGTTTCTCCATCCTGTCCCGTGGATTCTGTTCACTCTGTGCCACATTTAGCCCAAGGGACATCCACACATGATATATTGGTTTCACAGCTTCAGAAACACAACCAAAACCATTTCCCCCTCGTCCTTCTGGGTGTTGACGCCACTGGGTCCCTGCAGCCCAGAGTGTCTTTACTGAACAGAAATTATTGTTTCCGGTGATGCTTTGGAAATGGGGATTTTATGGTACAGACTTCAAGAAACTGGAGAAATTGGGGTGAGAGCAGGATTTTGGACTCACATCAGTCCCCTGGAGAGTGCAGGACTTCTGGTGAAACTTTCTTACAAAGCTGCAATATTCTGCACAGAAATAATTTGTGATACCTTTTTTTCAAGTTTCAGCCTCCCAGTAAGGGCAGGTAACGTTTCAGATCCCCGAAATACCAGGCGAATATTTCAGTGAAAGTCATTCCTTTGTGTTAACGTGGGATTCTTTGCAGGAACCAGGACTGTAAAGTCTTACTAGAGCACTAATGGGGACCGTGAGATTCATTTCCCCTCTGTTTTGCCTGGGTGTATTTTGGGGTAACTGCTGTATTTACCGCCAAATAACTTGTCAGCAGGGCTCAGCACACTCTAATTTGCTGCCTAATAAAAGCCTGTCCTAAATTTCAGCACTTAAAAGATCAGAAAGTTTTAATTTTCTTAAAAAACTTATCATTAAAAAACTGTCACAGAAAATTCTGAACACGTCATGAAAGAGCTGTTCAAGCACTGAGCCGCTGAAAATCTCTCACCACCATTTCTGTCAGCGGGAAAGCACTTAAAGATTGGGTTTGAACCATCCTCCCCATAATAAGTGAGCTGAACTTTGAATTTGTGGAGAATATTTTAAGATTCTTTCAGCTGCAGGGACTCGAGCAAAGCCTCGTGTGTGGACTTGCCTCAGCATCTCCACGCAGCCCGAGCTGACAAGGTAAAATATCACCCAGAGCTCTGAAACTCTTCTGACAGATGGAGAAAAATGAGTGAGCACGTTGGAGATGCAGCTTTGCCAATCCCACCGTGACGCATCTCCAGACAGCCCTGCCAGGCTCCCAGGGTGGATTTATCCTGATGTCTCACTAACCTGAAAGTGGATCAGTTAAAAATAAACAGCACCCTCTGCAAAGCAGGACACGTCAAAGCCCAGCCCAGCTGATCGTGGGCATCATTCACGTTTTTGAACTGTGCTCATGTCTTTTCCCCGCTGCCTCCAAAATTAATGAGCAGATTGAGGCTGGGGCTGGTGGCACTGGGTGGCACTGGGTAACACAGGGAACCTCTGAGATTCCCAGAGATGGCAGCGGAGAAGTCGCGGAGCAAACCAGAACCTTCCCAGCCACGGCTTCCTGGGCTCAGGGGGAGATAACGCTGGTGACAGAACGGAGAGGCCCTGTCAGCTGGGAGGGGGCTGGGAGCAGCCCTGCTCCTCACTGACCAGGGGTGCTGGGCACTGCTGGGCACTGCTGGGCACTGCTGGGCCTGCAGGGGATCGCGGAATAGTTTGAGGTGGAAGGGACCTTTTAAAGATCATCTTGTCCAACTCAGCGTCTTCCTTAGATGCAGCAACAGGAGTCACAGGTGGGTTTGGGTTGAGAGGGACCTTAAAGCCCCCCCAGTGCCACCCCTGCCATGGCAGGGACACCTCCCACTGTCCCAGGCTGCTCCCAGCCCCGTCCAGCCTGGCCTTGGGCACTGCCAGGGATCCAGGGGCAGCCACAGCTGCTCTGGGCACCCTGTGCCAGGGCCTCCCCACCCTCCCAGGGAACAATTCCTGCCCAATATCCCATCCAGCCCTGCCCTCTGGCACTGGGAAGCCATTCCCTGTGTCCCGTCCCTCCAGGCCGTTGTCCCAAGTCCCTCTCCAGCTGTCTTGGGGCCCTTCAGGTGGTCCTCAAATCAAGAGTTTGGAGCCCATAATCTGGGTCCTGTGGCCACCATGGCAGCCCTTGCCACGTTTCCTTTTCCCTGACTTCCAGCACACGCAGGGGTGCAGCCCCACAAACCAAAACCCAAACCCAAAGCAAGACAGTCCCTGTCACAGCTCACACGCTGCATTTGCCCACAAAGGGTCGGGGTTTCCCCTCTGACAAACACCTGGATGAAATCCCCCCTCAGTATGAACCTGGTTAATCTCAGCTGCTGCTCCCCCAGGTAGATTGAGGCTGTTTTGGAAAAGGTTCAAAGGTGCAGTTCTCACAACAAAATCATTTCTAATAGAGCCTGAAAAGAAACTGGGGATAATTCCATTTTAAAGGAGCTTCAAAAGTGTTAACCATGGTCACTTCCATGGAAGGAGAGCTCGGCGTGCAGGGGGCTCCGCTGAGCAGCCCCTGCCATGGCACACGTCTCCGAGCCCTCCTGGGCTGCTCCTCCTGGGCACATCCCCCAGGCTGTGAGCACTGGGCCAGCGTGGGAGCACAGGGCTTCCCTCCCCGAAATACCCAAGGGATTCCTGCCTCCAGGGCTGCCCACAGCCTCCCCTCCCATCCCCACGTCGCCTCCCCCCCCAGGGTCACCCGCAGCTCCAGCCTCTCCTCCTGCAGGCCCTGGCAGGGCAGGGAACAGCCAGGGCAGCTCAGGGAAACCCCAGGGCACTGAACCCATCTGGGAGCTGCTGAACAACGACCCTGGAGAGGCTCTGCTTTCAGTTCTTCCACGTTCCCCACTCCAAATTCAGACTCCCAAGGGTTTGGCTGCTGTACCTGCCCGGGCTGTACCTGCCTAAGGCCACTGATGATCTTCCTGCAAGGAAGGACAGCCTGGGAGAGCTGGGGGTGCTCACCTGGAGAGGAGAAGGCTTCAGGGAGACCTTAGAGCCCCGTCCAGGGCCTAAAGGGGCTCCAGGAGAGCTGGAGAGGGACTGGGGACAAGAATCTAAGAGTGACAGGAGACAGGGAATGGCTTCCCACTGCCAGAGGGCAGGGCTGGATGGGATATTGGGCAGGAATTGTTCCCTGGGAGGGTGGGGAGGCCCTGGCACAGGGTGCCCAGAGCAGCTGTGGCTGCCCCTGGATCCCTGGCAGTGCCCAAGGCCAGGCTGGACAGGGCTGGGAGCAGCCTGGGACAGTGGGAGGTGTCCCTGCCCATGGCAGGGGGGGCACTGGGGGGGCTTTAAGGTCCCTCCCAACCCAAACTGTTCTGTAGTTCTATGATTCTATGTTTTCTTTTTTCTGTGTCTTATTTTCTAACCTGGGCCACGAAAAAAACCCAAAAAAACAAAAAAGCCAACCCCTCAGTGTGAGGTAAGATCATGTTTTTACAAGCAAATTCCCTGAGATGATTTATACTGCAGGTGTGCAGTCTGGGATAAGGAGGGAAGAAAAACCTGCCTTCCCCCTCCCTCCTTTCCCTTTCCTCTGTGAAATAAGGTCAGTTCTTATCTAAAGCCAGGGGCTCCTCCAGCCCAGCCCTGCCCAAAGCCGGAGCTGTGCCAGTAGCCACGCACTGCTCTGGGGGGCAGCAATGGCCATTCTCTGGGCTAGTGATAAAATCCATGATTTCGGTCAAAGTTAGTGCCCAGAGAGAGCTGCTGGTGAGCGCACGAGGCAGGGAGGCCCCACGGGCATCTGGAGAGCGATTCCTGGCCTGGGGGGCAGGTCTGGGAGCCGCAGCCAGGGCTGGATCTGCCGGAGCTTGGCAGGAGCCTCGGCGAGCTCGCACCTTTCCCCGCTCCGTGTGCTCCCGTCCCCGCAGCCCGCGCTGCCCTCGGCTCCTGTCCCGCTGCGGGGAGACGGCACCGACTCTCCGGGGAGATGCTCCCCGAGCATCCCGGGCAGCGCATCCCGAGCCGGGGCAGGTGCAGGGGAGGCAGCTGGGCCCGGGCTGCCTTCGGGGGTCCCTGCGAGCCGGGCTAAGCCCCCGCCACGAGCTGTGAAAAGGCAGACCCGCACCACGATAACCCAGGGCTTTTCTCAGCCATGACACTCGCAGTCATTTGCATCTAAACAGGGGTGTGTGGGATCAGGGGCCGTCTTGATATAAACTCAGCAGCTTAAAGGGAGGGGGAGGGAAAGGAGAGAGGGAGAGAGAAAAATAAGCTTATACCGATGAGAAAGAGCTAAGCTTCCTCCCCTACTGTGAGGCAGGGCGAGCGGCACCATCGCAGCGCCGCAGTCGTTTCAAATCGCTGCCGCATTCACACGCCCTTTAGCCATTCTGGGGGGCTGGGGAGCGCCATCAATAGGGATTTCCCAGCCGGGCTGGCGGGATTGGAGGGTGACGGCAGGACAGGGGAACATTGCCCCGTTGCTACGAGGTGCTCCTGGGGAATGCCAGTGCTCTGTGCCGTGGGTACGCTGGCCGGCGGAAACATTCCGCATTATGCTGGTAATACAGTGTGACACGGCGGGAACAATGGCAAATTGAGTGTCCCAGCAGGTAACGGGCCCGGCTGGGAGACAGTCGCAGTGGTGCACTGTCAAGGCGGCTCTAATCCTCCCTCGCCAGCCCCTCCCCTGGTTCTGGGAACGCTGCTCCCGCATTTCATCTCTGGGAAATTCTCCCAGCTCCTCGCCCAGACCCGGGCGAGAATTTCGAGGCGAGGGGTTTGTTCGCAGCTCGCTCCCCCCCGCGCCGGCACCGTGC
>VXBT01008747.1:157929-170106 GCA_013400235.1 Oriolus oriolus | reverse complement strand
TTGGGGACATGGTCAGTGGTGCCCTTGGCAGCGCTGAGGGAGCACTCAGGGGGCTTTTCCCACCTCAGTGACTCTGTGGTTCTGTCAGGAAGGCTGAAGGCAGCTGGGACAGGAGCCCTGTCACATGAACCCTGAGCTCTGATTACCCGGACATCCCCCTTCTCTGGGGGCACCCACAGCTTCAATCCACACCACCAGACCCAGCAGGGGACCCTCACCCGGCAAAGGGCCCCACGTCTTCCCCTCCAAAGGGCTCTGCTCTGACCCCGTGGCTGATCCTGCTGTAGCAGGAGGCTGGGCTGGATCAGAGAACACCCTGAGGGGGAAGGGACCCATGGGGAAGGACCACGGAGTCCAACTCCTGGCCGAGCACAGACACCCCAACAATCCCACCCTGGGCACCCCTGGGAGCCCTGGCGGCCTGGAGGCCGTGCCCATTCCCTGGGGAGCCTGGGCAGTGCCCGACACCCTCCCCTCCTTTCCCGACAGCCAACAGATGAGACTTTCAGGTGCATTCTGATCTCGGTTATCCCACAGTCCCGTGACAGCCCAGGCACCTCCCTTCCTGTATCTCTGAATGTTCCTGGAATGGCAAGTGCTGGGTAAAGCTGAGCCCAGCTCCAGCCGGGCCCACGAACAGGGGGTCATTTACAGCCCAAACACAATGGGCTGAACACTGGGCAAGCAGCTGGGCCCCCGGAGCTGGGCTCAGGGGCAGAAGTCCACATGTGCCCATGTGCCAGGCATCCCCCTGGGAGCCAACATTCCTGAACCCCCTTAGTAACCACTGGGGCTGGAGCCGGGCACACCCTGAGCCTGCAGGGGACACGGGAGCAGGAGAGGGGAGTGCTGCACCTGCTGGTGGTGCTGCCACTCAGCCTCAGCTGGAGGGAGATCAGCCCCACACACGCCTGGTGCAGTTCAAGGAAGGGAAACGCCAGCTCCTCACGTGGGCACGGACAGCCCCACCTCCAGTACAGGCTGGGGGCAGCTGCCTGCAAAGGGACTCCTCAGGCAGGCACAGGGTGTGTTTGCAGATACACTGAGTGTGTCTCCTTCTGAAAGGGCTTCTTCAGAGCAGATGCTGAGGTAAAACCTTAGGAAACAGTGGGAAGTCATCCCAACCAGGAAATGACAACGGTCAGAGAGTTCTGCTAAAAACCCAACAGGGCCTGACACAGTTACACAAACAAATCCCTCCATCCTTAGAAAATCTGTTCTAAAACCACCAGCTGGAACTCAAACTTGCAAGGCCAGTGCTCTACTTCCCACATGGAAGATGCTGCCTCCCACCCCTCTCCACCTGGACACCAAAGGGTGCCCATGGACACTGAGTCCATAACCTGCACTAGCTCCTGGAGAGGAGCAGCATTTACCTGTGCACACAGCACCTTGCCCAAAAGACTACAGCTGGCAGTGAAAGGCCACAAAGACTCAAACTTCATCAAATTGCATATTAAAAATGCAAGCACAAACCCCAGAGGCTGATCTGCCCAGGAAGGAGCCGAGGATGGAGTCAGTGGAGCACAGAGGGAGCAGGTTCAGGACTCCTGGACAGACCCTCTGGTGCTCTGTGAAATGGGAACTGCTGCTGCCAAACGGGGGGAAGCTTTTCTGGAACAGCAGAGTGGGGACTGACCCTGTGACAGAGCTCAGAGAGGTGACAGGAACACGGATGTTCCTTCCTGGGTGGTGCAGCATCCCCAGGACATCCAGGACCACTCAGGAAACAAAGGAACTGAAGGGAGGTCGTTAATCTGCAGTCCAGAGAAGGAGATCCTCCACCAAGATGTGACGAGCCCTCAGTGCTCCTGAAAGCCTGCCATGAACCCAAACCCTCATCACGTCCAGGTGCAGTGTTTGGTTTAAAATAAAGCAGCAATATCATACAGTGATCTTTCAAAATAAGTTCCCATGAAAGTTAGGATACATTAAAGACAAGCAGCTTAGATTAAGTTTTGTTTATGCTGATTAAGTTTTATTTATGCTAAACAGAAGTTACCAAATCAGGAAACCCTGGAGGTGCCAGAAGGGGCTTTCTGGAACGCTGCCTGGCTCATCCAGGCTCCTGCTCCAAGGAGGAGAGAGACCTTGGCTTTGGGAGTGCTGCCAGCAAGGTCCAAGAGCAACAAGGCAGGCAGGGAGAGGCAGCAGGAGGAACCAGCCCCCAGCCATGGAAAGAGAAGGCTCAGGTAACCAGCAGCACCCAGGGCAGGGTGAAACCAGCGTGGGACCCAGGAGCCCTGGAGGTGGCCCTGTGCTGCCAAGGCCACTGCAAACATTTGTGGATTCCCATGGCAAATCCTGAGTGTGTCCAGGGATCAAAGGCTCCGTTTGAACAGGAACAGAATCATTGCAGGATACTCAGTGTACACAAATGACCAAAGTATGTGACACAAAACACCAGCAGCTGGACATTAAAGCAGGCCGGGAACAGCAATAAACAGAGTTTGGGGGAAATGAGGCTGCCAGAAAGTGTGGGGTTACACAGCTCATAAACAAGGTGACAATTCACCCAGGGCACCAGAGCAGTTCAGGTACCCCAAGAAAGGATTTCGATTTTGAGGGTCTGGTTCAGTGTGACTTTAGCCTGAAACACACTGGAAGTCATTTGACCATCTCAGAGATCCCTGCAGAGAGCAGAGGGCGGGGTCACTGCCCTAACAAAACAAAACCCACCATTAGATTCAGAGGAAGACACTATGTGCACATTTTTCACAAAGAATTCATTCACCTGGGATCTAATCAGCTGAGCATCCATCACTTGGAATTCTTACATGATTTCAGATTGAAATCTCCTTCTAAAAAGCTGAGGTACAACTCAGGGAAAACAAGATCCAGTGCTGGACTTCTTACCTGGTGCAACTGTGCTTTCCTGTAAGAGCCTGGCAGATCTGAGCTCACTGAGCTCACTGGGTTCCAGTGCACTCAGATCCCAGCTCTGATCAGTGAGAGCCTGCACTGCTCTCCTGTATTTATAGCAGTTCAGCAGATGGAGTCATGGAAACACCTCAGACCCTTTGGAACAGAGCTGGTTCAGATTTAGCTGCCATATGCTGTTACTTCTGCTATTACACAACCACCTGAACCCAGTGCCAGAGCAGGAACCACCCTGCTGCCAACCCTCCACGGGCAGCAAAGGGACACCCTCAGTGGCTCCAGGGAGGGAGGCAGCAGCTCGTGTTCAGTGTGTCCCAAAGGGCACAGTCCCAGCTCTGCCTGTCCCCTCCCAGCCTGGCTGCTCCCGCACGCACCCACACCGACGGGCTGCTGGAAAAATTAATGCCCAAGAGCAGTTTGCCTGCCCAGCCTCGGGCAGGGTGAGGACTCTGTGTCAGCAGTGTCACTGGTCACGGAATCACAGAATATCGTGAGCTGGAAGGGACCCCCAGGGATCGTCCAGCCCAGCTCCTGCCCTGCCCAGACACCCCAACAGCCCCACCCTGGGCATCCCTGGCAGCGCTGCCCAAACGCTCCTGGAGCTCTGGCAGCCTCAGGGCCTCAGGACCATTCCCTGGGGAGCCTGGGCAGTGCCCAGCACCCTCTGGGGGATGAACCTTTCCCTGATCTCCATCCCAAATCCCCCTGGCCCAGCTCCAGCCATTCCCTGGGTGCTGTCCCTGTCACAGAGCAGAGATTGGAGCTGCCCCTGGGGAGGAGCTGCAGCCCCGCTGAGCTCTGCCCTCAGCTCCTCTGCTCCAGCTGAACAAGTGACCTCAGCTGCTCCTCCTATGGCTTCACCTCCACACCCTTCACCATCTTCAGGTCCCTCCTTCGGACACTCTCTAATTCCTTTCTATCCTTGTGATACTGTGGTGCCCAGAACTGCCCCCAGGAGTGGAATGAGCACAGGGGCCAGGCTGGGGACAGCATTCCCACCCATCTCCCAACTCAGAACTGCCCAGGATTTACAGAACCTCCACCTTCATCTTTGAAAACAAGCAGCACTTGAGGTGAGAGCAGCACAAGAACACGTCCTGTGTCAGAAGAAGGGACCCATTGTCAGGGCTCAGGGATCGGGAGCGCGGCAGAGCCCGGCAGCCCCCGAAGGCCAGCACCCCTTAAACACATTTAATACATGTGAGCAATGACTTACTGACTTGCCTGTAGGTATGGAATTAAAAGCCAAGGAAGAAGAGGAAAAAGTAATCTAGATAAATGACTTTATTCCCTGAGGTGACATCCAGTCAGAGCATATCCTCAGCGCTGAGCAAGTTTTAACAGAATTGCGAGGAGCGAACAGAGGGGTACATGACTTGTCTGCTCTGAACTACAAGTCTCTTCACTTCTGCCCTGCCTCTGCGAGGAAGATCTGAGGACAGTTCACTCAGCTGCACTAAATCCATTTGATGTGAGCGGGGCGGGGGGGGGCCTGGGGGAGCACTGGGATGTCAGGGGAGGATTAGGGCTGCACCCTCAGCCCGTGTCAGCATGAGCACGAGCTTGCTGGCTGGCTCCAGGCATGGGTGCTGCTGCGGGGGAGGGCTCAGAGCTGCATAGTTCTACCCTCTGCAATTATTTTCTTTAAAGTGCTGAAAGTGGAAAATAAAGAGAAGAGCAGCTGAACAGCCTGACAGATTTATCTTCTTCAGGGAAAGAGCACATACACCTGCACAGGCACCTTCTTCTTTAAAAAAAAACCCAGGGTGATTGCTATCTGCAATCTTAACATGCCGGGTGGAGAGAAGAAATTCCATGAAAGGTGAGTTAATCCAACCCCTCCCGTAGCCAGATGCTCTGAAGTGCAGCTCTGAACAGCTCATGGGCACGGGGGGATTTAAAGATCTCTGTGGACCAAGATGCGGTGATTTCTTTGTTCTGAAAATTCCCCCTCACTGCAGCTCTCTTCCCAGTTAAACCAATGCAAAGCTCGCACCGACAGCAGGGGTCTGCAGAGAAGGGAGCCTCCAGGACCGCTCCAGGACCCCAGTCCTTCCTCCCCAGAACCATTCCTACCTGTAATGACATTTCTATCAGCATCAGCAGCTTCTTGATCCCGATCCAGACAGGCTTCCCTTTGACGTTCTGTGCGATCGTGCTGCGCTCCTTGTCTTTGAAGTTACCCAGGAGCTGGGGGGGAAAGCATTTTAAAAAATCAACAACAGGAGACTGACAGTAGGAATAATGGTACCTACCTTGGGAGAAAGGGAATGGGAAGCTAGAAGCATTTACTAGCTGAGAAGGAAGATTTGTTGCAATGTATCTTGGACAAGGCAAAACAAACAAAAAATTCCTGAATTCCACAATGTTTTTTTCCATAACATCCCTTATCCAACGTGCTGTGCCTTTATGCTGCACTCCAGGTTTTCTCCAGATCAGGGTCTACAAGGAAACAATGGCTCAAGCCACAGGAAGTTTCCAAACCTGCTGCAGGAGTGTCTGTGTCTCTCAGACTTCGGTGACACCATCACTGGGACAAGTTTGCCAACGGCACCAAAGATTTTAACAGCCTTCAGTTCTCACTACAATTCCCACTGGGGCACAAAATCAGGAGACACTAAAGGCAGGAATTAATAAGGAACTGAGAATTCCTCAGCACCAAACACCTTCAGCTGATGCTGCTCCAACTCACCAGAGCTCAGCACCCTCCGGGCACGTTCAGTTTAAGTGTCCCAATTATATCCATCACCCACTTCCATGCCCTTAGAATGTTTCAATCCACACCGCAAACCTTTCCCCAGACCTACAGTTCTCTAATTTTGCCTTAATTTAATTCATGAAAAAGCAAACTGAAAAGCCTCAGAACTGCTATCTTATGACATGATGTCAAGTGGGATGGTGTTACCAGACACAGCTACCGCAAAATCCCTCATTTCCAACAAATTTTGAGTCTTTTGTCATCCTTGAACTTTTCCTCACCTCTAAAGCCTCCATGAGCTGCTCCCCTGTGGCAATGTTGGGCACATGGATGGTGGTGCTGAAGGCATTCAGCATCTCCATCTCCTGCAGGACATCCTTGCGGCTCGTGGTCCCGATGATCAGGAGCTTGCGGCCCTGTCCAGGCAAGGGAGCGAGAGTCAGGAAAGGAAAAACCAGAGAGAACCAGCCTGGGGAAGGCTCAGCCAGCTACAAACGATAAATGGGAAATGGCCATTTAAAAACCCACTTCAAACAAAATTAATGGGATTAAATCTGTCAGTAATTGAAGTAGCCAACAGCAGCCACAAGAGACCAGGATCAGATCTCGGAGCAATGCCACCAACAGGGTCCGAGGACTGTGGTGCACAAAGCCCCATCACACTCACAGCTCCTTCTGAACCCATCATTATAAATAGCTGGATCCTCATTAAATTTAAAAGCCTGAGCAAACTCCCACTCCCAAAAGCTGAATTACAAATGACTTCTCAGGGGAACAGCCTGTCTTTAGGAATCTGTGGCACACTGAATTCCCTGCTCCTGCACAGGCAGTTCCAGTGGATTTCCAGCTCAAGCTTTTGAGCAGAGGCTGCTGTGAGTGCCCGAGTTCCCCCTGCAGCTGTACAGGACAGTCCCACTCCAGCAGCCTCCAATTCCCAATCCAGAGTGCCCAGACCACCCCCGAGTCAGCCCAGGCAATAACAGGGCTTGTGAATAACAGAGCGAGTTGTGGGAAACATCAGCTGCGAATGCAAATCCCCTGCTGTTTGCTCACCCTGCACAGGCCCTTCCACTGCTGTCTGAACATCCCTGTGCAGGGTTTGGACATTGATCACTATTGGCTGATGAAGGAGCTGCGGGGATTATCAGGCAGGATTATCAATCCCTCTTCTGTCCCCAGCACACATGGAGCACATGAGCTGGGAGAGGCCTGGCTGGCCAAGGACCCTCCTCTTTTGCTGTACAGGAAGTTTGGCTGAGGCTCCAAGGGTGAAGCAAATGTCCAGAGCCCACCTAGAGGGTGCTGGGCACTGCCCAGGCTCCCCAGGGAATGGTCCCGGCCCCGAGGCTGCCAGAGCTCCAGGAGCGTTTGGGCAGCGCTGCCAGGGATGCCCAGGGTGGGGTTGTTGGGGTGTCTGGGCAGGGCAGGAGCTGGATTTGATGGTCCCTGGGGGTCCCTTCCCACTCAGGATATTCTGTGATTCTGTGCAAGTTCTGTATTTCAACTTCATGATGCAAAACTTCATCATTATAAAAACAGAACAAAACCCTAAAAATTATTCCCAGAATGAATCCTGTAACTGCTTTGCATTCCCCTGACAGAGGATGAAAACCTATTTAAACACATCTTTGATGCAGACAGTGCCTCTTCACAGGCTCTGTTCTTCCCCTGCACTCACTGAACAGATTCTGCTCCTGCTCCAGGTGCTGGATACTGAGAAAGATCCTGAACTGGGAATGAGCTCAAGTGCTCACTCCAAGTTTGGCTTTAGCCCAAGAGAGCACAAAGGGAACATCTGGCAGGTGGAACCAGAGCATGTCCCAGGTCACGAGTGTCACACAGGGCTCTGCTGGGGACACTGTGCTGCCCCTCCTGTGTGAATCCCCATCTGTAGCTCAGGAGGCACCACAGCACCACTCAGCCACCTCTTGGAAAAGAGAAAACGGGGAAAAACAGCCAATTCCTGAGCTGAAAATGCCGGTTTAGAACTGCAGTGGCAGCAGTTAATGTGATGTTTCAGGGCTGAGGGTGATGCCTAAAGAGGCCAAGCTGGAAACAGAGACCAGGCAGGAGTGAGGGAATAAAGGTGGATATTTATTGGAAAGGCCTTCAGAGGCACACCCTGGGCAGGCCAAAGGCTGCACCCGAGATGGACCCCGAGTCACGAGTTCTTCACACTGTTACAGGTTTGGTCCATTTGCAGATCAGCATAAATTGGCTAATTAAACTTTAGCTAATGATGGAACTGCCCCTCAGCTCGCCCCCCTTCTCAAGGTGCTGGGTTACACATTTTGGGCCTGGGACGGGCTGGGTGTCCTTGCAGAGCAGGCCTGGAGAGGCTTTGTTATGTCTGTGTGAGCATGAGAGAGCAGCAGCTGCCAGGCTGCGAGGCAGCTCAGAGTCACACACTGGGAATGCAGAATTCTGAAAAATGTAAAAGCTAAAACCTAAGGCATCAAGGGTCCAATACTGCCTGCAGGTCACCTGGGGAAGGGCACAGCATCCTCAAGAAGAAGCAGCACAGCCATCCCAGGGTATTCCTGCCCCATTCCACAGGTGCTGCTCCCACCACGTCCTGCATGGCCATGGCTGTACAGCTGCACAGGATTAGTCTCCATTCTGATGGTCCAGCAAGGCCACGAAAATATTACAGCATTTTACAAGTTTGAGCCAAATCAGGAAGATCTGGCTGGCAAAGATGAAAACCCAGCACACTCAGTGGAGAGGAAGCGAATGGAGTTCGATCCTCACTCCCATAGGAACTCAGGAAGCCCCATCAGGTGCCCATTTTCATGGAACCATGGAATCAGGGAATGGTTTGGGTTGGAAGGGACCCTAATCTTGTTCCATGCCCTGCCATGGACAGGGACACCTCCCACCAGAGATTTCCAGCTAAAGCACTTCACAGACCAAGAGGATTCAGTGATGCTCAGCAGCAGAAAAGCTTTTTCCCTGCACAAAGACAAAATTCCAGCAGCTTTCCACTACAGAAAGGGGCGGTAAAACAGGGTGTGAACACCGGCCTGGAAGCTGTGTGAGAGCACACCAGAACACCTGAACCATGTCCTGCTCCTGAGCCCAAGGGTGTGGCACAAACAGGGACATCTGCTCCCACATCACCTCCCAAGGACAGGGCTCAGAGGCACCTTCAGCCTGCTGAGATCCCCCTGGCACGGCAGCAGAACTGCTCCAGGAGCACTGGGGATCATCAGCAGAACTGACTGGGAACATTTCCTCTCAGCTCTGCCTGCCTTTGCTTCCATCTGCTCTGGATCTGCTCAGCACCCGTCCTCAGGGAGCTCCTGTCCCCGCCGTGGTGCTGCTGTGGCTGATGCTGCAGCCCAGCCAAGGGCACAGCCCTGCCTGGAGAATTCCTGCTCCCCTATCCACGGAATCCTAACCAGCCCTACACACGCCAGGCGCCTCAAACAGCTTCACTGCTACACAGGTGAGGTACCAGGGCACAGAGGAAGCCACGAACAGATCCCTCACCAGAACTGAGACCTCCAAAACACAGAACAACCTCTCCTGTAAGTGCTGTACCACCCAGACCCATCGGCTTCACCAGTGATTCTCCTAAAAACGTGTTTATTACTGCATGGAACTCTCAAAATCCTGAACAGCTTGGGCAAGGGGCTGTGTTAATAACAGTTTCCCATGAACTGTGAGCATTTTAGAGGGGAAAAAACTGCTCAGCTGCACCCAGGCAGTGTCTGTTCCCCAGATATAGCTCCCAGCATGTGTACAGCGCCTGGCACACTGATCAGGCATCAATCAAGGGGATAACTGCCTCAGAGTAAAAAATAAAAATAAAATAAAATGGAATAAATAAATAAAAATGGAATCTAGCTCGGGGTTTCATCAGGAAAGGACACAGGCAGCACAGGAGTGTCACCAGTGAGGGGAGTTCTACCTCCTGGCACTTGAGGTGTCCACGACTGATCTCGCTCTGGGCCTTTCCTGCTCAGGCACTGGAGCCCAGATGACACATTCCTCCTCCCAGGAAAGCTGCCCACACTGCAGACTCATCCAGCAAACATTCCCTAAAGGACCAGTTCAGTTGTGGCAAACCCACCCAAGGCCACACTGAGTCAGCTGGACCCAAACCCAGCAGGGCAGCAGGCGATTGCTGCACACGCAGAAACGGCTCCAAAGCCCTGGGACCACTGAGGAAAACCACTGGCACCAGTCCCTGTGGGAATTCTGTGGGAACACCAGCTCAATCTCACTCAGTGTGCGACCACTGGGACAGTTTTAGAATGGGAAAAGAGCAAAACAGGATCGTGATTCTGCCATGTGAACCCAGGAGTTCCTTCCAGTTTCAAATATAACTGCACATCCAGCATTTCTGAGCTGGGGGTGTGCAGCCTGGAGAAGAGGAGGGTCTGGAGAGACCTCAGAGCCCCTTTCCAGTGCCTAAAGGGGCTCCAGGAGAGCTGGGGAGGGACTTGGGACAAGGGGGGATGGATTCACACGGCCAGAGGGGAGGGTAAGTTTGGATATTAGGAAGGAATTGTTCCCTGTGAGGGTGGGCAGGCCCTGTCACAGGGTGCCCAGAGCAGCTGTGGCTGCCCCTGGATCCCTGGCAGTGCCCAAGGCCAGGATGGACGGGGTTTGGAGCACCCTGGCATAGTGGAAGGAGTCCCTGCCCATGGCAGGGGGGGCACTGGATGGGCTTTAAGATCCCTTCCAACCCAAACCATTCCATGATTCTATGATTCTGTTTAGTTCAAGTCAGAGAAAGCACTGGGGAAGGTCAGAAATATGGAATAATTTCCCAAAATAGATCCTTGGTAAAAACAGACAGATTTGTAAAATCATAGCTGGTGTAGAGGAGATGAGGGGGAAACTGCTGCTTGTCATTACAGAAACCAGGGAGCACAGGATGGAATTATCAAACACCACATAAACTCAACTAAAGAGGGTTTGCTCTCACCAGCAGCTCGGCTGGACTCAGGCAAGCACAGAGCTAAGAAAGGAAAGGCTCAACAAGGTTGAGAAGCACCAGGATGAGTTCCCAGAGGGCAGATCCATCAGCAATTTTTAGATATCTCTGTTAAAATCTATTCCCAGGCCCCTGAACCACTGATGTGGTTGGGAGCTCCTCAGAACAGATGGCTACTCTGCAAAAGTGCTTCAAATTTTTAACAGCTCCACCCAAAAGATCCTGATTTTTCCCTGCTTTCCTCAGAAGGAGCCATGCCTTCAACTGCCTGCCTTTAAACCTGACCCCTGGAAAGCAGCCACTGTGATCCCCCAGCACTGGCAGGGCAGGAGTCCCTCGAGCTCCTCAACTCCACAAACAAGTGGGAACCCCCAGGGCAGCACTGTTTGCCCCAGGAATTATCGAGGCAGCAGGAGAAGCCCCCAAGCCAAACTGGAAGAGCTGTCCTGGCCCAGCTCCTGTGCACGGACACGCGCCACGGGAGATCCTGGGATCTGTTCGTGTTACAGGATCCCAGAACGGAAGGGCCCCGGTGCAACTCCCTGCTCCAGCAGGGTCACCCCACAGCACAGGGTTGCAGGTACTGCTGAAGTGGCCAAATTTTCCGAAAAATTCACTTTTTTGATGCTTAATTTCTACAGCAGCCACAGTGAAGGCAACGAGCCACGTGCAGCCCACAGAAAATCAGGATTCAAGCTGAACTTTCAAAAGTCAGGCAGAACACGTGAGTAAATTACCAAGAAGGAGGAACAGCTTAAGATCATTTGGTGTCAGATTCACGACCGGGGCAGTTCCAGCCCAGCTCTTCCATCACCAGAGATCAGACACGGGCACAGCCTTAGACCTGGATTCACTCTGTCCATTTTTAGGCAAAGTGCCCCAATTTGGAGCCCAAGATCCCTCTGTGCTGGCAGGAGGACAGTCCAGGGGTGTGTGTCCTGCCCTGCTGCCTTCCAGCAGAGGGATGAGCGCAGGGCTGACCCCTCTGCTGCAGGATTTCACCCAGCTGCAGGACACTGTCGGGCACACGGCTCAGGGACTCGAAGAAGCCGTTTGAACCAAGCAAATTTTGCAGCACCAGGACGGATTCCTCTGCCACAGCCGGCACCACATCACTGCCCAGGGGCAACCAGAACATGACACAGTTACAGACTCTGCTGTGAGCAGCTGGAGCCCCAGCACGTCAGTGGAGTCTCCAGTTAGGGAATTTCAGCAAATCCAGCCAGCCCCAGGCAAGGGGAGCCCCAGCTCTGCTGGAACCAGACACTGGCGACACTGAGGTGCCTCTGTCACCCAGCTGCTGCTCACTGTGCTCAGGACCCTCAGACACCTTTATCCTTGTGTTTGGACTCTTGGGAATTCCTCACATGTGAAGGGAGAAACACAATTCCCCAGGTTCATGCACATAAAGGTAACGTCACTGGCGACTGGAATTGCTTCCAATCCACACCAAGTGACATGGAATCAGGAGTGCATCTGGGATTATATCAAACAAGGAGATTACTCCTCCTTAACTTTAATCAATTGGCAAAAGCCTCCAGTGTCCCAGTGAGAAAAGGGGCTGGGGGCTCTGGGAGCAGTGGAAGGGCAGCCCCAGGAGCGGGTGTCCCTTGGAGGGAAGGGGCTCTGGGATCTGGGGGCAGGGGAAGGGCAG
>VXBT01008747.1:115632-157823 GCA_013400235.1 Oriolus oriolus | reverse complement strand
GGGGCTCTGGGAGCAGTGGAAGGGCAGCCCCAGGAGCGGGTGTCCCTTGGAGGGAAGGGGCTGGGGGCTCTGGGAGCAGTGGAAGGGCAGTCCCAGGAGTGGGTGTCCCTTGGAGGGAAGGGGCTGGGGGCTCTGGGAGCAGTGGAAGGGCAGCCCCAGGAGCGGGTGTCCCTTGGAGAGCACCTTGCTCAGGCAGACGTTCCCTGAGCTGCCCAGCCCGTGCCCCGCTCCGGCTCCGTGCGGGGATGCTGAGGGTCCTCTGAGGGTCCTTCCCGCCGGGCCGATTGTTGGGAAGCAGCAGGGAAGCACGTGTGAACCTCCGAGGGGCCGGGGAGCGCCTCCAGGCCCTGTGTGACTCTGCATGTAGATGAAGCAGCCCCGGCTTTGGGAGCTGCTGCTGCTCAGTTCTCAGGGAAGTCCTTTTCTCCCGCTCGGCTCCCTGCTGAGCCAGCCCTTTTCAGCCTTTCCATCCCCCAGTCCCTGCTCCTGCACAACACAGGCAAACTTGATTGAATTAAAGACCCAAGAGAACATGGTTTATTTTCTTCTCTTCAAGGCATTTCAGAAAAGATTTTTTAATTGGTTTAAAAGAAGATGCTGAACAAAATGCAATGGTTTTCAGTCCTCTTGAAGCAGCAGTAACAGATAGCACTATTTAACACTGCTGAGTGGAGCCACAAGCAGGAGCTGTGACTGGCAATTTAAAGCGAGCTCAGAGAGGTTTCCAGTTTATTTAAAGTCTAAAGTGTTTACTCTTAAAAGAAAACCAGAACCTTCAAGTGTTTGCCCTTCCCACAGCACGTTCCAATAAGCCAGCCTCCCTCGGAAGAGGGGAGCCTGGGAGGCAGCTTTCCTACACCAATTCGACAGAGACACGCACCTCGATGCATAATTAATAACATTTCATCCCAGAAACGCTTCTCTTCCACACGGAGCCTACAGTGACTGCAGGAAGCTGCTTGCACATCAAGAATATCCCTGCGAGTGATGTGACACCCCAGTGAATTCATAATCTGGGCCACAGCAATGGGAGCGTTCGCGCTGCACCCGCCCCCCGCTCCCGCTGCGCCTCACTGCCAGCCCTGAGCCCTGCCAGCCTCCCAGGGAGCTGAGAGGGCCTCGGGACAAGGGGGAAGGCAGTGACAGGACATAGGGAATGGCTTCCCACTGGCAGAGGGCAGGGATAGATGGATATTGTGAGGAAATTCTTCCCTGTGAGGGCGGGGAGGCCCTGGAATGGAATTCCCAGAGCAGCTGTGGCTGCCCCTGGATCCCTGGCAGTGCCCAAGGCCAGGTTGGATGGGGCTTGGAGCACCCTGGGACAGTGGAAGGTGTCCCTGCCATGGCAGGGGTGGGATGGGATGTGCTTTAAGGTCCCCTCCAACCCAAACCATTCCACAATTCTATGCAATCAGCTCAGTATTTCAGGGCCCCCCCTCCACGAGTGAAATGCTGAAGCAAAGGGGAACAGGTACTGTCTGTCCAGCATCCTGCCAAGAATTCCTCTCAGCACAAGGATGCCCCAGGACATCCTATTTTTACAAGGAATGATAAACCATGATCCCAGTCCCACAGAACTCCACGGTGCTTTGCCCCCACAGAGCAGGTCAGTGCCACTGATGCTGCTCATGCATTTAGGGCCTGTATCTGCACCTCAAATTACAACAACCCCCTGAGACCAGCCACTCCTTCCAAAGAAACTGCTCCTCGAGGGAATCTGTAATCTCAGAGGGGATTTAGAAGGTGCTGATTAACCCTCAGGATTATCCCCACTGTGGGTTCCTCACTTGAGTTCAAAAACCCCAAGAGTCTCCATGCCCAAATCCAACCTTTTTCACAGTAACCAGTCACAGCAGAAAAGGCCTTTTCCTGCACAACTTTACTTCTCACACACAGCTTTGGTTTTTTAAACACACAAGATCCCCACACGTCACGGCTATCCCAGGGAACTCACTACCAACACACCAGGAAGAGCCCTGTCCCCAGAAGTGCCTCAGCAGGGCAGCCCAAAGGGCCCGGCTCACCCCACGCCCTGATTCCCACAGAGCCAATACTGGACACTTAGAAAAAAAAAAGAAAAACCCCCACATGATCAATCAACCAGTGACATTTCCTCAGCAAACTCACTCTCTACCCTCCAACAATTTATGGCTTAAGTCACCATAATATCGGCTGTCAAGCCAGAGTCTCCCAGCCCCCAGGGCATTTCAAACCCTGCTGAGCACAAATCTCTGCAACAAGCACAAACTTGGCAAATATCTGGGAGCTCCAGCGCGTGTCCTGCTCTCAGGAGCCCCAGGTGCCACCCAAAGCGCAGCCCAGCAGCAGCACACATTCAGGATGCAACGGGCAAATGGACAGTTTAATACTTTAAATTCCTTCGAACGAAATCAAGTTCTATTTTCCCTGCTGATTTATGGGAACAATCGTGTCCTGGCACTGTGGAACAGCCTGCAGTGGGTCAGTGATTACAGGAGATGATGTGACCAGGAGTGGCTGTGCTGCTCCACACAGGAGCTGTTCTGCTCCAAGCATGTGATAGAACTTGGATGCTGTTGTGTTACAGACTTCACGTGGCCTAGAAAGCTCACTGGGAAAATCTTTGTTCTCCAGGCTGACAGTCACACGGGGAACTGGGGGCCTGTGGCATTACAATTTAGTTCAAAGCCCTGGATTTGAAAGGTCTTTTCACCAAACTCTCTAATGAAAACAACACTCACGCACACGCTCCGGTGCCAGGATATTAAACGTGACAAAAAACTGACTTCGCCCAGACTGTGCTTCTCTGCTTCTTCCTGACACCAACTTTCAAGGTGTTCCTGTTAGGATGTTATTTATTCATGCAGATACTCTCACACACAGAGCAGAAACGCAGTGAACGACAGGAAAATGGCAAACAAGAAAGGAGTCCCTGCCTGCCTGTCTCACTCAGCACGAGCTGCAGAACCCTCACTTGTGATGTTCTTAAATCTCATCGAGCCACAAAGTGCAAACAGACAGGATCAGCACGAGAGGCAAGATCTTAAGCTTCCCTCAGTCACTGTAATTAACACCTGATCATTTCACGTTAAGAACAAATTAAACCCCTGACAGCCACAATCACAGACTACACAGAAATTGATTTATAAATAGGGAGGGAGCACGTGGCTGAGCCAGGGGTGGATCTGGCCTGAACAGCTCCTCAGAGGGCAGGCAGCTGGCACAATTCAGCTTTACATGGTGAAGGTTAAACTGGTTTCCTTAGTCAGTATTTTTAGGACTAACTGCAGAAGATTCAGCCCCCAGTAATTAGGTGTTTCAAGTTGAATCCCTTGTGGTTATCCTAGAAATGTCCAAGTGAATGAAGAGCAGCAGGCTGGGATTAACGTGGCTGACTCAGACAAAAGCATTAATACCCCTGGCAGCTCTCAGCCAGACACAAAGCTCCCACTGTCCCAGTTCCTGCAAGAACAGGGCATCCCTGCCTTACCTGAGGGGGGGCTTTCTTCAGCAGCACGAGAAGGGCTTGCAAGACCAGATTGGAGAACCGAGGTCCAATTGGGACATAATCTGAAAGGAAAAATGCATTTTAATGCCCACGGAGCACATGCACATTTAAGCCACTTCACTTGCTGGTACAAAACCAATCACTCACAAAATACACTCACTGGTATCAAAACCAGTTCAATGCTCCTGAAGTAAATGGTTCCAGATAATTTCCAGTTTGCAATGTTTCAATCCTGCAAATACATCAATATTTCTGCAGCAGCCAGCACAGCTCTCCCTCCTCCTGACTCACCTAGAAGTCGCTCAATGTCATCCACGACAACACAGCTGAGCTGGGACTTGTAGGCATCATCAAAGATCTGAAAAACAGCAAAGCATCTCAGCGTTAAACCTCAGCCACAGGACTGCAACAGCCACAGCTGGGCCTGCTGATGTGGGCTCAGCTGAACACAGCAGCACTGAGAGGAATAAACTGAGAATGAAACAGGTAGGTACTGAGAGATCGGGCTCCCTGCAGGCGATAAAACACTGCCATCTCCACAAATTCAGTTTATTTGTTCATTTACCCCCCACCCTTAGCAACAAACAGCTGCCCTGAGGTTCACTGCAAGCAGGGACAAACCAGCACCATTGCTCTGTTTTAGGAGCTGGGGAGACACTGAGAACGTAACACACACAGAGAACCTCCCCAGCTGTAACACAGCTGTGAGCTTTTCTCCTCAGGCTGGATACTGGGTACTGCCCAGAGCAGCACCCTGCAGGGAGAAGGGACTGACTCAGGTGTGGATCTCGGCTCCAGTCACCCTTCCTGGAGCAGCACAGAGTGTCCTGCACAGCTCTGGGTGTGAGCAGTGGTGGCCCTGCCTCCAGCAAACCCTGATTCCAGTGAATCCAAAAGGCTCCTTCTGGAATCCAAGTCACAAACTGGACCCCAGGTATGAGCACACTGCTTCTCCTAAGCACCTTCCTTCCCTTAGAAACTCTACAACCCTGCACCCATCTGATCTGAGTAACATTCCACTCACAGGCTCCATTCAGTACCATTCACCTGAGGAGTAAGAGCTGGGCTGCTCCAGGAAATGAAAATGTTCAACTCGTTCACATTCCCTGGCTCCCCAGGTTGTTAAAGCTCTTGTTTAGCTAAAGACCCCACCTCAGAACTGGCCCTAGTCCCACTCAGGCAGGATCTGCTCTCCCCAAGTGCAGCCCTAAGCCCTCCCTGCCTCCACCCTCACAGGCAGAGCTCCTGCCCTGCTCATCCCACATCTGCTCTGCCCCACTGTTTGCCAGGATCACACCCCAGACCCAACCGGGACGGAGCCTTGAAACCTTCCCCGAGTGCCACAGAGACACAGGAGTGACAGGAGTCTGGAGTGACAGGACAGGAGGGAACGGCTTCCCACTGCCAGAGGGCAGGGATGGATGGGATATTGGGAAGGAATTGTTCCCTGGGAGGGTGGGGAGGCCCTGGCACAGGGTGCCCAGAGCAGCTGGGGCTGCCCCTGGATCCCTGGCAGTGCCCAAGGCCAGGCTGGATGGGGCTGGGAGCAGCCTGGGACAGTGGGAGGGGTCCCTGCCATGGCAGGGGTGGCACTGGACGGGCTTTGAGGTCCCTTCCAACCCAAACCATTCCACAATTCAGTGATACATTCAGCTTTATAAATAAATGTATGCAGGAACTCCAGACATACAGAGAGCAGAAAACACCACCCCAAGGGTAATTCACCTTTGCCTCCACGAGAGAATTCAGAACTGGGCTGTCACGAGGCCCAGGGGAGGACACACACGTACCTTCTTCATGGCCTGGCACTTGGCTGTTTCGGAAAACCCAATCATCTTATCAGGAGAACAGATCTTGATAAAGGGGAAGTTGGATTCCTCGGCTATTTTTGCTGCTAAAGCAGTCTTCCCACTGTGGGGGGGACCTGCAGCAAAGGACAAACAAGGAATAAACAAGGGGGAAAACAGCTCTGACAACGCTCAGTGTGGACACTGAGGTATGTTCAGAATTCCATCCAGAGGTATCTGCAGTGTGAAATGAAGTTCTTGCCTGCTGAAGGAACACACCAACTCCTGGTGCAACCCAATGCTCCACATGAAGGCAATTGAGGGAACTGCTTGAGCACGTGCAGAATGATTTGCCACGACACAAAAGAGGACATTACACATTCTGCAGGAGCAGCCACTGCACCAAAACTCGTGAGTTTGTGTTTTGGATAAATTTCTTGAGCTTATGTCCCATCCCAGAATGATCTCTGCTGGTACCCTGGCAAATAAGTCAGCAGCAGGAACACCAGGGAAACACTGGCAAAGACAATTTGTTATTGGCCTGAATTCACACCAGGAGAATTCAGGAGACCAAAGACACACCTGAATCCATGCACCCAACATGAATCAGTTTGGAGGGACAGAAGGAATTGCTGGGCACTAACACAGAATTACTCAGGGTTAACTCCAAAGCTACAGACCACAAGCTACAGAGGTGACCCACCTTTAACTTTGGGAAAAGAAAAAGGGAAGAGATAAATAACAAATCCCATTCCAGTATAACAAATTCCACTCCAATATAACAAATTCCACTGCAATAACTGTAATGCAGATACTGGAACCAGTTTCCAGTATCTGGAACCTCTCCTCAGTCAGTAACAGCCTGGATAGAGGGAAATCCACCTTTAACTGACAGAGGCTGCTTGAACTCAGCTAATTGCACTGATGAGCTCCCCAGTGACTTCAAAGAGGATTTAGACAACTGACTCAGCTAGAGACATCTCCACTGTAAACCAGCCAAATTCAGGATATTAACTGGGTACATTCCCTTCTCCCCTGTTCCCAGCACAGGATTCCCTCTGGCTGAGGAGACAGTTTCAATATCCAAAGCAATTTCACCCAAGCAAACTGGAAGAGCCCAATTCCATTTCTCCCCCAGCGTGTTTCCTACAGGTGCAGGATGTCAGAGGTGAGCAGGAGGGCAGCTGACAGGAGCAGTCTCCAGAAGGGTTTTTCCCAGGTGTTTTCCCCCAGCTGTACCTTCCAGCAGGACGCTGACCAGGGGAGTGCGGTCACTGTTCTTGGTCTGCTGGACCAGCAGCTCCCCATCATCCAACACCCTCGTTACTGGGTCCCCCCACTTAATGATCCCATTCATGATGTAGCTGGCATAGTCTTCCTGGTTGGTTCCAAATGCCTGTAGAAGAGAAGGAACACTTCTTTTACCAAAAAAATTTTCATCCCATGAGAAAAAGCATGGAACAATTAAACAGAAACGACCAGGAGCCAGGCTCTGGAAGATGCTGCAGTGAGACAGTCACACCCCCTGGTGACTCACAGCATTCCAGCTCAGAGGGCTGAACACAGCTGGAGACCAGGCACGTTCAGAAACATCTTTCCATACGCCCTCACAACCAGTTCTAGTCAGTGCAAGTTGCCAGTGGGTTCTGACTCCACACTTGTGGAGTGGAGACAATTCTCAGAACTGAGGCTTCAACCTCCTCCTACAGCCCATGGTAAAGCTGTCACCCAGGAACTGAAGTGGCCTAAAAGGGAAAGACGTGACAAGGGGAAGAAACCCCCAGCTGTTCTTTAGCTGTTCCGGTTCTCTCTGTGACTCTCCAGGCAGCACCAGGCACACAGAGAGCTCCCAGCTCCCCACTTCCACAGCACAGGACATGTCAGCCCATGGGGCACCACTGCTGTGTGATCCCAGCAGGAAGCTGCTCCCTCCCAGCACGGACTGCACTGGGTGGCTGCTCCTGGAGTCCCACAGTGCCCACTTACTGGTTTGATATCGTTCTCCAAGGATGCAAAGAAGTCTCCTCTGGTCACACGCAGGCTCTCTGCCTTCTCCATGTCCACCTCCACTTTGTTGCTGGCCTAGAAAGGCAATAAAAGACACTGAGGTCCAGCAGTACCACACAGCTCCTGCCCAGCTTCTCTCCACAGCCCCAGGCCTGGGGCTGCTCTGTGTCAGTAAGAAAATGCTTCTGTCAGGGCACGTGCTGGGTACCACTGGAGCCATCCCCACCTCCGAGGGCCACGGCCACCCCCCAGCCCCACAGAGCCCTCCAGGACAGCTGTCCTGCCCCACTGGGGGATGCTGAAGTGCAGAGGATGTCTGTGACCCCCATTTCAGAGGAGCCACCCCAGCTGAGAACAAGACTGAAGCTCTGGCCCATCCTTGCTGCAAACCAAGCGCCAGCGAGGCTCAGACTGGTGCCAGTGTGGGACTGATCCCAACCCAGGCTGCATTTCTAAACTTACTGGGATTACACAGGTACCCTTTGGAGCTGGGAACTAAGACTCAACCACGTTTAACCCTCAAAGCCGTGTCTCAGCCATTCCCCTCCCACAGGATGCCCTGCAGAAGCAGAGTGCACCTGAGCACTCTGAGAAGGAAAAATAACAATAAAAACAATGGCATGCTGCTTGCTTGAAGAGCAGCAAATGCAGCCCCTGAACAGCAACCACAGGAACCCAGCCTGGCCAGTCCTGTGCCAAACACACACCCACAGCCAGAGCATGGCTGAAATGAGAGCCCCTTCTCCCAAAAACACCCCTCAAGGAGAAACACAGATGCCAAATACACAACTGAGGGGTTCTTTAGTACAGGTGATCACTCTTCTACTTTGCAGAGGCAGGTGAAGGTACCTGAAACACTCAATATACTCCTGAAGTTGTGTGTACACTCAAAACCAGGGGCCTCTTACCTCCCTAGCCTTTAATGAGTTCATGTTTTAATTTTTCACACACACACTTTGAGAAGTAATCACAAGAGTTTAAATGATTCAGAACACAATGCCCCTTCATTTTCCATTCGTGCTCTTGCTTCTCACAGGTGCTTCTGAAAACTAGGTCAGGCCTGTGATGTATATTTTAAATTTTCAGTACTTGTAGGAGAGAATAAAGTACTTTAGTGCATCATTTGCCTGAAAACAACTTCAGAATAAAGAATATTACCCAAAATCACTATGTCAAAGTGTCTGAAAAGCAAAACAACACGTGGCCAATTCCCATGTGGAAAACACATCCATACATTACCGAGCTGTGGATCACAAACCAGCCCAGAGGAGGGGACTGCTCTTTCACATTTGCACATTGCCATCTCCCCTTTTCCCACGTGACTTCTTAGCCCAGCAGGGAATAGATCAAAACACCAACGCTCCCCAAATTCACCCAAAACTCAAGCAACTGAGAAAACATCAACTATAAGCAAAATTAATTATTTAAGGAAAATGTTTTTCCTGCAAAGTGATGAAAATCCTTCCAGAGGTGCTGATTTTTTTTTTTTTAGACAGAGCACAAGAAAATGAGAAAGTGATGATGTTTGTGGTTTTTTGCTATATGAAACAATAACTTGTCAAGTATTAGGGTTATACAAGACTAATTAGCAGAAAGAGTAATTTTTCCTTTAGGAAGAGCACTCCCAGGAGATACAAATATCTAAGCAGCAAACAATTTCTCACTTAAATGAAAGTGTGATTTGCTCTGCTCACATTTGAGGCTGAGCAGATTTTTACAGTCCCTGTGCTGTGGGACTGATGTCCAGGGCTTTTCCCTGCAGGAGCCACCCCCAGTGCTGGCCAGGCGAGCAGGGGCTGTGCCTCAGGCTCCTTCCTCACCACCTCATAATCTCGTATTTCAACACCACTGAATACCGAGCTCTGCATCTGCCTCCACACCCCTGACATTTCATGGCCCAGATCTCCCTCCCAAAGACACACTGAGCCCCAGCCAGCAGGGCTGGGAAGGCCAGGAAGTGCTCCTAGAGAACAGAGGGAGCTGGGAATGCTGCATGGATCAGTGGACATGGGGTGATCATCATGCAAGCACTTATGCAATGGAAGACCTTATACAAAACCCCCTGAATTCAGCCAAGATTTGGAGCAAAGGATTCCTTCCACGGCTGGAACACTTCTCCACACCAAGCACATCTCCTCTGCTGCTCCGGGTTCTTCCTTTAGGAAACAGTGAACAGCCACCCCCATTCCCTGATCCCAGCACACTCACACTTTTCATAACCCTTCACCATGCTTTCCTCAGGCTGAGGAATCCCAGTTCAGTCATTTTTCCAAAGAAAACCCTCCTGTACCTCTGACCCCCCTGCTGCCATTCCATACCCTGGTTCAAGCACGATCCAAGTACACCAGGGATTTTATCCACGATGGAATCACAGCCCTACTTTTGCTGTTTACCTCTCCTGGTAAATTCTAACCTTGTTATTTCGCTATTTTCCCTGACAAGGACTGAGCTGGGATTTCCAGACCACTCCAACTCCAAGAACTTGACCCCAGGTGATGGTCAGGTCAGTCCCCATCCTGCCTCCACCTGTTTGAATCCTCTCTCCCAGTGGACACCTAAAACTCACGGGCATCTTGTGCACTCACATCATTTCAAATGCCCCCTGCAGATCTCCACTGGTGACCCTTGTCCTTACGCCCCCACACCAGCTCTGAGGTTGTAACCTCCCCTCCTTACAGACCATTTATGAACACACAGAGCTGCCCAGGCTCCAGCAGAGCCTCCCTGTAACTGGCTGCTCTAATTCCCACCTTGTCTCCTGGGTCCAATGCACAAACTGTGCTCAAGACTTTTCTGTTTTTATCAAAACACCCTCACAAACCATCCCCTCCCAGCCCACCAAGCTGTGCAAGAGGCACTTGGAGGGCAGGAGAGGGAAGAGGGAATTCAGACCGAAGGAAAAGCACAGGGAAAAGGTGGTGCCCACATTAATTAAATCTAAGGTACACTGACAGGCCACTTTCCATTTGGAAGTAAACATTCAAGATTCCAAACGTTATTATTTTCCCTTTTTTGCCCCAGTAGGAGACGACAGGACTGACCTTAATGTGTCTGTTCATGGCAGTGGACTGAGCAGCTCGAACCAAACCTTCCAGCTCAGCACCACTGAAGTTTTTGGTCTCCACTGCCAGCTCTCCAATGTCCACATCCTCAGCCAGCAGCTGGTGCTCCCTCATCCTCACCGTGTGGATGTGCAGGATCTGGAACCGGCCCTTCTCGTCGGGCAGGCCTGGGGTGGGGAACAGAGCACAGCCAACCCTCAGCAGAGCACTGCAAACCCCCCTGCCTGCCACGGCCCCTTCTCACCACCAGCACTTTGCACTTACAGTGAGGGCCTTTGCTGATGCTTTTCACTGGGAACATTCAGTTACACCAACTCATAACATCCAATTGAGCAGTGTCACCACCAAACCAGAGGGAAAAGCACCAGGCTGTTTCTTTCCTCAGGGTTCCTCCAAGTCGGTTGCTCTCAGATTTCCACCCCAGGAATTCCCGTTACACAATGGCAATCTGGGCAGCCCCCTGGCATCCCTCAACCCAGCTCCCACCTTGCAATTATCGTGGAATGATTTGGGTTGAAGGGACCTTAAAGCCCATCCAGTGCCACCCCTGCCACGGGCAGGGACACCTCCCACTGTCCCAGGCTGCTCCAAGCTCCATCCAACCTGGCCTTGGACACTTCCAGGGATCCAGGGGCAGCCACAGCTGCTCTGGGAAAACTGTGCCAGGGCCTCCCTACCCTTTCCATAACAGATTTCTTCCTTATATCCCATCTGACCCTGTCCTGTGACCATTAAAAGTCTCTGCTCCTTGCCCTGTCACTATAGGCCCTGGTAAAATCTGTTCAGCTCCTTTATCCCCGGAGGTCACATCCACTAATTACTGAATCAACTGAAAGTTTACTCTCCCAAAACCCAGAGCCTTGACTTCCCTCTTCACCTGGCCCATATCATTCCTATACATGTCTTTTCTTTGACTGAGGTGATCATTTCCCAGCCTGCACCTCAGCAAGTCCCTTCTGAAACACACAATGGGTGATACGGAAAATTCTTGTCTTAAAACAAAGTGTAACCTGTCAGTCTGGCACATCACCCTGGCAAAGCCCACTGTGCTCAGCTCCTTCCAACCTGCCTCCCCAGCCTCTGCTCCAAGGATCTGATATTTGCACTGATTCTTGTTTGTGCTGAGGGGATGTGAAAAGGCATTTTACAACATGCATAGTTCCCAGGAGCATCCACCCTCTGTCACCTGATAATTTATTCCAGGATCACTGAGCTTTTCACCAGTCCCAGGCTGTTCTCTACTCCATCTTTCTTCAGTGAATTGTTACCTCAGCACTGAGCCCCCAGGCCAGTCACCTTTTAGGCTCCACCATGATCTTCACTGACCAAATTCTCATCTCAAATGCAAAGTCAGTGATTTGTTCTCATGAATCTGAGATAACCTGGCCTTAATTTCTTAATAAAGCCTACATGCTCAGCTATTCCCTAATTTACCCTGCATTGGGGCGAGGCAGATGTGCACAGTTAAAGGTCCCTTTCTAGTTGCTGACAGGCAGCTGCTTTTCCATTGCCAGATGAAATGGCAAACCAAGCTCTTGGCCCACTTTTAGTCCACCCACTGCTCTTGCCTGCCCTCCCTGCAATTTGCACTCAGGAATGACCTGGTACCATTATTTGCCTCCTTTCCTTCACCCAAGAGATTCAGGGTCCAGCCTGCCATCCCTGCCCACTGTGCTGGGCAGAAACTGAGACCAGGCTTATCAGTAGGAAAGTCCAAAGTGATATTTTATTGGTCTGATTTAATTCATATCCTGGAGGGAGCTGCATGAAGTTCAGCACCTGAGCCATCCTGGGGGTTGTTCACATTCATACATTTATGATCCGTTTTTGCTTTGCTCCTGTAGGTTCAGGGAGTTGAGGAACTGGGATCTGCAGTGTGCTTACCAATCTCCATCTTCACCTCCAGCCTCCCCGGCCTCAGCAGGGCCTCATCAATCAGGTCAGGTCTGTTGGTCATTCCTAAAGTCAAAGTTAAAACAAAACAAGTGTTATCTGAGCTTCCTGAGTGGGTTTCCAGCCCCTGGTCCAGCCCACAGAGCTAGGGAGATACTCAGAGTCACAAGAAAACAGACAGAAGACACTCACGTTCTGGAATGGTGGGAAAGCCATGCCCTGAGGGAGAGTCAGGACAGCAGGGATCAGACCTGTGCCTGTGGCTCTATCCTGCCCTGTGGTGCCTGCAGGGCTCCTGCAGCAGGACAAGCACACCTGGAGCAGCCCCACTCCCCCACAGGCTGATACCTCAATTCTATCAGTCCTTGCAGGTTTTCTCAAACTATGAAACCCTCCTTAGCAAAAACTGAAGAAGGAAATTGCTGAAAGCAGAAGTACCTGCCAGCCACAGCAGCACCTCCCTTTGAACCTGCTGCTGATGCTGCTCCACGCAGCCATTCCCTGTGGAATGGTGCCTCAGCTGACCTGCAGTGAGGAAAGCACCAGCAGAGTTCCCCCAGCCCCCAGACAGAGCAAGGCAGCCCCACCTACCGATGACCAGGATGTTGTTGAGCTGCTCCACGCCATCGATTTTGGAGAGCAGCTGGTTCACCACAGTGTCGTGCACGCCGGTGCTGCCGGCCATGCTGCCCCTCTGCTTGCAGATGGCATCAATCTCATCAAAAATGATGATGTGCACCCCACTGTTGGCTCCAAGCTGTGGGAGAGAGGATGTGACAGGGATGTCACTGGTCTGAATGCTGAGAGCAATCCAGAATCAACAGCGACCTCGCACCAGGCTCAGCCACACAGACACAACGCTGACACTCCCTGTGCGCTCGGGATCACACGTGTGTGTGTGTGTCTGTGTATCTCACCCCTTCCCAGAGGAACATCCTGCCCATCTCCAAGCCAGGGGGTTTGGGGGGCTCTGCCCAAACTTAGGACTTTGCAGCTACACAGGCTTCAGGGAAGAGCACGAGGCTGAGCAAGCAAAGCAAAGCCCAAAGGGTCCCAGCACTCGGTACCTGGGAAAGCTCTCCAGGGACAGGGAACAAGGCTTGTCTGGGGAGGGAGGGATGCTGCAGGGTGGGAATACCCCAGGCTGCACTGAAGTTAGTAAATACACAGCTTGCCAGAGCAGCTTTGTTGTTAATATTTTTAAGGAGCATGGCCTGTCCATGCCAGTCAGCCCCAGAACTGCCATTTCCAGGTTCACTCAGGGGTGAGACAGTTGCAGCTGGTAAGAGAACAGGATACTTTTTGTGACTGCATTATGAAGCTTTTTCCCTTCAAATTCCACCTCTAAAACATCTTTTGTGGCCAGTGCAGCCCACGTTATCACTGGGTGAACGTGCTGGCCCTGGCAACCTGCCCCAGACACAGGCAGCACAATGCCAACCTTTTGCAGACCTTTTTAATCTCCCAGCTGTCATCAGGCCCAGCCCCTGCGGCCAATATCGAGTGCACTTTAACAGGTGTGTTATTGCCAAGGGAAAGCAGCTCCCAGAGGTACTGCAACCACCAGGGAGCGGGAGATTGCTCACGTGGGGCTGTGTTACCACACAAAGCTGACTGACTGACTAATAAACCTTTTGCTGAAGAAACGAAATTATTTCAAGTCACCACCAAAATCTGCATCTTGTGAGCTGGATAAAATTAAGGGATCCTTTGCTAATGACTTCTGAAAAGACTTCCCTGCATTTACCTGTGACTAGCCTGACATTTGATTTTCTTTACCAGAAAATCTATCAAGATCAAGTGATCCACAGCAGAGAAAAATTACCATAGCACACATGAAATAAGTACGTACACCTTGAAACTCAAGATTGGGATTTTGAAAGCCAGCTAAAACAATGGATAAAAAAACACCACTGGAAAAAATAGAACCTTTATCTCCACTTCCAGTTTCAAAGATCCCTAGTTTCAAGACATTATTCTCATCCATTACTTTTCTGCTGAGAAAAATTAACCATGTATTGATCATAACACTTCAAGTGCAATAACATACCAATATGCCTGCAACCCAAACACCTCAAACCCTGAAAGCTTATTTGGGGTTCCTCCTACGTTATGTGCCAGCTTAATTTAGTAAGAAAAATCCAAACAGATCAACTACGTCTCCAAACCCAAAAACAAAAAAAAAAAAAAAAAAAAGAAAAAGAAACTAAAAACAGAGCAAAATTTGTACAATCTGAGTTTTAAGGACTTTTGGAGCAGGTGACAGCACGTGACCCAAAGCAAGCAGGGTGGGCACTGCTGCATTACTCCCAAATAACCGTGCACGGAATTCCAGCACGCCGTCCCTGCCTGCAGAGCTGGCTGGAGCCTGGCTGCAGCCCAGCTGTCTTTCCAGCTTCCAAGACTGGTCTCACAACTGGCAGTGTGTGAGCCTCTACACCACCAATATTCCACAACTCACCAGGAATAACCACAACCCCAAGCCAAGTGACTCTGCCTTTAATGCGAGCAGTAATTTTCAGATTCCAGACCCTTCCCGGTCTCTCCCAGGACATTCCCACCACCCCCCTGCTCCTGTGTGTCCTTACCCTCCTCTGCTCCTCCTCTGCATCAGCAAACAGCTTCCGGATGTTGGCCTCGGACTCTCCCACGTATTTGTTGAGGATTTCGGGCCCGTTGACCACCTTTGGCTCCCTGGCATTGAGCATCTTCCCGATCTGCCGGGCCATCAGAGTCTTCCCACAGCCCGGGGGCCCGTACAGGAGGATGCCCTTCACGTGCTTGCAACCTGCAGGGAGAGAGAACAGGCTCAGAGAGGATGGGGACAGCCAGGGAGCACTGAGAGAGGCACCTGGGCAGGGAGCTGGCAGAGATGGGCCTGAGCTCCGCTTGGTGCCTCTGTCAGAGAAACCCAAACACAGACTGGGTCAGTGTCACCCCAATGATGCGCCAAGGAAAAACAACCCCTGGAACAGCACAGGCGCTCTCCATCCATCAGCCACAAGGAGCCGTAACTCCTGGTCAGGAACACGCAGCACCAGAAATCCCCTGGGAAATGTGGAAATAATGTACTTCTCACCCAGAGGAGGCCCGAGGGATGCTGCTCATCCCCAGGTAGAGGGGCTGCAGATCCTGTTTTTTACAGCCTGCACACCAAGCAAAGCAGACACAGGTCAGACACAATCATCAGATTCTCGAAAGAGAAAATGAGGAATATCATGGGATAACACCAAACTTTTAATGCCTGTATGGGTTTTAGTGAGTCCCATATCACACATCCAGGTCTGGCTGCACGCTCATAGAATAAATAGTGAGAAAACTCAAAAAAGCTTCCAAGCCCAAAATCCTTGACCTGTAATTAGAAAGACCTGAAATATTCAGATTTGTTCAAATAACAGCACTTTGGGCACTGTGTGTGAGCACCAGCATTTCAATTCTCTCCTGCAGGGAAAGAGAGGATGCAATGGCTGCAAGCTGAGGCTGGGCACAGCGCAGTCCGTGACAGGCACACGCGTCCCAGGTGTGCTCACAGCCCCTGCACAGGCTCCAGGTGTGCACAAGGAGAGTTTCCCTGAAGGATTCGTGGAACTGTGGGTATCCAGCTTGTGAGCCCCACACATGTTTTATCAATATTCTGTCTCTGAATATCCTTATGCCCAAACTTCCTGTGCTCTGCCTCACACTGTGCCCAGAGAGGGACCAGCCCCTGTCCACAGCCAGGTTTGGTTTGTTCCTTTAATGGGACTGTCAGCACTTGGACCAGAGCTGGCCAGGAGGAAAAGTAACTGCACCAAGACTAAACCTTGGGCCTGGAAGCTGCTGTTGGAAAACCCTGCAGTAGGAGAGCAGAGATCCTGTGCCAGCACCAGGTGCTAAACACTGAGCACCAGGCTCAGGGAAAGCCTCAGAGAAGTGGAGAGGGGACGTGGGTTAGTGGTGGCCTCAGGAGTGCTGGGGGAACGGTGGGACTCAGCCTTAGAGGGTTTTTTCAATTTTTTAATGAATCTATGAAAATTCATTTTTTACTCCATTCTTGCAGTTTAACTTCTTTAGGAATGCACCCCACCCAACACGAGCCCTGCAGTGCTCAGGATGCACATTAAAAGCAAAACCAAAAAAAGCAGCAAACTGATGGCCCTGAGCTCAGACTGAGGGGACCTGAGCTCAGTTTCTGCCAAGCTTAAGAAGCCTGAGCACACGGAGTGGCCTGTCACCTGCAGTATTCACGCATGGGCAGAGACTCCGCAACACGATGGTAAAGGTACAAGAAGAAAAAAAGCTTTATTGCGTATCCAAAATTCCCTTAAATACCAATGGAAAAACAGGAAATCACCTCATATAAACAGGAAAGAAGTTCACCTCAGTGTTCCCCAATCACCTGGAATATTTCCTAGACATTGCCTATTATGGTAAAAGGCAAACAATACCTTACAAGGTCACAAACTGCAATTATCACATCTCATAGGGCTGACACTGTCCAGAAACCCACAATCCTCTCTCAGCCCATCCCCGGTGACCTGGCTGTAATCCCAGGATCACCTCCGGGTCTGAGAACGAGGCTCTCTCTTCAGCCGACAAGGCCTCATCTCTCTTCCAGCACACAGTGTAGCTCAACAGTCACCCCACAGGATGCCTTCCCTCCTGGTTTCTGGCTTGTCTCAGCTCCATGGTAACCTCACCCCATCCCACAGAGCCCTCAGGCTGCTCAGACCTCAGGGCAATTCTGCCTGTAAAGGACAAACACTTCTCCCTTACCACCTTCCCAACACTCTGCTGTGATTTCATCTACTCCTGAATGTTATGGCAATAAAGAATTTATTTCAATCTGAAGAACTGCTCAATACAACTTAATTCCTGTGACCCCACATGCTCTGTTCCCTCTCTCTCAGGCTGTTCAGCCACTGCAGTGAAGTTCCAGGAGGACACTGCCATGAGGAGCAGCAGTGCTGCACTGGGTAAGCACAGCAGTAAAGCTGAGACACCCTGCTGGGCTCCTCTGCAGATAAAAAATTTACTACAGAAATCAAGAGCTGTGGCTCAGAACTCATGAGTCAGCACTGAGGCATCTGCAAGTCAAAAGCATAAACAATATAAACTGCCAGTGAAGACAAATCTCACAGGGAGGGAGCGAGGCACAGGTAAATTAAAAGCTCTCCCTGTCAAATCCCTGTCACGAGGGCACCGTTACTGTGGGGGAACACGATCCCCTCTGCAACCAAACAGCACCAGGTGCTGACAAGGGATCCATGCAGGGAAATCCCAGCACAGCAATGCTCCACCAGCTCCTGGGCTCCAGCACGAGGCCACCAAAGGGTTACAGAGGCCACCAAAGGGCTCTGGCAGGTCAGGGCTCTGTCCCCAGCCCAGCGAGGCAGGGCTGTGGTACCGCAGGGAGTGGCTGTGCCAGGGCGCTCACAACAGCAACACCAACGGTCTGGGCCTCATTTGTTCTTCTGGTTTTCTTCTAAGTCCTATGAGAAGTGTCTGAGGGAGCTGGGAAAAGGGCTCAGCTGGAGAAAAAGAGGCTCAGGAAGGACCTTGTGGCTCTGCACAACTCCCTGACAGGAGGGGGCAGCCAGAGGGGTTGAGCTCTGCTCCCAGGGAACAGGGACAGGACAAGGAGGAATGGCCTCAGGCTGTGCTAGGGGAGGCTCAGGTTGGAAATCAGGACGGATTTCTGCAGGGAAAGGGTGGTCAGGCCTTGGCTGGGGCTGCCCAGGGAGGTTTGGAGTGCCCATCCCTGGAGGTGCCCAAGGAACGCCCAGCCGTGGCGCTCAGGGCTCAGGGCTGGTGACAAGGTGGGCACCGGGCACAGGTTGGACTCGATGGTCTTGGAGCTCTTTTCCAATCTTAATGAATCCAGGATTCTTCAATTCCCAATCTCTCTCCTAGAAGGAGTACAACTGAGTTATAGCCCCCAGAAGCTTCTCTTCTACAGCCCAAAAAATTTGAACTTAATGAAAAGCACAAACATTCCCCTCTTCTGCATGAGCTGCCTCGGCCAGAGCAGAGGCTCAGCCTGTGACACCCCACCCCCAGAATCTCATCTCCCACAGGGAGAGCGGGAGTGCTTGGAAGGCAAAAGACAAACCAGCCTGGACAAATCTGCTTAGAAACCTCCCAGAATGTCCCCCCTCTTCATGTTCAAGGGGAAAGGGAAAGGGAAAAGGAAAGGAATCCCAGAATACTCTGAGTGGGAAAGGATCCCCAAAGATCATCCAGTCCCACCCCTGGCCCTGCCCAGACACCCCAACAACCCCACCCTGGGCATCCCTGGCAGCGCTGCCCAAACGCTCCTGGAGCTCTGGCAGCCTCGGGGCCGGGACCATTCCCTGGGGAGCCTGGGCAGTGCCCAGCACCCTCTGGGGGAGGAACCTTTCCCTGAGATCCATCCTCAATCTCCCTGACACAGCTCTGGCCGTTCCCTCAGGTCCTGGAGCCTTCCTCAGAGAAACCCCAGCTCTGGCCCCAGCAGGTTCCCTGGGACAATCTCCCAGCCTTGCCCAGATGAGCTCAGCCCGTGCTGGACCATCCACGCTCCCCCTCCCTGCACCCATCACTGACCACCTGCTGCAAGACTTGGTTGCCACTGAATGGGCAACATTGAGAGCAGGGTCTGAGTCAGGTGGCAGAACATTCCTGAACCCAAAGCAATTAGTTCCTCCTCAAATAAAACTGCCACAAGCGACTCCAGGAGACATTTCCCTTTACAGCCACGATCACCTGGCTAAATTCAAAGTTTTAAGCACAAGCAGGACTTTATTAAAATAGACAGGTGATGACAAATCACAAATGTTACCTCTCAAATCACAGTGGGATCCTCTGCACCACACAGGAATTTCGATTAAGTTTATCTCCCCTCTGCTGATTTCACCAATGTGGCCCAAATGTCAATACTATTATGACAATCTTTCTAAACACAAATTACAGCAGTGCAGACATCTCCAGCCAGTTCAGCTCATCATTAGGGCTCCAAAAAAAGGTCACTGCTGTAACCTGATCCTTAAATTGTGCCATTCAATGACAGTTAGAGGCTGAATAGGGACATTAACAGGAACTCAAACATACAAACATGGGAAACAAAATATGAGTGAAAATTCATAAAAACTGGTGAGAATGGGAGAGTTACTGGTGTTACCAATGGAAGGCAAACTCTGTTTTGACCCAGAACATCACCTGCCCAAAGACAAGATAAAGTTTATTTGTTCAATTCTCCCTCTTCAATTTATTGGAGAGATCAGAAGAACTGATTTTGTGTAACAGGGATTTTCTACTTGGGAGTGTAATTCCCCTTTTAATTAAAATCAAAGCATTCTGGTGTGCTTGGATCACTCAGATGCACCACCAGGAACCTGCACGGATGGTAAGGCCCCAGCCCAGCAGGGAGATGTTTATCTCTGCACATTCATCTTGGGGCAGGTTACAGGAAGTTCAGGGCTCCCAGACTTCACCTGCCACACAGGCTAAACTTCCCTAAAAGTAAAGCTGGGTGGAATTTCCCTCTCCTCTCATGCTGTAAGCCCAGAGTTACTTCAGCATCCCGTTAATCTTCCCATGGGACTGACAATCCAACACGGAGACTGAAGGAACTGGTGTCTGCTTTGAATCCACAGCTGGGGCAGGGATGGGGCCACACCCGAACCAGAATTTTTATTTTCTCAATGGCCAGAGTTTTGATTTATCAAATCCTTTGCCACTGGAAAGAGAAGACAAAGTAAAGTTCTCCATGGACATTTGGAAACAGATTCCTCACCACGTCCCACTGGCTCTGAGGAGCTCAGTGCACACATCTATCGGGAGGCAATAATGAGATTTATGACAAGGGCATTTATCCATTTCTGAGGGAATGTGCTAGAAATGAAAATAAATCGGCTTGAGAGACACTCCCAACAGAATGCCTTTGGCTGCAAAAACAGAATCAGGACACTCAGGAAAAGGGATTTTGGTAAGAGTATGAACAAACAAAACCAAGCACTGAGGGAAGTCAGCACAGTAGCAAAGAGTAAATAAATGTCTCTTAGCAGAGCTGCAGAAACACCCCTGGTTCCAGAGGCAGGGTCTGTGGGGATGGCTGAGCACAGCCAGGACGTTCACAGCCCCATCCCACCTGGATGCCAGTAACACAAACCCCACCAGCATTCCCTCCTTTCTGGGATAAAGTTGGATCATCTCCACCTGCTTAAAAGCCGGCACGCTGGGATTTGGGAATGCCTGGTGAACACTTCCTGCCTTGTGAACGCGTACGGACACCCCGGGGGCACAGGGACAGCTCTGGGCTCCCAGCTGGAGACCAACTGGGGATGCCAGGCCATGGTGGTGCCACCAACCAACAGCTCTGCAGGCACCTGGAGTAGGAGCAAAGCCCTCCCAGCACCAGTGATGGCTCTGGCCACCCATGCAGAAATTCCCTGCTGCACGTTTGGTGCAAAGCCCCTTCCCTTCCCTTCTCTCCAAACCACTGTCACATTCCCATTTCCACATCCCTGTGTTAAAAGGGAATCAATTTCCCCCTCTCTCATACCCCTCCCAAGCCTGAAGTTCTTCAAGTCAGCTCACTCTGGCTCCAGCAGCTTTCCTGTCCCACCACCCTGATGCCCTCCTCCAAAGCTTTTCCAGTTTTGCTGCTTCCCTTTCGATGCAAAGGCTGCACCCAGCAACCCAGCACACCAACAAATTCCACACCAGCTCCCTCACTCCCTTCCCCATCCCTGGGGGACACCTGGGTGGTCTGAGTCAAGCTCTGGTATTAAGAATGGGAGAGAAGTGACAGATGTCAGGGACTTGTTCGCTGTCCTCCCCAGAGGAAGAGCACAGAGCCCTCAGACGTGTGCAGGAGGAGCTCAGTGCCCAGAGTCAGCCTGGCTGGCCCCGGATCCAGGTGCCTCAGGGTGAGCAGAGCACTCCATGTCAAACCCCATCAGGAGGAGAAGACCAGGAAAGCACTGGTCCCTCCTCAGCAAGGAAGGAGAGTTAACAACAGCAAATGCTGAGTTCAAGCTGTTAAATAGTGAAGACTTGACATTTTATGTGACAGCTGGTATTGATAAAAGTGACAAATGGGCAGGAACAGGAAACAGAAGCAGAAAAAAAACAAGGGACACAAGAGCCCACAACTGTTGGATACTGGCAGATCATTTGGACATGAACTTCACCCAAGGGAACTCAGGGTGGGTGAAATAATCTCAGAGTCAGTGAGAACCTGAACAGGGCGGGTGAGAAACCAGGGGGAAGCCGGTGAATGTCATCCCTGATGTGATAAAGGAAAAAGGGAGGGAGCCGTGGGGTTGGATTAAATTGAGAGGTTCCTTTCAACCTCAGCTGTTTTCTGATTGTGTGGTACAGACCTAGCACCAACCTGACTGCTGGAAAATCCCGAGATAATGTCTTTCTAAGCAGGTAGAAGAAAACAAGACTACCAGAACTAGCCAGAACAACTTTACTAGACCAGTCTGAGACAACTTCCCTCCAGGGAAACGTGGGGGTCCCACACAGAGGGTTTGAGGAAACAAAGAAAGCAAAAGAGGGACATTCAGATTTTCCTGAAGATATAAATAGGTGTTAGACATCCTCCTAGACATGCAGGAAAAGCACAGACTGAATGAAGTTAGAGGTGAATGAAAAGTAGATTAAACCCCACAAACTTTAAAGCACAGCGAGAAATGATCCATCCTGAGTTTAGTGGCATGTGGTGCCTGGGAGATGGAACAGAACAGAATGCTCCAATTAAATCTGCCCACCGCAAAGCCAAGAGCTACAAACACACTGACAGGCAGGATTAAATTCATCTGAAATCTATGTAACCTGATGCACAAGTTTCTAAATTGGGGAGGAATAATGAACTGCATGTTACAAAACAAAAAAAAATCATCCCAGTGAGGATGGCAGCCAGGCCCAGATAGCGAGGCACAGCCAGGACCCGCCGGCTCATCCAGAATGGATCCATTCCGGGGGTGGTCACCACGGTCTGAGCAGGGAAGGGAGGCCAAGGGAGGAGAAATAACGATGGGTGACGTAGAGATTATGAGAAGCAGCCTCAGAATCGCAGAGCTGGCCTGGAGAACGCTGGAGAGACAGGACCAGACTGGATGCGAAGGCTGAGAGCAGCACCCAGCACTGGGACACGCTGCCCAGCAGGGCCTGGCATTCCCAGCACCCCAGGTAAGGTTAGATGTGCCCGACACTGATTTTTCATTAAAATTACCCTATTTTCAGAATAGCTGGATGAGAACCTTTCCACCATTACTCTTCTCTTACAGTATCTGAGTACTTTGAGAACATTAATGCATTAAATTTTAAGGCAGCTTAACAGACAAGCTTCCACCTCAGACAGAATCTGAGGAAGAAAATAACCTGAGTGTCTGCTCAGTTCAACGTTCCCCTTGTGTTCTGTTGATACTCCACTTCTCCATCACGAGCTGGACTTCAAAATCACAGAGCTCTGAGACCAACTGATCCTGAGAGGGCAGGTCAAGAGCACAGGTAAGGATGGTTCCCAGGAAACAGAAACCACCTTCACTAAGTCTGATTTAGCTTATTTGTGGTAGCAGGAGAGGGTGGGGAATTCAGGTTCCATCTCAGTCCCTCAGAAGGAACGTGACTGATAACACCAAACATTTCTGTGCCCATTATTAAACCATAACAACAACATGTCCATACAGAATTTGCTCTTTGAGGCCTCTACAACAATTAACATGCCACAGGAGTCAGAGAAATCCCTTTCCCGCTGCAAGTCAAGACTCTGTTTCAAAGCTTGGGGACACCAGAGTGAAGGAAAAGAAGGTCAGCACGAGGTTTTCTTTTCAAGTCTGAGAAGGGACTTTACAGTTTTGTTGCAAGTTACAGCTCCAGGCACCAAATATCAAAAAGGTTGTTCCAAGTGGCTAAATACCTGTTGGGGTGAGGGGGAAAGAAAAAACAAGAAGAGAGAACACTGTTCTAGGCAAGAGCACAAGCTGCTGAATGAGCTGGATTGGAAGTCTCAGCAGAAAAACCAGCATTTACCGTGGATGGGAAGAAAATACAACATTTGTCAAATAAACAGAGGAGCTGGAGCAAGAGGCTGCTCTGAACTGCAGCAGAGAGTAACCAAAGCCAGACTCCCTCCAGCACAGAGAGAAGGGAGTGTCACAGCTCATCACAGCTTTACTGTGAGCTGGATGGTGCAGGCATCCTGAAAGGGCTTGGAAAGAAGGAGGATTCCCTGGAAACAGGGCTTTGAAGGGCTGTCCCTCAGGGAGAATGTGACTGGTATCTCCCTCCACCAGTGCCCCCAGGTGTGAAGTTCCTTCCCCAGAAGTGTCATTCCTACAAGTGAGGCACCAAAATGTTTCCAGAGATCCTCCTCAAGGCTCATCCAGGTGAGGATTTAATTCCATTTGGCAGCCACAAGATTATCAGGAGTCAAGCATTAGTCAGCCTTCCCAGTGAGGGTGGGCAGGCCCTGGCACAGGGTGCCCAGAGCAGCTGTGGCTGCCCCTGGATCCCTGGCAGTGCCCAAGGCCAGGCTGGATGGGGTTTGGAGCCACCTGGGACAGTGGGAGGTGTCCCTGCCATGGCAGGGGTGGCACTGGAGGGGCTTTGAGGTCCCTCCCAACCCAAACCATTCTGTGATTCTGTGTCACATCACACCAACCAGGGAGCTGGTCTAGCTGAACACTAACCCTATAAACTGTTTTTATTAATAGTATTTCCTGCTTCCAACTGTATTAGCTCCCTACAGAGCCCAAAGCCACCACAGCAGGGCTGGGACATCCACAGCTGGGAAAAGCAAACTGCCCCTTCCAGGCCAGGAGGGAGCTCAGGCAGGGTCAGTGCCCAGCTGGGGCTGATCTAACATTTCTGCTCTTGGATAAACCAAGGCTTGTACCATCAGAGCACTATTTCCCCCCTTGGATGATGTGGTTAACTAACATTGATTTATGTGCTCCAAACCCAGAACATTCCTTGGAAGTTAGATAAACCACACACAAATTGCAATTAATGCTGGAAGGGTCTATAGAGGCTCTGTGCAGTTATGGACAGAAATATTTATTGCGTTTGGCGTGGAAGCTGCAGTCTGGGAGCACTGGGCAAAGAACACAACTGGGTGAGCACTGCAGCACCAGGGAGCAAGCAAATTCCTTCTTTTCCTTTCCCAATAAATTATTCACAAAGGTGAACAGCTGTCACACTGACATTTCAGATCTGAAATATAGTTAAGAGCAAGTTATAACTAAGGCAAAGAAAATGAATGTCAGAAAGTTTTTGTTTTTTCAAATTTCAGATAAGCTCTTTAGCCCTGGGGTTAATCAGAGCTCGGGAGCTCTGCTCCCCGTCCAACTGCTTCCCCGAAGAATGTCTCTGTGTGCAGCCTGGGTGTAAACATGCACAGTAAGGGTATTTGTATTTAATGTAATTTAATGGGGCACACCTTTAATTCATTGCCCAGGGTAATCCAAATACCACTGGTCCTTCACAGAATCTTTGTCCTCCTTTATTAACCAACACCAATTATCTTTTACCTTCACAGGTGGTCACAGGCAAGGACTGTGTACTGCAGCCACAGAATCAGAGAATCCTGGAGTGGTTTGGGTTGGAAGGAATCTCAAAGCCCACCCAGTGCCACCCCCTGCCACGGGCAGGGACACCTCCCACTGTCCCAGGTTGCTCCAAACCCTGTCCAAACTCGCCTGGGACACTTCCAGGGATGGGGCAGCCACAGCTTCTCTGGGCACCCTGTGCCAGGGCCTCCCCACCCTCACAGGGAAGAATTTCTTCCTAATATCTAACCCAAATCTCTCCTCTTTTAGTTTAAAACCATTCTCATTCTTGTCCTATCATTGTCTGTCCATGTAAAAAATCACCCTCCTCTGTTTTATAAGCCCCCTTTAGGCACTGGAAGGGGCTCTAAGATCTTCCCAGAGCCTTCTCTTCTCTGGGCTGAACAGCCCCAGCTCTCCCAGCCTGTCTCCACGGGAAGACTTCATGAATACACACAATAGTTGCTTCAAAAGGTAAAAATACTTCAAGTACAGGAGGCTGGCTGTCAGCACCAGTGCTGAGCTGGACACCAGTGCCTCTGGGTAAAAGCTGTTCTTTCCAGCACCATTTCTCTTATTTCTTCTCTCTGCAGAGCAGTTAAATATTTAACAAATTTAAGCATTTTATGTTCTCAAGCAGAAGCAGAGAAGTTGTATCTCGCTCACAGCCACAAAACCCACGAGACCCAAGAGCATCCCCCCCAAGGCCTCAGCTCTCAGATTGACAGGAATTAAAAGGCAGGAGAGAGAGAATCAGGCACACAGAATCTCTCAGAGAGAGCCGGACCCAGCCCTGGGGCTTCTCCACAGCTCCTCCATACATGTCTAAGGCCCCAAGGAGAGACTGAAGGCACATCCCAGGGAAGTTTACTTTGCATCAATTCCACAGGCCCTGGAAGCGGACACGCTGCACACACCCCCGCACAAACAGGATGTATCTCCTGATGGAAAGCTGTTTTGTAATCAAAATCTTGATTGCTTCATTTGTGGGGAGATGGAAGGTGGATCAGAAACATAAACATACACAGAAATTATCCAGCTATGAATTCCAAGTTCAAATAGGAACCCACAGAGATTATATTCCGAGAACAAGGAGCAGCCAGAACATCCCCAGCCACGTTCTGTGACAGAATCAGATACCTGCAGCTGCACACTGCTTACTAAAACTTAAACCCTGCACCATTTATCTGCCTGCCAGCACATGTTTACCAAGTACTGGGACTGCCTTTCCTTCCCTCGACCCAAAAAGAGAAGTTATATTTAGAATCTGTGCTTTTATTTCCCAGATGCCACGGCCTGTGCATCCTCCCCGGCATTTCCAACCTGACCAGCAGAACTCACACCCCGTGCTGGGTTTACTGGGCTCAGGCTGGGGGAGGACAGGGCTCATGGCACAGCTGCCAGGAGAACTGGGATGTAAAAGAGAGCAGGCAGGAGGGTTATGACTGAATTTCCTCTGAGCTGTATGGACAGATCATGGCCCAGCAGTCAGGAAGGGGAGCAGTGTCACTGCTGTGGGTAAACTAAGCATTCAAGGAGGGAGAGTTTCACAGAATCATGGAATGGTTTGGGTTTGAAGGGACTTTAAAGCTCATCTCATTCCAACCCCCTGCCATGGGCAGGGACACCTTCCACCAGACCAGGCTGCTCAGAGCCCCAGTTTCAGTTCCACCAGAACAGCATCCAGTTAAACCACGTGTCCCATTCCTGCAGACATTCCATGTGCAGGGTTGAGTGTTTGTGTCAGGTTTGTCCCCACTCCCCAGCCAAGGGACAAGAGTCCAAAATACATTTGGGAGCACCAGGGGAAGAAGAGGCTCTGCTGGTCTGTTGGACCCCCCAGAAACTGCAGCAGCACAAGGGTGTCAGCTGTGCCCAGCCCTCACACAGCAGGGCCAGGCCTGCACCCTGTGCCCCAGCCACACTTCTCCAGGTCACACTCACCCATTTGCTCCACAATTTCAGGTGGGAAAACTCGAGAAGCAAAAGCTCTTCGGAAAATATCTGAGAATTCTTTGTCCAGGCCTCCAATGCCCATTTTCTCAAAATTCCAGTCGGGGTTGATGATTGACTGCCGGTTCTCCTTGGTCTTTGATTTACCTGCAAAACCCAAGGAATGGTTTCAAACACAGCCCAGCAGAATCCCAGCACACACAGACACCAGAACAGCTCTGCAGGGCAGACCCCAGCCCGTGAACTCTGTGCTCAGTATCAAACACTGGCCAGGAGGACACGCTGTAACAAGGACACAAGGACACCAGGGACACAGCTTAGTAACTGATTTTCCCAGCCTTCCAGCTGCCCATTTCAAGGGTTTCTCCAGCCAGGTGCTGCTCCTGTGTATTAAAGAATCCACAGTAGATTTCTCTGCTACAGATTCAGCCAGGTGCCCCAGGACCCCTGTAACCCCAGCACCCAGAGTGCCCTCAGCACCCAGCTCCCATGGCTGCTGCCAGAAGCAGTACCCACCCTTTTCCAGGCCATCTGGGATGACAACAGGTTTGTCCTGCATCCCCCTCAGTCCTGCCTTTTCCAGTCCCCACCTGTTCTTCCTTGGGCAGCAGCAGCAGCTCCACACTGGAGCCCTGGTTCCTCTCTGTCTTCTCTCTTCCTCCCACACCCTCTGATGGGCAGATGGGCCTGCAGCTGCTGCAGTCTGGTTGTACCTTCAGTGCAGGTACAGAAGGATGGATGCTCTGCTTTGTTCATATCCCTCTATAACAACATGGGATCACTCTTAACAGCCACATTTAACAATTCCTAACAGGGCCCAGGCTGCACGAGCTGGATCCAGCATTCCCTTGATCCCACCTGGGATGTGGGCTCATCACAGCCATCAGCTTTAGCGAGGTCAGGAGAGCTCTTCCTCCCACACATCCTTCACAGTTATTTGTATTGAATCTCCTCTGCCATTTCCTGCCTCAGTCACTGAGCTCAGTCAGAGCCCGCTTGGGCACCTCACTGCTCCAGCTTCTTCCCGTTTATTCAATAATTACAATGAGCAGCACAGGCCCAGCAGAGATTCCCACTGAACTCCACTGACATCAGCTATTTCCTCCTTCCCTTTTGTCACTCACTGACTCATGCAAGGACCTTCTCTCTCACAGATCTCCGTTTTGATTCTTTTTTAAGAAACTTTGACAAAGAACTTTGCTGGAGGAGCTTTGACAAACCATCAGCCCACGTCAGCTCCTGTGCCAGTGCTTTCTGATTCCTGTAATGAACTCCAGTGGGATCATGAGGCGGGACTGCCCTTAGACAAGATGGGCTGACCCTTCCCAGTGTATCACCTTCATAAAGGTATCATCTAATTTAATGCTTTGTTACAGTTTCTGTTGATTTATTCCCTACAGACCTCAGGTTCAAAGATCTGCACCTCTCCAGACCTTCTCCAGAATCCTTTGGAAAGGAACAGCACACTCACCATTCTTAGTCCCCAGATACTGGAGCAATTTGCAGCAAAGTTACACAAAATAATTCCTTTACAACTCACAAGAACAAAGGCCAGTCCTGGCAAAGCACCACAGTTCACTGTCTGTTCCACAACCTCTTCCAGAGGCACTGCAAGTGCAGCCAGACCCCTGAGCACAGGTTTGCAGCCCTTTAACCACCTCCTTTCCCTGCTGGTGACAAGCCACTGGCATTCCAGCCTCACAGAGCTCCTTACTTCCTCTGCAGAGGAGCTCAGAGTGCTCAGGAAGCAGAAAACAAGCACAAATGCTCCTGGAAGGATGCTGGCAAATCCATGGAGTCTCACCTTAGGTTCATCCAAGGGAGCCTACAAACAAGCACTGACATTTCTATCAGTTAGATCGACCTTCCACACGGCTTTCAGCATCCTCAGCTCCCAGGGAAACACACAGAGATCTGACAGCCCAGAGAAAAAGCAAAGGCACTGACAATTATCCTTAACTCCTGCAGAAATGGGATGTTTCCTTAGAATTCCCCAGCGCTTTAAGGGTTGTCCCTTAATGGTTTCCCCAGTGGGGGCCATTCCCAGCCTAGAAAACCACAGAGATCAAAGAGATCACAGAGCCACAGGTTCCTTTGGGTGGGAAGGGACCTTAAAGCCCACCCAGTCCCCCACCTGCCACGGGCAGGGACACCTTCCACTAGTCCAGGGTGCTCCAAGCCCTGTCCAAAATGGCCTTGGACACTGCCAGGGATCCAGGGGCAGCCACAGCTGCTCTGGGCACCCTGTGCCAGGGCCTGCCCACCCTCCCAGGGAGGAATTCCTTCCCAATATCCCATCCTGCAAACAACAAGAGAGCATTTTGCTGCTCTGTTCCACAAGCTCTTCTAAGAGGTGCTTCGAGTTCAGCCAGATAATGAATGAGCACCAAGAGTCCAGGAAGCACAGCAAACAGCAGCCCTGTGTGAGCTCAGCCAGACTCTTTAATCCTGGTCTAAACACATCTGGAATCAATATTTCAAATCCAAGGGCAGCAAAACAAACAAACAGGAACGTGCCTCTGGGTAACACGCCAGGGACAGCCCAGCAGCACTTGGGACACAGAGCACCTACAGCCCTGCAGGGAATCCACAATTCCCCCGTGTTTCTTATCCCAGTGCTGCACTCCAGCTTTTAGGTCAGACCCCTCAGCCAGGGCTGCTGCTGCTCCCACAGAGCTTGGCCTACACTCCCCCCTTCTGGCTGCACCTCAGCACGGTAAAATTCTTGCAGATGGGATTAAAACCTCATCCACTGATTTCATAACACAATTTTATGCTAAACAGAAGAAACAGAATTGGCTTTTAAAAAAATTATTACAATTCTTCTCTACTAGAATAATGCAGGCCCTTTACTGAAGGCAGAGCTCAGTGACACTCACTTCACTTTCATCTCCTCTCTCACAATTTAATTATTCAGAACTTTACAATTCCCCCGAGACCAACAAAGCACATTAAGCAGCTCTGCCTCAGATCAATGAGGAGATTAAATGAAGTACCAATTTGACAGAAGTAAAATCGAGGCACAAGAAGCTCTTTTGTCTTGTCTGCAGACAATGGAACAGAATCCTGGGGAAGGGTCTCTATTCCCAACCCACCAGCTCTCCCACAGGACCGCTCCTCACACCCACACCACACATGCCAGGAGGGAGAGCACAGGTCATTGGATGGCTCAGAATATTAACCAGGTACAATGCCCCTGCTTGCTGTGACTCAGTGAGCAGAGTCATTTAACACTCCCCCAGCTGTCCTGAACGGGTGTAATCCCCCAGTCACAGCTGGGAACTCACTGCCCTGCCCCTGCAAGCTTCATTTGGTGCTATTAACAGCTGTATCCTCATTAAGATGCTTAATTACAGCCATCTACAACCCAGTCTGCAGAGCTGTGCTAGGGTTTCAGCACGGGCTGAGTGTTCAGACCAAAACTCCGAGGAGGTGCAAGGTGTGGTTACACCACAGCCCCACCTCTTCCCACGCTCTGGAGTGACTGTGGCACACAGTCCCAGCCCCACACTGGAGGGAACGTGGCCCTCCAGGGCAGCATCAGAGCTCAGCCCCTGCCCCGAGCTCCCACAGTGCTGCAGGAGCTGAATTCTCCTTTCCTCAGTGGCTGCTACCCTCAGATGGTTTGTTCCTGTAACGAGCACTCACAGCACTGAGAGCTCCCAGCCAAGCAGAGCCGTGCTTCGAAGCCTGCTGCAAAAATAACCCTTGTGGCTCCCTGAGCCCCCTCCCAGCTGCTGCTCCTGCCTCTCCTGATCTGTGCAAGGGCAGCAGCAAAAGGAGGAGTTTCCTTAGCTCATGGACTCCGGGAGGAAGGAACAAAACAGGGAAGAAAAGCAAGAAAAAAGAAAAATAAGAAAAAAAAAGAAAAATAAGAAAAAAAAGAAAAATAAGGGAAAAAAAAGAAAAATAAGAAAAAAGAAAAATAGAAGTGTCTGTTTGGCCTTGAATCACAGCCAGAACAGAACAGCCAGAGCCACAGCACCAGCAAGGGAGGGATCTGCAGCTGGAGCTTGGAAGGAGACACCCACCTCACACCATTGGTAAGCAAAGGAACAGCCAGGGAATAGCAGCTGTCCCTGTTCCCCAGGAATTCACCACAGTCCCAGGGCACACAGAGCCGCTGCAGGGCAGGGCCTCAGTGCCCACGCTGGGGCCCAGGTCCCACCAGTCAAACCAGTGGCTCTACGGGAACACTCCAGACCCAGCCCGACCCCCACACCAGATTCTTTCTAAAGGAATGTGTGGAGGACATACCAATTATTCCCCAATTTCTTTTTGATAGCCAAGTGCGATACTGTACACAGAGATTTGTTTTGCTGAGGTTTTAGAAAATGTCTCTTTAAATCCAAGTTCCCAGCTGTGTGAATAATCTCGTGTGAGCAGTTACACACCCAGTGCCCCCTGTGCTGCTCTGCAGCTCCCATGGCCTTCCCAAGAGCAGGACTTTGACATTTTGACTACACATTTAGAAAAGCTCTCAGTTTCCTAATCCCTTCTCTTTTAATTAAATTTAATGGGAGAGCTGTTGGTTTGTTACTGTCCCTGAAAACATCATTCTCTGGTGTTTGAAGGGTTAAAATATTTCAACCAGCTGCTGTCTGCTGGATCTACTGGACCATTTGGCCTTGCTAATCTAAGCCTAGGAGTGAAGGAAAAAAAACAACCTCGAGGCAGTGAAGTCTCCCAGGCCTGAAAAGCAGCAGATCTCAAGCCTTATTTCTCTGTTTGGGTGCAGAACTCACCGATCAGATTGAGAGAGGAGTTCTCAGCTTTCTCAAAGGCAACTTGACTGTTTCCAAGAACCAAACCAACATCAATCTGCAAAGGGAAGGGAAAGAAATAATTACATTAATTACTACTAGACTCAGCTTCAGATTGCTCCTTTGGTATCCCCAAGCACATCTCAGAAGGCAGGAAAAAGCAGCAAAAGCTCCACTTCAAAAGTCACTGGGAAGAATGAAAAATACCAACCCCTCCTCTAAAACAAATATCACTGAGTGCAGAAGCTCACCAGGTACAACAACCTGGCTTTTAAAAGTTACTGGTTTAGTTCAAACCCAACTATTTCATTTCAGCAAGATCTAGCAAGTAAAGGAGAAAATAAAATCATGTCCTTTCTACAGAAGGGAAAATCAAAACTGGACATATCTGGAAGACAAAAAGGCTCAAGAGAAGCTGTTTCCATGAATTAGTACTTAGAGATCAAAAGCTGCTTCTTGTATCCTCCCCAGCTCTGTAGCTTAGTGGAGACTGCACTGAACTGCAAACGATGCTGTTTGTCTCCTCTGACAGAGCAGACACAGCCAGATGAGCCAGATGTGTGACTTCTCCAAAGGCAGGTCACCTAAACTGCTCCTGGTAGCATGATCTGGGCAGGACTTGCAGCTCTGCAGTCCCCAAGGAGCGGACAGGAGTTCCTGGGAGCCCACCTTCTGCTTTTTGCTTGTTCCAGACTCCCCTTTGAGAATGCTGGGGTCCATGGCTTCCATGTCCTTCACCAACAGCCCAAAAAGCTTGTCATTAAAGCTGAACACCAGCTGTGGAAAGGGAAAAAAATTTCATTAAAAAAAGCTAAAAAGGATTCTGACAAGACTTCCAAGATTTGAAGGAAAAGAGGCCTGAAGACTGAGTTAACCACCCAGCAACTCCCATGGAGTTTTCTCCCTGTAAAGCTCTGAGGTGCTCACCATGTGCTTTCCCTGCCCCACCGTACAAGTAACAGACCTAAAGTTGCAGAATATGGAGTCAGCTGGAGAAACTCAAAGAAAAATCTTCCTTCCAAGAAAAGCATCTATTCCCCCCGCTCTTCCCCACAGCTCAGTGTTCTGCATCATCTCATGACATTTTCCTCTCACTTCAATAATTGGTGCTAGTCATGGAGAACAATTTAGCTCAAAACTTTCAGATCTTCTGCATTTCAGTTTGACAAGGACACTTCAGGAATAGTGCTAATGAGAGACAGAATGAATGTAACAAGAAGTAGGGTCTATCCCACAGAAAACCAGGCTGGGTCTGCACAATTCCCTTCCTTGAGTTTTTATTTCCAACTGGCTTAAGATTCAGACCCTGCAAGTTGTAAATACTGTCAGAGACCAACCTTGACCTTGGAGAACAAGACAAAGCAGAGGTTATCACACAGGGCTTTGCAGGGGCTGGAGCCCATCTGCTGCAGACCTCTGCAGGCTCAGTCACAGGGACATCAGCTTCCCAAGATCCCCACGGAAAATATTTCATCCCTGTTTCACTATTTAAGTCTGTAGAGTAGCAATGAATCAGAGAATTCCAGAAGAGTTTGGGTTGGAAAGGACCCTAAAGCTCACCCAGTTCCACCCCTGCCATGGGGGGACACCTTCCACCACACCAGGCTGCTCCAAGCCCGGTCCAACCTGGCCTTGGACACTTCCAGAACAAGAAAATACACTGCACTTGGGAGGTGTCCCTGAGAATGAATTAAAGGTGTTTGTCTTGATCTTATAGAGAAGGAGGCAACAGTGACTTCCCAAAAGATTCCAGGAGCTGCCACACTCACATCCAACCAAACCACAACACAGACAGACCCAAGCTCTCCCAAGCCCTGGGATTTTCCTCATAGATTTAGGGTAGGGCAGATTCCAAACCCCTCTGCCCATGCTCTCAGTGAAAGTCACACTGGTTTGACCTTTCACAAAGACACCCTGCACACAGGGAACAATTCCTGCCCCTCACCCGGCCTTTGCAGAGCCCCTGGCACCCTCAGATGTCTCTCAGAAGCTCACACGTGGTGCTTCAGCCCAATTCAGCCTCAAAGCCCCAGAGCAAGGCCCACCTGCTGGCCCACGGAGAAGGCCTGGCTGTTGAAGTGCTGGATGAACTCTGCAGCCATCTTGTCTGTGTCATAGGGGTTGGAGTCGATGTTCTTCTTCTGCAGGAAGTCGATCTCGATGGTCATGGTGCCGATGCACTGCTTGGTCTTGTCGAAAGTGTATAAGGAAACTGTGGGGAAAACAAGAAACAGCACATTTCAGGACAGCAAGGTCCCCCCAGTGCACTAAACACGTTTGGCAATACACATCCTTCCCTTCAGAATGAGCACTTGGTAAAACTGAATAGATTATTTCTGATAGAAACCCTTATTTCTCTCATATCCATGTTCAACTACAAGGTCAAAAATACAGTAAAATTTCCACTGAAGATCCCTGCATTGCTATAAAAACTCTTAATAAACCTTTAAACCACCACACAGACTTTGGGGGATGAGGACAACGAAAGCAAATCCAGACATGCTGTGGTCCCACACATCTGTATCTCCATCCAAGGGTTTGGACACATCTCCAGGAAGCCCAAAAGCAGCATTAAGAGTAGTCTTGCCCAAAAGCAATGACAAGAGGCCATCACTGGTTTCCTGTGGCAACAGGCTGCCGAGCTTTTCTCCAGATGAAGCAGCAGAAAGTGAATTACTGCACGTTCAAGTGCAGCATTGCAACCTGTCAGCCCAAAACAAAGCACATCATCAACTGTCCCTCATCCCTGACACTGAGGAAACAGCCCCCACCCCAGAGGTGCCCTTGGGCCCATCCTGACATTTCCAGCTTTCCTTCAGTGATGCAGAATCACCTGAACAGAAAGCCAACGGGCAGGGAAGGCACTGCACAGCCACTGCCAACCTGATCCCACAGGTACAGCACGTCAGAAACAAGAGTGGAAAGAGGGAAAGAGGATGGAAAGGGAAGAGCAGCACAATCCACAAGTCCAGGGACACTGCTCAGCATGGGTGAGCAGAGGCAGGACCTCCCAAACAGGCAGGCCCAGCCTGCTGAATCTGGAGAACAAAGTCTCCTCTGCTGCAGAAGCCATGGCTAAGGATGAAGCAGCAGGAGGGGAACGCGGGGAAGGTGCTTCACTCAGTCTGTGATTTCCCGTCCAGCCCTTGGCAGCAGAATGGTTCCAGAATAAACCTGCAGATGCTGAGGAGGTGTGAGGGCAGAACAAGCCCCCAGCACGGTCTGCTGCAGGACTTGTTCACAGGAAGGGACCAAGGAGAGCCTGTCTCTTGCTGAAGGTGCTACCAGAAGACACAGCACACACACCAAACATCATTCCTGGGATGGGCCACTCTGGGATGAGCTGCCAAGGACAGATCTTCCAGGAAACAAGGATGAAGATGAAAACACCAAACTACTTCCTGATGTACTGCGAGTTCTTTCAAAAGGGATCTGGCAGCAGGGTTATCCCTTTGGTCCTGCAAGCAAACACCAGGAGCTCCTCTCACCTTACAGGTCACCTCTGGGCAGTTTCCTTTTTCTTGCTGAACCTCGTGGCTTTGTCAAACAAAAGCTTCTGGGAGGACTATCAGTCCCTGGATTTGGTCACATCACAGGCCTGAGGTGTCAGCTGCACACGAGCAACTCTCACATCCAGGACCGAGGGGAAGCCCCAGCGTGGGGCTGCAGCCCAGCCAGCAGTGCACAGCACCAGCTCCCAGAGCCTGGAATGCCCCAGAGAGAGGCCGGGAATGCAGCAGGGACCTCCCTGGGGTGGGAAGGCACCTGAGAGCCCGCCTGGCTCCCGCTGTGCATCTCTAATGGCACACGGAGCTGGCACAGCTGAAGTGCATTAAGGCAGGACAGCCACATCCACTCAGGGCACTCTGCTTTCCCACCAGGAAAACCACTCACTTGGGAAACCTTCAGTGCATCATTAGGGGCTCAGCAGGACTCACACCATTGCTCCACGGAGCCGTGGGCTGCGTTTACAGCTGACATTTAACACACAGCTTCCACATTATCGGGGGACCAGGGCAAAGCACAAACCCCGGTAAATCACCGGGTTTGTGAACACTTCTCCCTACCTGCAGAATGCCTCTGCAAATCCCTTCCACCCAGCAGGGAGTCAGATGACATTTAGTCACTCTGCACAGAATCACTACATTATTTTTGTTAACACAGGCTCCCACGTAGCTGGAAGGTTTACGGCAAAGCCCAGGACAAGGACAGCCACAAACTGCTCTAAGAGCTGATCAGAATATCGGTGCTTCTTTCCCCAAAAGACTTGATCTGTGAGTTGGCACATGATCAGCAGCCAAACAAGGGTGAGAAACAAATTAGTTTATGGATCTCCCCCCATTACAGGTCATCCTTCAGTTAAAACAAAATCAGCTAGCAAAACAATCACAGATTAACAGAATCACCAAGGTTGGAAAAGGACTCCAAGATCACCAAGCCCAACCATCAACCCAGCACCACCACCACAGTCACCACTAAACCAAGGGCCACATCCACCTGTTCTTTGAACATTTCCAGGGATGGTGACTCCACCACTGCCCTGGGCAGCCCGTTCTAAGCCTTTACAACCCATTCTGTGAAGAAATTTTCCCTAATATCCAACCTACACCTCCTCTGGCACAACTCGAGGCTGTTTCCTTTCATCCTGTCCCTTGTTCCCTGGGAGAAGAGACCAAGCTCCTTCCAGGCTGTTGTGTGGAGCAGGAAGGTCTGCCCGCAGCCTCCTTTTCCAGGTTAAAATCCTGGCTTTCAAGCAAGGTCTGTGAGACACCCAGAGAGGCAGAGACACCCACTCCAGCCTGTCCCTACGAACACAGCAGGTGTCACATCCGAGTACTGATCCGTGCTCATGGACCTGCTGAGACCACAGGAGCCGGGAAAACCAACAGCCAGGAGAGAGCTTCCCCAGGAGCACCTCACACCCACAGCAGCACCACTTCCCAGGCTCAGTCCTCCTCATCCTGACACGGGATGCAGCCACCAGCTCTGCCCACAATCCCCAAGGAGGGAATTCCCTGGAATCCCTGTAAGCAGCTCCAGAGGCAAAGCAGTGGCCTAAGGAGCCGTGTGCTGCAGCACAGAGAGCACGAGGCAGCCAAGCACAGAGCAGGATCCCAGCAAGGGAGGGGATGAACTGCGCTCCCCGGGAGCACAGAGGGGACTCCTGATGGTCCAAAGAACAAACCTGATCCGTGACCTGGACCTGCAGTGGCAAAGAACACGGACACCCTCTTGTAAGAAGGTGCTGCCAGGAGTCTGGTCAACATCCCAGCAGCTACAGACAGGTTCAACAGCTGCACCTGCACCTGACAGTGATCCCAAGCAGAGGGAACAGTGACACACAGCATGAAGTCACAAAAGAGCTAACTGGTCTCCTCCAGACATTGGCCAAGGCTTGGAAGGCTCAAGGAAGACTTGAAATAGGAATACAGATTCACCTCGGCCCTTCACCTTGCTGCAGAACATTCTGGTGAGTTACTGGTGCAAACACCAGTGCTGCCCCCAGAGCTCAGCACTGCAGGGCACACCGCTGCTCCTGGCAGCTCTGGGCACAAAAACCACCCCATTCATTCCAGTGCTGATGCCAAGAAGTTCCCCAAAGACAAGAGCGGTCCTCTGTCAGTGGGAGTGTTCTCCAGAGACCCAGGAACAGGCTATCCAGGACATGTTCAATGTTCGTATCTGCATGTGGACACTGATGTCCCACACAGAGCCAGGCTCAGATACCAGCAGGTGTCTGGAGAAACTGCCAAAAACCCTCCAGGTCTGGGGAACACTAGATGGAGAAAGGCTGCACAGAGGAGAGCAGCTCCTCCACTAACGAGGGCTTCACATCACCCGGAGAAGGGCTGGAGATCTGAGAGTTCCCAATTCAGTTTCCCTTCAGGACAGAAACATGAATTCAGCTTTATAAACACATCACAATCGCTGACTGACTCACCATCGATCTCCTGTCCGATGGAAAGGCCGGCCCATTTTCTCTGTAAAACAAGACAAAAATGTCAGAACACCTGTCCTGCAGAACACTTGCCCTCTCAAAGGCAGCCTCCTCACCCCGAGGAGCAGGATCCCTGGGAGAACCTTCAGCAGCAGAAAACAGGGGCAGAATGGAATATCCCAAAGACCCCCACGTTAACAGGAAACAAGTCAAAAACATTGAATTATCTCTTCAAATAATTCTATCTTGTGACCTCAGAAGGTTGTTCTGTCCAACCTCCTTCAGGTTAGTGGTCTCCCCACCATCCTGGAGGCAGAAGTTGTGGTACTGCACAGGGATTTTTGTCCTTCCGCTCATTTCTTAGCAAAGCCCAGGTTCTGAGCGCTCCACACGTGCCAGAATGGCTGCTACACACCCTGTGAGCAATTTAAAAGCCTGTTCTAATGTGCTCCAAGGTACAGATAACCTGAACCAAGAGAACCAGAAAGAATGAAACTGTTCAAATCCTTTAGGTCCCTCCAAATTCCTTTAGAAAGATATGTGCTGCACGGAACTGCAGAAGTGGGAAATGGTTCACAAATTATGTGACACAAAATATGTATAACCTTTACAATTCCAACAGTTCTGGCTTGATGATTGCAAAAATGGGGTTTTCCCAGTGGCTGCTGCAGTGTTACAGATTGGCTGCAGTGTGCTCACAGCGCTCATCATGGGCTGTGCCATGTTCATGGTCCCTCAGACATCAAATGGAGGCACCAGTCACAGCCATGTGTAGGTGTCATTGCACACAGCTCCCGGGAGCTCACGTTTGAAAAGCTGTACTTTATGGTCGTTTGTATTTGTTTTTTTGTCTGGGAGAAGGAACACAATGGCCTTGCTTACAAAGTGAGCATTTCCCCTTTTACACCCTCTCCAATATCCACAGAATGTCCTGAGCTGGAAGGGACCCACAGGATCACCCAGTCCCATCCCCGGCCCTGCCCAGACACCCCAACAACCCCACCCGGGGCATCCCTGGCAGCGCTGCCCAAACGCTCCTGGAGCTCTGGCAGCCTCGGGGCCGGGACCATTCCCTGGGGAGCCTGGGCAGTGCCCAGCACCCTCTGGGGGAAGATTACTGAGGATCTTCTCTGTGGCAAGAGAACAGCTCAACCCCCATGTTCACTTGCCTGGTTTCTGCTAAAGGTTTGTCATCACTGTGCAGCAATTCAGATTTTAGGCTCTCAGGATACAAAATCTGCCACAGCTTTTGGTGTTAAGAGTCAAGATTACCACAGAGTGAAGGTGGTCAAGAACTCCACATGAACAGTGAATGTACAACAAGCAGATGTTCTGGAGGCCTCAGAGCACAGACATCACCATCCCTGAACAGGAACAGCAAACACACACCAGGTGTGAGACTGACTGCAACGATCCAAGGCTCTGGGAAGTACTGGGGATTAACACCCAGCATCAGGAATGCCCCAGTGCTCAGAGGGCTGGAACAGCTCTGCTGTGGGGACAGGCTGAGGGAATGGGGGTTGTTCAGCCTGGAGAAGGCTCCAGGGGGATCTCAGCATGGCCTTTCAACACTTAAAGGGGACTTAAGTCTGGGGACAGACTTCTTAGTAGGGACTGCAGCAATAGTAAAAGGGGAAGTGGCTTTAAACTAAAAGAGGATGAATTCAGACATTTCATATGATGAAAAATGGTAAAACCCTGGCCCAGGCTGCCCAGAGAGGTGGGAGGTGCCCCATTCCAGGGAACATTCGAGGTCGTATTGGACAAGGGCTGTGAACGAACTGGTCTGTTGGGAAATGTCCCTGTTCATAAAGGCCCCTTCCACCCCAACCAGCTCTATAATCCTACAGAGGAAGCATTCACCTCCCAGCAACTGCAACACTCCCCACACAGCCCCTTCTCCAAGGGGAGCACCAGACCTCACCCCTTGGCAGAGGGGCTCTCCTGGCTCCACAGCAACAACTGCAACACACAAAAGTCAGCACAGTGAGCAGCAGGAGATGTTTATGTTGTCAGTCAGTGCTCTCAGGTCACCGCTGGGCAGTTTGGGCAACACAAACCACAGCCAGACACTGGTGAACATAATATCCCCAGTTCCAACAGCACATCCAAAGGCAAAATGTCATCTGGGGGTTTGTGCCAAGATGTGCTGAGGAAAAAAACCTCCTGTGTTTGCAGCACAGAGACTGGGCTTTGCAGCAGCCACTGGCAGGGAGATATAAAAACACTGAATCAGAGACAATGATTGCTGCAGGTTCATGGGATGAGACTCAGGGTGAGAGTTAAAAGCTACAAGCTTCATTTTTTGATTTAGAAGTTAATTATATTCATCATTTATTCTAACCATCACTTAACATCTGATGCTGACTTAATTAAGAAAGATGAGACAAAGCGGTTTTGGGGTTTTTTTATGCATTTCCTTGCACTTTTCATCTAAAAACACTGACAAATGACTGAATGTAATCAATAAAACTTCCAGCAGGTCTTAAAAATGAAAAACACAGCAAAGAAACCCTTTAAAGTCAAGGGAAAATGGGGAACAATAGATTCACAAGGAAGGGCAGATATTGCTTAGTCTTTTCTTTTTCATATAGTTCTTTTTCTGGTGGATTTTTAAAAGGTTAAATTACACCTTCTCCAGTATCTTTATCCCACCATGCACTAAAAATATATCAAAGTAATATAAGCACAGTCACTTCAGTAGTAGTAAAAGTCTCCTTGAACTTTCGCTGGCAGAAATCAAATTCACAGCATACATTTACTCCAATTAGAGAACTTATCTTCAATCCTGATCCCAAAAGAGATTTTGCTTATTCTGGAGCAGAGTAGAAAGTCCAACCATGCCGTACCTGGGGCAAGCTGAAGGCGATGCTGCCAGGGACGACCGAGGGGTGGGTTCTCAGCGTGAAGATGTATTTGTGGTTGGAAGAGGTCTTCACCACAACATGTCTAGAAAAGAGATCAGTATTTTACTTTGATGTGTACCAGGAGGGTTTTGCGTTGCTCACAGTGCTGTGAGAGCTCAAAAGAAACACCCAGCTTATCTCTGGGGCTGCACAGGAAAACCAAAAGCATTGGAGCCCCAGCGCGACGCAGACACACAGCAGGGTGACAGAGCCCATCACCCTCACTGGTACAACGGGATCTCAAAGCCCAACTGCAAGACTCTGCACCAAAAATTACTATTTACATCCCCCCCAGCATCCCTTTACTTCAGGACTGCACTGTAGGAATGAGAGAACCCAACCACAACCACAAACACCAAGGCTGCTACAGCTAAAAATCAACACCGGTTTCACATCTCAAGCCTTGACACCAAAGCATCAATATCTCACCCCAGCACACTGTCCCCAGCTGTGATGCCAACAAGAAGTAGATGCAAAGCCCATACAGGGATCTGAGTGTATTGTTTAGAAGTTTGATAGAAGAAAAAAATGGGAGGAATTTCTGTGCAAGAAGTAAAATCACACAGGCCCTGGGGCTGTTCCTCCAGGCACAAGTGACCAACTGATCATCAACTCAGACAGCATCTGAGCAGCAGGTGAAACAGCACCATGGTGCTGGAAAGAGGCCCTTTGAAAGGACCTGGGGGTGCTGATCAACAGCAGCTGAACAGGAGCTGATGTGTGCTCACACAAGGGCACCTGGCCAGCATCAGAAATAGTGCAGCCAGCAGGCCCAGGGCAGTGACCGCCCCCTGTGCTGGGCACTGGGGAGGCCACACCTCGAGCACTCGGGTCGGTTCCGGCTCCTCACTGCAAGGAAGACAGTGAGGGGCTGGAGAGTGTCCAGGGAAGGGAATGGAGCTGGGAAGGGTCTGGAGCCCCAGGAGCAGCTGAGGGAGCTGGGAAAGGGGCTCAGCCCAGACCTTCTCGCTCTCCAGAACTCCCTGACAGGAGGGGGCAGCCAGGCCGGGTCGGGCTCTGCTCCCAGGGAACAGGGACAGGAGGAGAGGGAACAGCCCCACACTGTGCCAGGGGAGGTTTGGACTGAACATCAGGAAGAACATCATGGAAGGGGCTGCCTGGGGAGGTGGTGGAGTCCCCACCCCTGGAGGGGACCAAGGAATGCCTGGACATGGCACTCAGTGCTCTGGGCTGGTGACAAGGTGGGGATTGGCCACAGATCGGACTCGATGATCTGGGAGGCCTCTTCTTCAATGATCCTAAGATTCCATCACAGAACAATTATAAAACCAGAGCAGTACAAGCAGTCAGGAGCAGACACAGCAGCAGCCATGGCATGTGCCTGTCTGTCACACTCAGAATTGAAGCTGTCAGCAACAAAGATACTCAAAAGCTGCTTCTAGCTCTCCTCAGACTATGCCTGATAGCTCTTATCATGTGATAGGCAGACGGCTTGCTGGCATGAGAAGGCAAAACCAAAGGAGGCTGGGATTTGTGTGCTCTGGCAGCAGGGTGATGGTGGAACCAGGGTTCTCCTCATCTTCCTCTCCCACTGCTGGCACTGTCAGCACCTTTGGGGTACACAAGGCACCAGCTCCATGGGATTTTACCCCTCACCAGCCCCACGGTGAGGAAGGGCAGGATGAGCTGTGCTGGCAGCCAAGGCCCACACTCCTGGCCCTCCTCCCTCCCTGCAGCCCATGTTTTCCATGCACATATGCTCCCCACACTTGCATTTGCACATGCCCAGCCAATCCAGCACCATCCAAGTGAGGATCTGCACTGGCTCCATCCTGTGTGCGGAACAGCCCCAGCCACAGGCAGGAAGGAACACACAGCCCTTGGAGACAAGAGGAAATACAGCCCAAACCAGAGCC
>VXBT01008747.1:97233-115525 GCA_013400235.1 Oriolus oriolus | reverse complement strand
GTGGCAGCCCAAACCAGAGCCATGAGGGCCCAAACCAGAGCCATGAGGGCCCAAACCAGAGCCATGAGGGCCCAAACCAGAGCCGTGGCAGCCCAAACCAGAGCCGTGGCAGCCCAAACCAGAGCCGTGGCCAGCTGTCACCTGCAAACCCTTCCCAGGCACTGCTGGCACTTGGTGGCCTGGCAGGGACAGAAGCATTTTCAACACACCAAAGTGACAGCAGAGCTCCCAACTCAGGCAGACACTGAGCTGAGTCCTCACTGGTTCTGACCCAAAATCACCCATCAGCTGCCAGGACACCCTTCCCTCTCCTTCTCCTCCTGCCCCAGGCATAAATCCAGGAACCTGCTATAGGTTGTGAAGTTCCATACAAATGTTACAGGGGAGAACAAGGCATTTACTGGTGCTGCATGGCAGCCAGGGAAGATTTATGGAGATTGGAAGACAGCAGATGTCACTCCTGCCTTCGAGTAGGAGGATCCAAGGAATTATGGGCTGGTCAGCCTCACCTGGCTCCCTAGGGAAGTGATGGAGCAACTAATCCGGGAAGCCAAACATATTAAAGCACAAGAAAGTGACTGGGAGTCACTCTGAGCATGGATTTAGGAGTGGTCAGCGTGGATTTACCAAGGAAAATCCGTCCTGACCAGCACAACAGCTTTCTCCAATGAAATGGTGAGCTCTGGGGCTGAAGGGAGAGCTGTATTTATCCCAGCATTAGCAAACTTCCCACACTGCCTGGCAAAACCACCCTCAGACGCTGCTGTGATACAGACTGGGCAGGGAGCGGGGCTGGAGGCTGAACTGCTGCACTTGGGGCAGCGGCCAACAGCGTCAAATCCCACTGCAGGAGGTCACTGGGGGGTGCAAATCCCACTGCAGGAGGTCACTGGGGGGTGCAAATCCCACTGCAGGAGGTCACTGGGGGGTGCAAATCCCACTGCAGGAGGTCACTGGGGGGTGCAAATCCCACTGCAGGAGGTCACTGGGGGGTGCAAATCCCACTGCAGGAGGTCACTGGAGTGTGCCCACCCCAGGAGTCCACATGGGGCCAAAACTATTTAACCCCTTCATTCCTGAGCACCTGAAGGGACAGAGCTCCTCAGCCAGCCAACAGGGGACACTCCTGAGTGTGCTGCTGCTCAGAGGGACCTCGACAGATCCCATCAAGCTCAATAAGGGAAAATGCAAAGCCCTCCACCCAGGGGAACAATCCCATGCACCAGTGCAGGCTGGGGGCCAACTGGGGGCCAAGAAGCCCTGGGGTCCAGGAGGACAATGAGCTCAGCAGGAGCCAGCAACACATCCCTGCAGCAAAGGTGGGTAACATCCCCTCGGGGTGCACTAGCCAAGAACAGGCTGCACTGGCACAGGCTGCCCACAGAAAACGTGGCTGCCACATCCCTGGGAAGCATCCAAAGCCAGGTTGGATGGGACTTGGAGCACCCTGGGATAGTGGAAGGTGTCCCTGCCCATGGCAAGGTGTGGCACTGGATGGGTTTCAAGGTCCCCTTGCAGCCCAAACCATCGTACAGTTCCATGATTAGGGAGAGCACCAGCAGCAGGGACGGGCAGTGATCCTCCCCCGATGGACCGGTGCTCCAAGGACAGCTCGTTTCAAACTGAGCAGTGCATGAAGCAGAGAACTGTCCCGGAGGCCAGGACTGGAAGCAGGAGATTTCCAGCACAGAATCACCCTGAGTAATCCAAATTAGTACCGACACACAATCAACTGGAAAGGAAGGTGTGACACTGCAGAGTGTGAGAGAAATGCCCAGAGGCAACACACAAGTTCTAACTGCAGTTCTGGAATACTTCACCACAAAATGCACTTGATGACAACTAACACCTGACTGGAAGCAGCTCATGAGACAGGAAAAGACACAAAATTAAAGCTTTTTAAAGCCCCAAATGGGTCCTGAGCAGTGCACACAACAGTGACTTCAACTGATGCCATGATGATTTTTTGCTTTTTCTTTTATATCCCTTTTATACACTCTCTTATGTAGCTTTTATGTATCCTTAGTGCTTTTAGCCCACGCAGTTATAATTCTTTAAGTTTGATCACTTCCCTCAGACCCAATATCCCGTTAAGCCAAGAGCCCAAACACCCTGGAAACCCCAGACCCCGAGGGCCTCTCCAGAACACATTCTGTAAACAAAGCCAGGCCCAGCCAGGGGAAGGTTCCTCGCTGAGGGGTCTCGCTGGAGTCCCTCCCTGGGCAATCTTTGATAGATGTGCTAATTAGCAAGGCCTATAATTGCACACACATCACATCGTGGGGGGCCATTTCTCCGGGGGGCATTTCGGGGTGCATTTCGATGTGCATTCAGGGCACCTGAGGGTCCTTCAATAAACACCGAGGTAAAACCCTTTTTCCTTCTTAACTGTGTTCAGCTCTCCTAATTTTAAGACCAGGAAAAGGCGTCACAACATGTAGAGATTCAGCATCTCTGCAGGAAGAAACAAACTCCACCACTGCTGGGCTTCACTTCAAAAACCCAAAATGCAGGAAAATGACAATACCTGGTAAAAATATTGGGGAGGAGTATCCACAAAGATTTGATACCAATTACTATGCTGGAGCATTCCATTCACCAAAAACATCTCCAGCAAAGCAGAAAGACAGCAGAGCTTGACAACAGACAAAGAGATGCCAAGAAGGAAAAAACAAAGAGGAAAAATGAAAAAAAAAATCAGCTTTCTGAAAGAAAATACTAGGAAAGGTCAAATCCTGACAGGTTCTGTGAGAAAAATCCGCATCAGGTACAGGAACAACCATGTTTCTTCTGAAAGACAGCAGGAGTAGGCAGCTTCCAACAGGCTGTAAGCAACCTAAGTATTACAAATGCTCAAAATAAGGCAGTAACAGAAAAACTAAATGCATTTTCCTGCACTGATGTTCACCAGGAAGGAGCTCAGAGAGCTCATGGAGACACATGGGGGAAATCTCAACCTCATTAAGAGCTTCTGCTTATACACGAACAAAAGGAACAACGAATCACCAGGGCCAGACAGCTCCCAGAGCTCCCCCAGGGGAACTGCTGCTCTATTCCGTGTGTAAATCCTCGCCTGGGACTGTCAGATCCAACGCGTGTGATGCCAGCTCTCAGGAAGGGCTCCACGAAACTGGGCCCAGGAAACTGTTGGCAAGTTTGCTGGCCAGGCTGAGCAAACCAAGAGAAACCACCAGACTCAAATTAACCTGTGAGTGCATCAGTTTTTTATGTTGCTGAAGCAAGAGCGGGTTCCTGTGAGGGAGGGGATGACTCAGGTATCCGTGAGGAGGTGCCAGCAGGGATCTCACCCCATACAGTGCATGTCTGGAAAACCACAGCAATCCTTCAGCAAGGGCTCCTCAGGAAACTAAACTGGCCTAGGAGAGATGGGCTTCTCATGGGAAAGGGAAGCACATCCAGCTCTTAACATGAACACAAACGTGCCGTTGAGACTGCCTGCCCTGACTGCCATCCCCTCACAGCCCGGCTGTGCTCAGAACTGGCTTCTCTCTCCAAACTGCACCGGGAGTCCTCAAGGTAGAAGCAGGACACAGGAACTCAAGATGGTGCCACCCCCCAAACCATTACACACCACGTACTGGCATCATGCAGTGCATGGCCTCGTGTGAACTCCCGTGGCACCGAGCGCTGACTCATCCCTGCCCAGCTCACGGGGTGCAGAAAGCGAAGCATGAGATGATCAGCAGCACCCTGGGGTTAAATAATCTCCTTGATCCAAGGGCAAACTCCAGCCCTACAGCCCCAGCAGTGTTAGAGCAGAGCCCTTTGTGGAGGTGTCACCAGAAGCCCCCTGGAGCAGGCAGGTGCGGTGAGGGAGCCGAGGCAGGGGTGCTGCGGGCAGGAGCCGCAGCCAGGGCTGGCTCCAGGGATCTGCAATGCAGCACCGACTCCAGCCCGGCACTGCCGAACACCAGGAGCTTCCCTGTGCTCCATCTGACACTGCAAAGCCATCTGCAGCATCTGCTCCCAGCCCAACACACGCTGCCGGGGTGTGAGCACCGACTGCTAGAAATAAACAGCTCCCAGGGGAATGGGAACAGCCAGACCCACATGCAGCCTGCTTAGCCAGCACATCCCGGGGCACTGCTTCCTGCAAGCTGCCACAAATGCCAGGAGAGAGGGTTCTGGAAGCGAAAGGAACACAGCCGGCTGCAGGTCTGGCAGCTGGCTCCCTCCAGGACCTCCATACTGCAGGAAATTAAAGTTTGTATAATGCATGAGGTACAATGCTCAGTTCAGGTATTTTTGTAACTCAATTACTTTGGAAAAAAATCTACCTGGGGAAAACCATCCTTTGAAAAGACCAGGACACTTCCCTGCCCAAGCAGACACTTTTGCCTGCTTCTGACTCTAAAAGTTCTGCTTGTTTGGGGGGTGGTTTTGTTTGGTTTTGGCATTTTATACTCAGGTTGGGCTCATAAAATCACAGTTCAGTTCATCGCTGCAGGGCCAGGACAGGTCCCAGGGCAGCAGAGCTGACCGACAGAACAGGCAGGCAAATTCTAAACACATCCCTGCATTCCTGCAGTTCAGCACCACTGTGTTCTCCACCCTTAGCAGAGTTCACCTGGGGCAGGTATTTTTATCTAAGGCCTGGGCATATCATTCAGTATCTCCTTGAACATTTTTTCCCATTTTTCAAACCCAAGCCCTTCTGCCTTGTGCTGCACGTGATATTCCCTTTCAGCTGAAATTAATGACTTCTGTCTACAACCTACATACTAAAATCTGTCAGAGCTTCCCTAAAGCTGCAGCAAAGCAAGGAAACTGAGTATGTGAATTGGCTTCTTGTAATACAAAACCCTTCTGTGTGGGCTGAGCTGAAAAATTCATGTGTTTTCCACCTAACAGAAGTAAACCCCAGAGTCGGGTTCTATCAGCCACCCCAGAACTGCAATTAAAGAATCCAACTTGTTGTGCCCACACTCTGGCTGCTTCTCCCTTTTGTTCTTGTGCATGAAAACCCTGAGAGCAAGAGAGAGTTCTCCTGGCTCTGCTCAGCAGTCCCATATCATGTGAAAGTGAGAAGATGCCCTGGGTAATGCAATAAAAGGATAAAAACGTTTTTGAAATAGTTCAAATATTCTCACTATGCAACAGGAACGACAGCAAAACCAAAACAAGAACGATCACAAAGAGTCCTTCACTAAAATAATGATTCTATTAGTTAAGCAGATGCAGTTCCCGAGAAAGAAATGCTTCAGAGAAACTGTCACCCTTCTCCCAGCATCTCCCATTCCCAGAAAGAGCCATATTTAAAGTTCTGATCTCTAAAGATACAGAAGTTTTGTTAATCAAACTGCTGTGTTCACCTTTCCAAACCTGAAATGTCATTCCCCCTCCATCCAAATTTTGAAAACAATTCCTTTTTGGTTAAAAGCTGAAAGAGCAACAGTGCACACTTACTGCCCAGACTGGAAGTCCTTCTCGTTCACCACAGCACAGTTGGTTAAGGACAGCTCATCAGTGGGACATCTCGCTGCTTGCATAGGCTACAAGAGACACAGGGGAAAAGTCAAATAAAATTCTGTTTTTCCTTTACTAAGCCAAGCCTCAAGACTTCTGCAAAACCACAAAGCACAAAACAGGTCGTGTGAGTCCTGGCACACTCTGAGAGCCCACTGAGATCAACCAGCTCCTCCTCCAGGTTTCTCCAAACACTTCCATGGGTCACAGGTACTTGTATCCCAAAGCTCTGCATTTTGGGCCTATTATGTACTTTGTATTTTCCACCCTACCTACATAACTACTTTAAACTTACTTGGGAGGAAGCCTGCAAGGCAAACACTGTTAACTTGCAAGTGAACCCTGGCACTCGTGAAGCTTCCCTGGATGCTGCCCCAAGGAGCAGTACCCAGCACTCCCTGGAAGGCGTTTCCTGCCCAGTGACAGGACCCTGGGGTATTCTGAAAGCTGCTAAGGGAAAGCAGCCTGGAGCCAGAGCAGTTCCCCTAGAGCCCTGGGTAACCCTGCCACATCGTGCTGGGCTGGGTCAGAGACCATGTGGGGAGAAAGGGTGGGATAAAGATGTGACCTTCCCTCTTCCCTGAACATAACCCAGAAAACTGAAATTTCAGCACATTCGTTCTGCATAAACCCCTTCACCCAGCGCAGTGCAGGGCAGCACCCAGAGTCCACAGGAAGGTTTAACCTCAGCCAGCTACTATCCAATCCCACAATCCCTTTGTATCACTTATCAAAAGAAACACCACATGTGAATATTTTCTACTCTATAGGAAACATCCCAGATCCATAACACAGAGAAGAAAATTAAGTAAAATAGTTAATTTCAGCCTATCACTATGAAAGAAATTACTGCAAGAAATTTTGCAGGGGAGTCCTCCCCCTCTTCTTATTTTCTAATGTCAGAGGGCCAATCCTATTTCAAGAGTATCTGTTCATTTTTGTCCCTTCCACTGTTACTCATCAATCAGCAATTAAAAACCGAAATAGCAGCACTCCCAGCCCAGGCTGCCCATCCCGATCACGAGGCAGGATGGAGCACGGGGGGAGCACAGCAGAGGGACCTCAGCCCCATCCTACACCCTCACCCCACCCGCTCCTGCAGATTTATACCACAAAACTACGGCTGAACAATGAAAATTGGGATTAAAATGCCTCCAGAAGTGGAGAAAAGGATGGAAAAGGCAGGATGTTTCTATCATTAGCTATGCACTGAAGAAATTTCATTTGGGGAAAAGCTAAACTTGTCCCCCAAGGTGTCATTTTCAGAATCAAAGCAGAGCTACCTCTGTCAGGTACAAATTTGCAGGCAGCGCAACAGAAACTATTTGACAGTGTCAACCTATTGCTAAAAGCAATTCAGGATGGATTTTCTCTTAAGACACCCTTAAATCCCAGCAGCAAGCACAGGAAATGCACTGATCTCAACACACACATCTAAATCATTTCCCAAGAGTTATTGTCCTGCTCAGCCTTCCTCCCCCAGCCCCTCTGGGACAAGAATCAGAGAAATTCCCCCCCCTCCACGGTGTGGCCTGCAGCCAGCCTGCTCTAAAGCTCAGATCAACTTTTATGGCACAATGTGATTTGTCTCAAGTACTTGCTATTTAGAAAAGGACCAATTCATTATTTTTACTGAATAATGCTCAATTGCCCTTGACATATGTGACAACCAAAAAAGATTCCATTTTCAGACCCGAAGCAGATTTATCTACCTGAATGCTGAGTGTAATAAAAGACTCAAATGTTCTTGTAATAAAATATATGACAGCAGTGGATTTATGAGATACACAAGCTGCCTGCTCAGGCCCCTTGGCCTGGGGCACTTCACAGCAAGCATTCACCATTTTATCACTTCTCCTCCCATCTGCAGGGCACGGTTTTGTGAAGGACATGCCCTGATAAAACGCATTACAGGGGATATTTCTGGAGAAAAGTGGACACGGAGCTCCTGGATTAAACCTTTTTACAGCACTAGTCCTCAGTTGCATTTTTAATCCTCACTGACAAACTGCTTCCTACACGCAGTGAGCGCCCGGCCAAGCTGCCGTTCCCGTCTGCACTTGGAACACTGTGCTTTAGGAAATGCAGGAATAGCAAGGAATGCATTCCAAATCCAGCAACAACTGCTCCCTTTGCAAGCCCTACAGCAGAGGAGAGACCATGGCAAAACACCCTTGGGTGTCTGACACGTGAAATAACGTGGCTGCTGCAGCAGCAGCACCGACCGTGCCAACCACCCCAGAGCCCGGCTCAGCCTCCTCCTGGGCTGTCTGGCAGGAGCCCATTTCTCCCTGGCAATGACCAACGTTTCAGGCAGCATCTCTGCTCCCAGCCCCCCGGTGCACACCCTCCTCAAGCTCCAAGATTTTGCAGCTCTTCAGTACACTATTTATATTCTGAAAAGGTTTTAACGTCACACAGCTTCAAGACAGGGGTGTCACTCCCGGGCATGGAGCTCCACAAGGATGCAAGGGACAGCTTGAGGGAATCTGGCCATGGAAGAGGTGATAACTGAACTGGAAATCACCCAGGCAGGAAGGAGGAACACACTGTTACCTGCCCTCCCCGCTGAGCTCATATCCCAGAGCTGCTGCTCACAGGGATGGATCCTTGTCTCTGTCGAGTGGCTGAGCTGTCACAGCCAGGACACAGGCACGGGCTGCTCCAGAGGAAGCTTTCCTGGCATAAATGCAGCAGTGCAGGGCTGGAACACATGGCTGGCATATGCCAGTGGTGCTGCTGTCAGGAACACTTTCAGTTCTTGCATTTTGGGTTCCAGCTTCCCAGGACAGCAGCACAAGGAGTCCCAGAACCTGCCCCTCTCCCCTCTCTGCCATCCCACACCCACTGCCTGCACTAACACACCACATCAGAGTATGGGGCAGAAAAATCCTTGTGAGTGTTCGTAGGAATCTCAAAGTAGATTTACACAAACTAATTTTAAGCAAACTGGCAGGTTAATGCTGGTAACCAGGCAAGACATGGCTGTAACAAACCAGAGAGCAGCTCCTGCAGGTGACAGCAGATGCCACCTGCTGCAGTCACCCCCTGGCACTGCCAGGCTGGAGGTGACCCACACACCCTCACAGGTTGCTGTTACACCCACGTCCACAATATAGATAAATTTGGCTTAAAGAAGGCAAAATGGGGTTAAATTAGGCAAAAGACTCTTCCCTGCCTCCAGGTATTGTTCTGGTTTATGCAAAGAGGAGACTCCAAGGACAGCGAAGTCCTAAGGAGGTGACTGCACACTGCTAAAGCATTCCCAGCTACAGCATCCATCATCCAGCATCAGCCAGGCAGCACCTGCTATCAAACCCAAGTCTGTGCAGAGACCTGCTCCACCATTCCTGCTGTTTGCCAAGAGAAAAACAAGACCATATGATGCACTGATAAATCTCACTCTGAGGGACAAACGTGAAGGACCCCACCCCGGGTTTGTGACAAAGCAGTAACGTTGCCTCAAAACTCAGGAGGCTCAATGACGATGGCGTGTTTTATTTTTACAAAGAAAAGTTGCCCTGAAGAACAAACAGCTACATAATAGAAACAATCACCATAACATCTGATCTTTCAGAGAGTTTTTTTTCCAAAGCTGCAAGGACTCATTTTCCTCCACAGAAAATAAGAAACTCACTTGTTCACAAAATCACAGAATAGCTGGGGTTGGAAAGGCCCTCTGGAGATCATCCAGTCCAAATCCCTGCCAAAGCCCAGAAAGTGGTGTTGCTATTTGGATATTTTCATACACGCATAAACCACACTTTTTGTGTTTTGTCAATTCACCTCTTGTGAATCATTAAGGCTGACGGCAGAGGAAGCCAAGGAAAAACATGTTTCTCCCCACAGAGATAAGGTGGTGGCAATGACTGAAGTGCACTGCTGTCAGCTGGTACTGAGAAGAGCTGCAACATTAAGTGCTAAAGCAGAGATGCTCCTCATCCGAGACATCTGAATTCATTTCACTTCCTAATGCTGAGCAAGAGATTATAAAACAGCCTCAAAAGCTGAGGCAGGTTTTGTTCTGTGCCCTGTTTTCACATGGTTCATACAGGATAAATATTGTTCAAGTATTGCATGTTTAAAATTCTCCTTTGGGTAAAACAGACACAGATACACATCCCATGCATATGCACGTGCACAGAGATGGAATTTCTGGCACACAGGTGTTGGCAGAAGAGTGTCAGGAAATGTGACAACTCTGGGTACCAGACATTCCCATTTCCCCAGCAGAGCCCACTGCCAGCTGCATTGAGATGGGGATCCCTGCTCCAAAGAGCACCCAAGGTTTCCTGTAACAGCTGCTGGGCACCAAAGTCTCTCCAAGCCCAGAGCCTCATCACCCAAAGAGGGCAGAGAAGCACCTGTGCAGGTGTAATTCCTGGGAAGCGTTTAGCCCACACTCCCTAGAGCCCGAGCAGAGGTGCCCCTGCAGGAACCACAGCTGCCTCCAAGTCAAACACTCACTCACCACTATGAGTCTGCAAATAAAATGAAGTTTAAATACTGACAGGAAGAATTATGATGTCAAAGGAGCTCTGTAGATAGACAGGGAACTGAGATGATGAATCATAGATCCTACACATTACCCAGGAGTATGCTCCTGACAGAAAACAGACACGCACAAAGCCCTGCTTTTATCTACAGATCCAAGGGACACCAGGACCCGGGATGGACATGAACACCTCTGGCTGCACGCAGGTGACAAGCAGCAGCTCCAGCAGGAGGAGGAGCTGCAGAGCTGGCTCAGCACCAGCCTGTGAAGAGGAGACCAACCAAGCTCCCAGCACAGGGAAGCCTGAAGACTGTGCCTGCTCTCTACGTCCACACACACACCACGGAGCTGAGCAACAACTCAACACTGAAGGACAGAAGAAATGGACATAAAACAGCAACACCAGCAGAGCTCTTGGCTGGCAGGTATGAATGGACTCCTGACCTGGAGGGAATCTGGCTCTGTCACAGAGGGAAACAGTAAACACAAAACCAAGGCTTCTCTAAAGAAAAGTTCAGTAATATTCGTGAAAGGAATGACAACATGCTGTCACCACCAGGACCCAGAGTCAGGAACACAAGCTGTCCTAAATGCTGTGGTTCTAAATAATTTTAAAAATTAACTAAGGAAGTTTAGCAGCTTGCAGAGGCTTTTTCTGGACATGTCAAAAAAATTTTGAATAAAGCTTCAGTATTTCTGCAGCCACAAGAGGAAATCAACCTACGAGGAACTTTTTGGACCAGCAGGCCTGGCCAGACAGGCCTTTCCAGACCTGCAGTGGCTGTGCTGGCAGGATGAGCTGCTGTCCCTGGAACACACAGCCCTGACTCCCTGCTCAGGCCTGGCCCTTCCACCTGCTCCACTTGACCTCTATTTGTTTGCTGGAAGCTTTTATTCTCTTCAGCAAGGAGCTGCATTCTCTCTCAATAACAAACTCAGAAATACCAATTTTCTTCTCCTAATAGAGAAGAACACGTTGGGAAGCTAAAATCTCAGAATTAATATTCACATTTTCGACGAAGCCAGGGAACGCTGAGTGAGCCGCCACCACCAAGGCAGCCTCACAGCAGCGTCCAGAGAGCACTGGGTGAGACGGATCCCTCCTTCCCACACCCCCCCAGCCACTCCCACGCTGTGAATCACCTCCTGTGATCGTGATCTTGCTGTGCCACGGCCACCCCTGCAACGCAGAAACCCAAACAGCTCAGAGAAGGAGAGAGGGAAGAGCTTCCACCAGCACCTCCTGCATCACCCAGGGCTGGAAATGAAACGGGGAATGCTTTTCCTGCATTTTCTGCCTCTGGCAGTGGCAACGTCCTGGCCTGGCAGGAGAGATCTCCCCCAGCACGCACGGGCAGCAGGAGACACCACTCTTCACTGGGCATCCTTTATCAGACACTCAACACATTTCCCAGCTTCTCTCTCTGAGAGCAGCCCTGCGCTCCTGGGGCCTGAATCTGGAAATTACTGCCTGTCCTGGCACTCCAGAGCCACTTCATCAGGGCAGAAGGGCCTCTCCCACAATTAAAGGATACTGGGTTCTACTGCTGCTTCCCTTTGTTTGCAAAGTTCAAATGAACTCAGATCTGCAAGGACAGCTCTGTCACTCCAACATCGTTTACCTGGTGCAGTTAAGGAGGCGCTCACGGCTTTGGGAATCTGGCTCTGCTACTGCCAATATTTGCCAACATCACGAGAAAGACAATTTACAGTCCCAAGAACAAAGAGTTCCAAGGGTTTGCCTGATCCACCAGAGCAGAAGAAACAAGAATGCTAAAGGAGAGCTTCTTCAAGCAGAGCATCTACAGTCGAATTGCACAGGTTGCTCTGCCCAAAGATGTCCTTCTCCAGATCAGCTCTTTACAATACGATCAGTAAGTGAGTTTAGGAAATACACCTGTACCTGAGCTGCTGTGCCACAGAACCAGGGAGCTGCTCTCTGACAGTTCAGCAGGAACAGCAGCTCTACCTTCCCATTAAGCAATAATGACACAGGATATGTGCATTTTAATTAACACATCCATTTTTTCAGTGGATGTTGCCTCACATTCCTTCCTCAAGCCAGGATGATCACCAATTTAATTACAGGGAATTGTTGCTTGTTGTGTTTGATCTAAACATCTTTTAAAAATGCCAAGGGAATGAACCACCACCCCACCAGAGCAAGTTGTGGGCCTGGGATGCAGGTCACAGGATTTTGCCACATGAGCAGTGAGGACACCTCATGGATGCAAATTTCATCCCATTTATTTAGAAAAGTTGCCCAATGGCAACGGGGACAATGTGAATGTACGTTAATGTTAAAAATACCCGCCTTGGAATTTGCCCTGTGAAAGCCCAGGATGCTGCTGTCCCTGAGGATTTGCAGCTCACCCCAGCACTGACACACGGCAGCACCTGGCACTGAACTTCCTACGACACAGCACCCAGCCACCAGCAGTTCAAGATGCAGCAGCTTGCAAGTATTGCTCTATTTTTGACAGAAAAAGCACATGACACAACTCCAGGGCACCAATTACTCCAGATTTTTTGATAGAAGGTCATTGCTTTATTGCGTCCCAGGAGACCAGAGAAACGTGTTAAATCTTTTTGTACTGCAAACCTTTGACCTCCCTGAGGGCAGGATCTGCCTGCACAGGAAGGAGCAGAGCAGCAAGGCAGGAGAGAGTGCCTGAGGAACTGGATACCCAGCCTTGGTCTGTGAGCAGCAGCACAATCAGCTGGCTCAGACACAGTCCCAGGGCACTGCGCCAGAGGCTCTTCCATTAATTTTAGCAACTGGGTTTCTTGTTTGGCTTTTTCTGTTCACAGACCTTCTCCAACACAGCTCTCCAATTCCTGGGGGTCCAAAACCTTCTGGAGATGGTCAATGCGGGAATTTCATCACAAAACTCTGGTCTCTGCCAGAGAACCTCTCTGATGTGAGACAGCATCCTGAACACATCCTGCAGAGCCCCCAGGCTGAACCTCATCCTTCCAAAAGCCACTGCAGTTACCAAGATCTCTGTCCCACTGCTCAGGGGTGTCACTGCACCAGCTCTCCCTAAAGCTCGTCCCCCCCTGCACTTGTGAGGGCACCTGGACACATCCACCAACCCTGGATCAAAAAAAGATGACTCCATTACATGGGGACCTACATTTTAGTTGTTTTCATGGGAAAAAAAGAATCGGTGATTTCATTGCACTGAAACGACGTCCTGCCTGATGGGTAATTCAGCAAAATAGAAGTGTCACTACTTTGTAAGGACTGCTCTTCTGTGGACTCAAGCAGATCTGATTTTATGACTGAACTTCTTCCAAATTCAGTCAGGATTTATCCCAAGCCTAGAGGTCTTCTCCTGAATGACCTCTGTGCTCTGTGCACAGAACCCAGAACAGGAGGGGAAAAGAGAAGATCTTTCTGTGCTCTGGGGAAAAAAAAATTAAAAGTAAAACTTAAGAAATTCACTTAAAATGATCCTCAAAAAGGTTCTCTGACTTTTTAAAAATATTTTTCCTACTAAAAAAAATATTAACTAAGTTTAATTATTCTGGCAGGTCCATATAATAGAAGAGGTGTGGCACACCAGCACTCCAAAAACTGAAGATGGAGAGGCAGCACTGACATCTCCCTTTGGCAGTAACTTTTTAAGCACCAGCTTAGGACACACTGCTTCTGCAACACTGAGACAAGCAACAAATTACTCAAAGATGACAGGGCCAGATATCCCATGCCCACAAACATTCACATGGCCATCAGAATTTTATTCTAAACAATTTCAGAGTTTTTAACAAACTATGTGACTTTATCTTAAATAATTCAGCAAGGCAGAAGTCCTGAAAGCAGGCCACAAGTCGATTTGTGATGACTTCACAAGACAGTTATGAGGTTGCCGAAGTGATCACAGAAACAGAGATTCAGACTGAGTTTTCTAACATTACCCCGAAACCCATTTCTTCCTATTACACATCAGGAAATACTAAAAAAAACTAAGTGATGATAGCAGGATCAGTACAAGGCTGCAAGAAGGAACTAAGTTGATTCACAAACATTTCTTTAGTTGCCTGACAACGCCTGCATCTGTGAAGGCTGGTTCCATATGTTATCAGAAATTACCTTACAGCTTTAACCCATAAACATAAAGCCCAGCCCTCATTATTTCAAAGTCCCTACCAAACTATCCAACCTAAAACCACTCTGTCTGGATTTTAAGTATTTTTAAATTATTCAAGCAAATAATAAGCCAAATGTTATTAACTGTCTAGTGCTATTTCAGGTCTATTATATAGATTAAATGTTAGGAAGGAATTGTTCCCTAGGAGGGTGGGGAGGCCCTGGCACAGGCTGCCCAAAGCCGTGGCTGCTCCTGGATCCCTGGAAGTGTCCACGGCCAGGCTGGACAGGGTTTGGAGCACCCTGGGACAGTGGAAGGTGTCCCTGCCCATGGCAGGGGTGGTACTGGATGGGCTTTAAGGTCCCTCCAACCCAAACCATTCCACGATTCTGTGATGGCTACAGGAAGCACAAGAGAGCAGGGTTAGTCGAGCAATGCCTCTGGCAGCACAGAACACCGAGGGACTCAGTCTGTCCTTCCCCACCTCCCCACTCCTGCTGCACCTCTGGACTGGACACTTGGTGTCACCAGATGCCAGCAGGACCCTGTGCTCAATCTCAGGCTCTCGAGAGGAGTGACAGCACCACTTTGCAGGGTCAGGCACAATCCAGCACCTGAGTGGACTCACCTGGATGAATCCAAAACCATTTCCAACCCAGCGCAAAGGGAATCTCTTCCGAGGAGCCAGCAGGGCAGGGTCGGCTCTCACTGGGCTAAAGGCAACACCGCCCCAAACAGCAGATGAACACAAATGGATGTGTTACACCAGTGACACCCCCTCAAACAGCCATTATTTCTAACCATGAACTGTTACACAAGTTCAGCTATCTCAAATCTCATATTCCTTAAAGAAAAGCAAGGAAGTGTCTCTGCTGGGGGATCCTCACCAACATCCACATGAGCACCCCACACACACGGCTGCCCTGGGGAGCAGCAGCCCTGCAGCACCCTGACCTGCTCCCTGTCCCACCCCAGCCCCATGGAGCTCTCCAGCCTGTGCTCACACAGGCAGAAATGCAGCTTGTGCTGGACCCACAGCTTGACACTCACTGGAACAAGGCACAGAAATCATCTGGCCTTTCCAGATCCCTTTGGGAACTGATTCCTGATGTAGTTCAAATCAATTAGTTACAGATAGTGCCAGTGAACTTCCAGGGGTCCACTTGGTGCAAGGGATCCATAACCAACCACAGACACAGCAGCTTCCCACCATTCCCTCTCCTGCAGATGCCTCATTGCTCTGCCTGCGTGCCTAATGATCCCCATGCAGAGACACAGAATAAATCATTACAGAAACAGCCATTATTTCTAATCATCATAAACTGTTTTTCCTGTAAACTTCAATCACCGCTAATCACCGTCTCTTCCTTGCCATGGAGAGACCCAGTGCAATTAGGGGAGCAGAGTAACACACCTGAAACAGAATCACACAATTAATCAGATTTGGCTTATCATTCACCTGAATTATTCAAAATGTTACTGGAAGTTTCAATATTTTGTCTCTCTCGTACACCAGCCATTCATTTCTCTCTGTGAGAATGCACATGCACAAATCGAATCACATGAGTCCAATAGAAGAGATTAAGCTCTAAATGGCATCGCAGGACAGATTTTCAGTGCAGGAGGAGTCACTGAAGCTCCTCTTCCCATCTTCCAGGTTGAAGCACCTGTTAAAAACGCTGACAACAGAGCAGCACCAGTGTTCCAGTATCAGCCTCACCTGTTGTGCCTGCAGATATCACACACCTCCATCCTCCCACCGCCTGCTCCGTATTTACACCGACATAGCTCCGGTGTCGCAGCCCGAGCGGATGCTGCTGCCTGCTCTCTCTGCTCTCCATCCTCCCCAGCACTGCTGCTGTCCCACGGGCCAGCTGGAAGGAGCAGGCAGCTCCCTTGGTAACTCACATGGAAAGCATTCGAGGGATCAGATCCAGCTTGGGGAGCGAGATGGAACACCCAGCTTAAAGACTCTCTTCACAGCATTAAATAACCCGATAATTCTGCAACAACTGCATTTTTAGGCAAATCATGAAAACACTGAATACTGAGATGCTTCCTGGTAACCCAAGGAGAGCATCACCCATCCAACTGCCAGATTAGGAGGCAGCTAAGCATCAATCTTTCCTTTAAACTCACATAAATCCCCCCTTCCTCCACTAGGCTTCCAAGCTGGTCAAATAAAGGCACATTTTCTCAGGTTTTTAGTAGCAGAAGAGCTCAAAGCAAAATAATAAAGTTGAGGTTGATCCTTCTAATTCCTCCCCACATCCCCAGTCACCAATCCCAGCACTCAGAGCATGCACGAGGGTGTTCCCTGAGGACACATCTGGGGGGGCTCAGGGGAGCAGGGGGCAAGGCAGGACCACTGCAGCCGGGTGGGTTTAGGCCCAGGGAGTCTCAGAACCACATCCGGTGTGGGTAAAATGATCTTACCACTGGCCAGAGCACTGGGCTCCTGTTCTGGGCAACAGAAAGCTGAAAAAAGCCGGTCAAGGCTCACAGATTTCCCTGGGTTACTGCAAAGGGTGAGATGAAAAAAAAAGGTGCAAGGAAGAAGCTGAGACCAGGAGTCTGGAGCAGGGACAGAGGAAAAGCTCTTAATGAGAGACAGACCACAAAATTTGGGGTTTTTCTCAATTACTCAGCACATTTCAGGGGTGGCACTGGAGCACCTGTGATGCACAGCACGTCACCAGGCCACATTTCTCACCCCTGCTCTGCACCACAGCACTGCACCAGCTGCCCTCCATCCACCAGCCCAGCATAACACAAAAAACACTTGGAAAACCAATTCCCCAGGATTTCAATCACTGAATCACTTGGCCTAGAGACAAGACTCCAGCCAGAGGCAAGCACTAAAGAAAAATGTGACTTTCCCAGGCTGATACCCAGCAAAGCATGACTGAGCTCCTGGCAAAGCGCAGAGCAATCCAAACACATCCTGCAGCACCTGCACACCTGAAAAGAGGGGATGTACAGGCACCACAAGAAGGGATTTCACAGAAGAGGCTGTTCCTTCACATTTTAAAGCCTTTCTTGCCACTTGCTGATGTAATCTATCACTAATAAGGAATGTTTTATTTTTTTAATTAATACAGAATAAAACCACTGCACAACCCTTAAGGTGTTCCCACACAACAAAAGGTGGACACACATTATACAACAGCGCCTGGCTGGTTCACACAGGAGAAAATCTCCCCATATCCCACAGAACCAAGGAGTCACCAGGGCCTCACAGCACCTTTAGGGGACCCTAAAATCTTGCTGTACACCCCATGGAGACAGGGGCACCCCGGCCTCACAGAGGCCCCTCAGGGGATCCCAAAATTCTGCCCCACATCCCAGAGCACCAAGGGATCACCCCCTGCCACAGCATCCCTAAAGGTCCCTGCCCCACAGCCCACAAGGAGCGGAGTCACCAGAGCCTCACAGCACCCTGGGACACCCCAAACCCTGACAGCAGCACCACGACATCCCGGGGCTTCAGTGTGCCCTCAGGGGCCCCACAATCCTGCCCCACACCACAGGGAAAGGGGGCACCCCAACTCCTGAAGGAGCCCTAGATGCTCATCCCACAGGACTGAGGGCTCACCACAGCCTCAGAGTACCCCCAGGACACCCCAAAATTCAGCTCTGCACCCCACAAGGCCACCGCAACCTCACAGCACCCTTAGGGAACCCTAAATCCTGCCGCGCACCCGCATGGAGAGGGGTCACCCTGGACTCAAGAGTGCTCCTGAGGGAACTCCCAGCCCTGTCCCACACCCCACACTGCCAAGGGGCCACCCGGGTCTCACAGCACCCCTGGGGGACCCTAAAATCCTGCCCGACAGGGAGACGGGTCACCCTTGCCCCGGCTCCCGAAGGAACCCGGTCCTGTCCCACATGCCACATCACCAAAGGGCCACCGCAGCCTCTCGAAACCCTCGGGGAACACAGAGAGAAGGGTCACCCCCGAGCTCCCCACACCACTGGGAAGGGTCTCCACAGCCTCACAGGACCCTCAGGAACCCCCACAGCGCTGGGGGTGAGGGGGTCACCACAGCCTCACAGCACTCCCGGGGGACCCCTCAGGACTGAACGACCTCCTGGCAGCGGGGCTGCGAGAAGCTCCCAAAGCCCCGGCCGCGCAGGGAGGAGCAGGAGCGGAGGAGGGGGCAGGGGATGGGCGATAGCGGCCGGTCCGTGTCCCCCCCACTTACCCGCCCCGCCA
>VXBT01008747.1:63559-92137 GCA_013400235.1 Oriolus oriolus | reverse complement strand
GGGAGGCACGAGGCGGCCGCGCGGGCGCTGATTGGCCGGGCGCCTCGGGCGCTGGCCAATGGGCGGGGGCGCGCGGGGTGGGGCGGCCGTTGGGCCGGCGCGAGGGCAACGGCCGGAACTCGCCTCAGGCGGCCCCGCGCGGGCCCGCGCCGAGACCGGCCCGGGAGCCATGGAGGTGAGGGACGGGAGCGGGACAGGGACCGAGACGGGGACGGGGGCTGGGGGCCGGCTGTGCGCCTCCACCCGTCACACACTCGGCGGGCCGCCACAGCTGTCTTGGGCTTGGCCTCGTCGGCGCTGAGGGGGCGCCGAGGCCCGGCCAGCATCGCGCCTGCCCCTCAGCGGGTGTCCGAGCCCCGCTAGCCACTCCGGGCCCCGGCGCCTTCCCGTGTGGGAGCAGGTGTGAGACACGGCGCCCTCCCGTGTGGGAGCAGGTGTGAGACAAGCCTAAGCTTGTGGGGAAGATACCCCTTGGTGTCCCGAAAAACACCTGTTTGGGGGGAAAGTGGGGAAGAGTGTGGGTTTGGGGGTTTCTTAGGGGTGCCTCTGGCCCTACAGGTTTACCCTTGTTCGGTGGGATCACAAACCATGCGAGTGTCAGATATCCCTGTGAATGGTGATCTCTGAGGGGAAAACATGGCACAATAAGCCCAGGACATAGAGCTGAGCTCCACAATAAGTCAGTGTGTTCACTTATATGGAAAATGTGCCTGAAAAATGCCTGGGTGTAATGGTGTGAGCTACAGTGAAGATCACTCTATGGGTCGCATAGGTTTGGTGCATCCTCAGAGAGCTGTAGAAGGATGTGTTTTTAGAGATCAGAGCTTATTCAGAACCCTAATCCTGGGAAACTTTGACTTTTCTGAATTTATTCATCAATCCAAATGACTTGCTATGGTAATATTATGCCAATAACTTTGCTTTTCTGTTTGTTGGCTAAAGGGGATTTAGCTAGCCGGTTTAGTTTTGCCTTGTGTGCCTCACCTTTAGGAGAAGAGAAGAGCCCTCAGTTTTTGTTTGTTCTCATTCCTTACTCCTGCTGGCCTCTGATTTCTGGCACTTGGAGGAGCGTCTCTCCAGTTGGAGATGTTTCTCCCATAGTTACAGAAAGGAGCAGATTTCCACCACAGCTCCCAGGGTGTGTATTGTAGGAAATTTCCAGTTCCTGACATCTGGAGATGCACATCCGTGCCTTCATGTAACTTAAACAGTGTAATTGGAGCAGTGATGGAACGACAAGGGATGTCCAGGAATGTGTGGAAGGCTGAATAAATCCTCTGCTGCTGTTGGGAGAAGGGCTCCCTGCCCATGGCAGGGGTTGGAACTGGATGAGCTTTAAGGTCTCATCCAAACCATGCCATGATTCTGTGAGCATTCTTCTGCTTCTGTGTTTGGTGTTTCTCTGTGGTGTCTCTGGTTGGGAAGCTCAGCCAGTGGAAAGAGAGAGTGCAGGTTTCCTCTTGATCTGCACCTCCTCTGTCTCTGAACACCTTTGGAGTTTCTTGTGCTTTGGTAGGTTCAGCTTTTCCTTAAGGGTAAATATGAAAGTGTTTTACATCCATGTATAGAACCAAATCCTTGAAAACCCAGATGGAACAGAATCCACCAGTAAATTAGAAATGTTAAAGAAGTTAACATTGGTATAAAATCCCCAACTGTCAGCTCTGTTTATAATTGCGTCTCTATGTATAATTATGACTGTGTGTAATGATGTCCCTGTCCTTTTCCCTGTCCCCGCAGCCCAATGTGGCGTTCTGTGTGTGATGATGTCCCTGTCCTTTTCCCTGTCCCCGCAGCCCAATGTGGCGTTCCGAGGCGGTGGCCGCTGCTGGGGCAGCGCGGAAGCGGGCGGGAGGCCCACGGACGTGTTCAGCACCGCCCTGCCGGGCTCTTCCTCGCTCTATGGCTGCTACAAATCACAGGTTCAGTTGGTTATCCATTATTTTTTATAGCTCGGTAAGAGTTTGGGTTGCTTGTGAACAGAATGGTCAGAACATGTTTCTGAAGTGGTTGCTTACACTGGTGAACATAAATCAGTGTTTGATTTAACTGTAATAAATCTTCATCGTTGTAACTTTCATCAGAGGGGACAGTGGCTTTTCTAATGCAGTCACCAATGAAGCTGTAGGGGGTGTTTGTTGAAATGGTATTTCACCATTATTCTGGTGAAATGTTCATGGTAATTGTTCTTCTGTTGGCATAAACAATTGTCGGCAAAGTGGAGAGCAAACAACTCTTTTAGGAAAACTGGAAAGTGGGTAAGAAGGAGAACCTTAGCTATTGCCTCAGATATTTCTGTAGTCCAAGTGTTTGTATGAGCCAGTTCGTAGTCTGATCAGCAGAAAGTGCCAGGACAGTTAAATATGTCAGCTCTCTCTTGGAATTTTTTCCTTTCATAGCCATAAACTTTCACTGAGGTAAAAGACTCAGATGAAAATTGATTCCCAGTACCTTCAAGACCAGCCTTGCTACTTCCTCCATCCAGGACTTGGAATTTTGTCAGACTACTCTGCTCCACAAAGGAGTGTATCGTGTGTCTTTAGCATTTAACCCTGCAGGAATACCATTTATTGTTTCACTTACTAAGTGCAAAGAAGGCCTATTGTGTTTAAACCAAACAGGGAGATGTTCCTTTTCACTCAATCAGGATATAATGCCTTTCCTCGAGAAAAGAATTGGCTGTAATTTTTCTTCAGTACCTTAATACCTTGTAATGATGGCGAGAAAGGGGCTCTAACTCCTAACTCCTGTCAGGGATCAACCAGTAGAAACTGGAGCAAATGTTTTAGGCTAACACTGTTGCTGGTTTTAAGAACTCTCTAAACATAGATGAAGGGTCAGGTTGAGAAAGGAGACATTGTTTATTCTGTGCAGGGTGCAAGGGGGAAGTTTTCCTCAAATCAAGCACCCCAAGGAGTAAAAAGCGAGAGAATTTGGACACTAAAGTTTGCATAAACCTGCCTGTCTAAGCTGCAGGTCCTGCCTGCCTAATGCACTCATTGAGCTTTTGCAGCCTTAAATAAAATATCCCACCTGTGGTGATCTCCATCTTTCTTTACTCATTCCATTACCTGATGGATTTCTTTGGTGTCATGATAGATAGTAATAAAGTGTTTCTGCTACTCTTTTTAGCTTGTTTTAACAGCCCTTGCAAATTTTTACGTTGTAACAATTTCTACACTAGCATAAGGTTCATATTCGTAGGGGTCGGTTGTATAGTTGAAATTAAGCTATACAGGGTTTTTACTAGTTTAAAGGAAGCTACTGGGGTAGAGTGGTTAAAATTACAGCCTCTGATCTGAGTAAATTTACAAACACAAGAATTAGAATGTGATTTAACTGATTATCTATGTCTTCAGAAGGAGTACTAAAGCATACCCACCTTTTACCCATGTATCTGAGTACTGTTTTTATATTAATCACTGGTGGAATTTCAAAATTACAGATGTTCTGTTCCATATCTAGGCAAAAATCTTGAATTTCAGTTGTATTTCCTTCAACTGTTGTTGTTTCTGTTGTTGTTCCTGTGCTAGGCAGGTGCTGACACCTGTGGTTTGTCATCTGTTTCTTTCTTAATGGGCCCACACTCTCTGCCCTATTGGATACATTGTGGTTCCATTATTGATCAGGTCTAGAGCAAGAATAGCATGAATATCATATGCTATAGTTTTAAGTATAATCAATGTTAAATGGTATTTGTTGTTTCCCTACCTCCTTTATGTACAGGCTGATTTGCCACATTTGAGGTGCTTTGGGAGGTGTTAATGGTAAGGGGTTTCCTTTTACCTTTACTTGTATCCAGTGGCCTTCTGCTACTACTTTATCTCCTGTAGCTCAGCAATGATATTTACCTTCATCCTCCTTATGCATCAAAGGAAATTTTGAAGAGTATGTGTTGTCAGATTCCCATCTAGTTGTAACATTAATGAATAATTTAAATTCTCTTCCATCCTCCTTAAACCATTGTACAATTGGTTTCTTGTTATGGTCTTTGACTGGGCAAGAAAGAACAAAAGGATGACCTATGTAAGTTTCATATTCAGAAAGGTTAAAGCAATTCAGAGAAACATGTAACAGTCCTAACCAATGTAAAATTATACCAACATTATAGCAAGTTTGACGTCTGGCACTGTCCTGGCAATCCTGGTCTGTGCAGTTGTGTTTGTGTAAAATAATTACTCAGTTAGAATTGCTACTACCCCTTGAGGGCATTCAAGTTCTGTGTAAGACAGGCCTTCTTCCCAGGCACAGTTCGTGAAGTTACTTTTTAGTTTTTTTAGTCCCAAAGGTCCAGAGGAGGTGGTTTCTCACTTACCTGGTCCTGTAGTTTTCTTCAGTCGTGAAGGGTGGTTCCATGGCTCTAGTCCTTGAAGTTTCACAGCTGTATATGTTGTGAAATGAACCTCGTATGGTCCTTTCCAGTGTTCCTTTGGTGGTTCATTGTTCCATGATCTTAGATAGACCCAATCTCCCACCTGGATGTCATGAACAGGAAGGTCCAGTTCAATCTGATTTCTGCATTGAAGGTACTTGTTGATATAGGACAAAACTTGCCCTAGAGAGATAACATAATTACACCAGTGTTCTTGGCCCAGATATTCACAGAATGTGGTTTGTAAGAGACTTCCTGATAAGATCTCTTACAGATTTCAAAAGGACTGAGCTTATCTCTGGATCTCAGTGTTATTCTGGTCCTCAGCAGTGCTGGTGGCAACATGTCAGGCCTCACTGTTGTGGCCTTTATTCCTTCTGTGGTACATGAAGGCTTGATTGGGCAGGGCCAGCTCAATTGGTGGAGCCTCAGGTGCTCACTAACCAGGTGGCCTTCACTAAATGTAGATCCCAATGTTTGAAGGTCCCACCACCCACTGCTTTCAGTGTGGTTTTTAACAGTCCACTTGTACTGCTCAACCTCCCTAGAGCCTGGTGCTCCATACCCAATACAACAAATGCTTGGATCAAATTTGTTTCCAGCCCACTCTGGGCAGATCTGTTGTTAACACTTGGTGCCTCACGTTTGTTGGGTGCCAGTTGAGGCTGTCGTGGTTTGGGTGTGGCACTTCCTGATTCAATTCTCCCACTGGGACTCTCAAACCACACACTGATCTCTTACTCCCCTGCTTTCCCCTTCCCCTCCCTGCTGTGGCAGAGTGGAGAGCAGGAGGAGGCACAAAAGGCAAAGATCACGGGTTGAGGGAAGAACAATTTACTGGGAGCAGCAATGAGAGGAAAAAAAGGAATGGTAACAGCAACAACACTAATGATAGAGAGTACAAGAAATGATTACACATGGAAAAATTTCCCAGTAATACTGGACGGCTCCCTCCAGCACATTTTCTCCGCTGGAAGGATCCCCTTCTCCCTGGAAGAGTCCCTTTCCCCCACCCCAGGCAATGAGGTTGGGTGGTATAGAATAACTTCTGGTGCTGGCCGTGCCCCTTGCCAGCTACTGCAAAAAATTAACCCTGTCCTGGCCAGAACCAGGACAGTTCAGTGACACACTAATAGGTATCCTGTGCCCATGAATGATCTCTTTCAGTAGTACCTCACCTACCTCCTCAGCCTGGTTGGTTTGACAGGGAAAAGCTTCAGGCCCCCAGGAAATGTATCCACTATTACCAATAAATATTAATACCCATTCTGCCATGGCAGTGGAGAGAAATCTATTTGCCAGTAATTTCCCGGTGTGTTCCTTTTCTGGCTTGTCCTGGGGGAGGCTGAGGCTGGATCTGTGGATTCACACTGTGGTTCACATCTCTTCACTATACTTTTTGTGATGCCTCCCATTCCAGTCCCAAGGATACACAGTTTTATATTGTTTTCCAAAAATCATTGGGCTGTTCTTAAATCCCTGTGGTAAAACAGTCCAGCATAATTGAGTCTTTCACCCCATTTGTGGATTCTCTCATTCAAATGCAAACAGCTCCTGGCTTTGGTGTCCAGTGGATACAAAAGAAAGAATCTTACAAGTCCAATACCAATACTTGTTACTATGCCTGCCTAGGCCTTTTTGGGAGGTCTCTGGTGATCGCTGGTGGGTGGTTGGGGAGGTGCCCCCTACTCAGTTTCCAGCAAAGGTCAGCTTAGGATGCACAGAACATGAGGCTGTGTGACAAAGAAGTTGTGATGTGCAGCTCCAGCACCTTCTTAAACAATTGCCAAGCAGGATGTGAAATACAAAAGCTTTCCAGAAGCCTTAAGCAACACCTGTTCGACACACCCGAGAGCATCTGTTTGTATTCAGAACAGGGATGAAAGGTGAGAACGATACCATCAGCTTGCATCTGCAAGAGAGAGCAAGGGAAGGGACAGAGAATTCTGCTTAAAAATTCAGAGAATTCTTCTTAAAGACATGAACATGGCGTGAAATTGTTGTATTCCAAGTGTGTTGCTTGCTTGCTTCTCATGTGCTGGTTCCTCTGAGAGTGAACTCAGTTACAACCATGTAGAATGACAATTTGATGTGTTTCATATTAAGTGAATGCTTTTATTGTACATTAAATGCAGAATGAAGAAAATGTGGAGTTACCTCAGGCCTACAGTTCTTCCCTTTCGACATCAGAGTACTCTGCACCCATGGACCCTTCCCTTTTGTACCCCCCTTGGTCTACATGTACAGATGACACCAAGCAGCCTGCTGCTCCTCAGATTAACCTGAAGTCCAGGTAGTCATCCTTGACAGGGAGTGTGTGTGTGTGTCGGAGTAGATGGATTATATATTTTTGTTTAATTTAATGTAGGAAGTACTTTCAATGAAGGAATTGTTTTTATTAATACACTGTTGGCTTTCAGGATTCAGCCCGAAAGGAACGATTATGGCAGTGAAACTGATTTATATGGACTTGTGTCAAACATCTTGGAAGAACAAGACAAACCACAGCCGTGCTTTGCTGAGGGGTGAGTGAGGTGCAGGAGACAGAAACTCCCCTCTCTGATCTTGCTGTGCTCCTGAGTCAGCTTTGTCTGCTGCTGGCCAGGCCTCATGCTCTGTGAGCTTTCCCTCCCTTCCCCTGATCTTCCAGCATTTTGCTTGGGATACTTGGAAGCTTTTCCCAAGGCACTTAGATTGCATGGCAGCTTCTGGCTCTCTGGTATTTACGGAACTTGTTAATTGGCATTTTTAAAATAAGATCTTAACAAGTGTTGTGGACATGCTGTATTCAGATAAATCCCCTGGATGTATGCCTTGGTCTGTTTTTGTAATTTTAATCAAGACTGAATTCAGACTTCAAGTTTCTTTCTTAATTAGTGTCAATTCACAGAAAGAATACACAAAGCACAGACTCCTTCACGTTTGCCTGAACTGGCAGGAGAAAATTCCATGCAAAATTAATGTTTCTTGCTGTTAATGCTACCTGAGCAATATTTGTGTATCTAAATGTCAGGTTTATTTTGCCTGCATTCCTGCACCAGAAGAGACAATTCCATAGTCATAACAACATGACACAGAAGGGTGCAGGTCCAACATCCCCAAGATACTTACAGAGCTCTCTGTCTTTTCCTTTTCCAGGTCTAAGAGACAAGACAGGGAGCCCAGCTCTGAGGTTCCCAAGCCAGGCACTGCTTTTCCTTTCTGTCTTCTCAAATAATTCCAGTGATTTCTGTATGTGTGCTCAGTTATGTGGCTGAAATGAGGGAAAACTTCAGAGTCAGTCTTGATACCACAAGACAACTCAGTAATTCCTTTGTTTTGGACAGGCAGGGCTGGTTCAGTACTCCTAGATTTGGCCTGCAGTGACTTCCAGGCACAATTTCCCGTTTACATAGTCTGTTTACAGTTTTCCTTGGCCATCAGGGATTGATTGTCCTGGGTTAATTCATGCTGGTTAGTGGAAGGAAACGAGGTGTGCTGGGATGCTGCCTCTGGCTTTACCTGCAGGAAGCAGTGCAGGCCAGTGTCAGGCACAAGTGAGGTGAGAGAGAAGCGTTTTCTCTGCAGTGCTGGGACATGGCTTTGGAAGACTGAGGGCAGCGTGGGTGCCTGAATTTGGTGCTGAACCAGGAGTATTTTAGTGGTGATTGACAGTAAATCCCCTGACAGGACTGATGGACCAGGATTTGGTGTGTACACATCCCTTGCAGCTTGAAGGCCTGTCCATAGCTCCTGAGCTGTGGTGGTGGGTTTAGACAAGGCGGAATCAGTTTTCTCAGCTAGGTGAGGGAAACTGAAGATGACAGGAGTGGGTAGAAGTTGAAGTCAGACATCTTGGAATTGTTTGAGAGAGATGATTTGGGAAGAATTAGTTTCTTAAACCTTGTTTTGTGTTTGGGAATGAAGAGCAGCAGCACAGATCAGTATCTAACCATGTGTTTCTTGTTTTTCAAGGAGTTGCCCTCCCCCCCTGAAGTCAGTGTGGCCAGTGAATGCTACCAGAAGGGACCACCACGAGCTGTTGCCAGAAGCCAGGAGGGCAGTTGTTGGAACTGTGCCACAGCAGGGTTTCTATAGCAGTGAATCCATCCCTGCTGCTGACAAGCAGTTCCTGCAGAGTCCCGCTCTGGTGGCACAGCAGAAAGCAGACGATTGTTACCGCGGCTTTGCCGGCGTGGACCTGGAAGAGCAGAGCTTGTACTCTGCCAGGAGTGATCGTGCCAACGGCTGCAACTTGCAGGCTAATGAGAATATGAAGACAACACCTGTGTATCAGAACTACCCCTACCTGAAAAACACCTTTGCAGCCCAGGCTGGATACTCAGAAGCAATCAAAGACTCAGGAGCCGATGCTTATTCTTATGGAAGGGAGAAGGTGTGTCCCAAAGGAGCAGATGCGCAGGTGCACCCAAAGCGGGCAGAAACATTCCTTCCACAGTGTCACAGGTACAATGAGAACACAGATTATACCAGATACACTGAATATTCTCATGCTGGTAAAGCAAAGCCCAACAAGAGCGCCAGTTGTAGCCTCCAAGAAAATAGAAAGCTGGTAAATGGAACCCCTGAGGCACCACCTCTGGATGCAGAGCCCTACGCTAAATTATTTCAAGTTAAATCAGGAACTCAGAAAAAATTTGAAGATACAATTTCACATCAGCATGACTTTACATTTTCCAAGTCTGTAGGACTTGTATCAGAAAAGCAGTTTGCAAATGAATCTTCCTTTGGCACTGATTTTGGGCAAAAATATGAATATGGACTAAAATCTTTTGCAGCGTGTCCAGGGAATAATGGTGTGGAAAAGCAGCAGTTTTCCAAGGCCGATCTTCAGAGTCCTGAATTCTATAAATCACTCCCACTGTTGCCCAATGCAGCAGTCCCCTCAGCAGGCTCCAGCACCAGGCCCGGGTGGATGAACATCCAAACCAAACCCACGGCTTCCGGCCCCTTCCAGAATCCAAATCCTTTGTTGAAATTGAATAATCAGTCACCTGCATTTCCAAAAAGCTCTCGTCATTCTAATGATGTTTTTCAGTTGCCATCTTCAAATTTGCCTTTAAATAGTAATTTACTTCACAAGTACTGTCAAGACAACCCATTCCTCTCTGGCCTTGACTTTGGCTACAGCGCTGCAGAGCGAGCTCGGGCGGCTGCGTGCATGGAAGCCCTGGTTAGGGGTGGGGAAGAGAACCTCATCGAGTACCTCAGTGAGAAGAAGTTGAAGCAGCCAAATGGATTCTGTGACAGTTACTTGGCTCAGCAGTTGGGGATCATTGACAGTCTGAACAAACAGCGTTTCCAGCTGAAGCCGCAGAGCGAGCACTGTGATTTGGAAGGGCAAAACCAGGCGGATGGGGTGTTTCAGGACATGTACCAGGAGTTACTGGAGTCTCAGGGGCAGCTCCATCTCGGGGCAGGGAACGGGGACACCAGTGCCATCAGTGGTGGGAGCTGCCTGCAGGCTCCAGGCATTCCCAACTGCATGGTGGGTGACTTCAGGCGGAACCGGCAGCTGGGTCCCAGTGCCTTTCCTGTGAGATCTGCTCATGTCTTGGGCCGGTCTGTGGTGCCTCTGGTGGAGCCTCACACCTTGTTCTCCCAGGATGACCTCAAACGCCTCTACCCCTGCTTCACGGAGAAGATGTATGGTGACAGCGCCCTTTCTGGTTTTGTGTCAGCATTTGGATTTCAAAAGCAAGTGAAAAGCCGCAGTGGGCCTGCCAGCGAGCTGCATGTGAGACTGGAAGAGTGTTATGAGCAGTGGAGAGCTTTGGAGAAAGAAAGAAAGAAGGTAAGAAGACCAAACTAGAATAGTATCACAGGTTTGAGGTACATCTCATCCTGCTCAATGCAGTCACAGATTGTGGGTAGTTCTGCTGTTAGGAGTTGAAATGCTTGATGGGACTTCAAATTTAGAAGTTTGTTTCTCTGTGTGTTTTGGGACAGAAAATGAAAGGTGTGGAGATTTGTAGCCTGGCTGGGAGCATAACTAATGTTGTATGGAATGTTGCACTAAAAGCAGGAATTCAGGGGCTTTTCCAGTCCCAGGGCTGGGGAGGGTGTGTTCGTGAGGAACAAAGATGTTTGTTATTAATTTTTTATTAATACAATAAATATAGTGCATCTGGAACTTTAAAAGCAAATCCAGTAAATATATTTTGAATTAGAACTAAACTTCAATTCTTTCAATTCAGTTTTTTAGGAGCTACATTGAATTCCTACCTCCTGTTTCCCTGAAGATTTAAACCTAAGGTGTATTTGAAGGGGTTCATTTTTTTTCCCCAGAAACAGAGGCTGAAGGAAGGGTCATTTAATTAAAACCCTTGCAGTAAAAGGCTCAGGTAGTGCTGAGTGAAGCCCTACTAAAAGCAGTTGCCTTTTTTGGTCAGGAGGAAAACCTGTCTTCATTTCACCAGCTGAGATGGGGTTTGAATTTCAATACCTGGGACTCTGTGGGGGAAGCTGGGCCAAATGTCACCTGGCAATAGTGGGGCCTTTGAGAGTTCTCCTGTGCCAGCCCCCACAAAGAAACCAATTCCAAGAAGATGTAACAGGGGGATTTTTTGATTGTGTTTCCTGACAAAAGCCAATGGTTGCTTTGAATGGAGGGGTTGAGGAAGAGTGAGCCCAGCTTAAGGAGGGGAGGTGGTGTCTGGGGTGCATGGAAAGTGCAAGACAGGAAAAAGCTGGCATGTGCATGGCCAGGGGCCATGGTGGGAGAAATTCAGCTCTATCATAGAATCCCAGAATGGTTTGGCTTGGAAGGGACCTTAAAGCTCACTCAGTCCCACCCCCTGCCACAGGCAGGGACACCTTCCACTATCTCTGGTTGCTCCAAACCCCGTCCAACCTGGCCTTGGACGCTTGCAGGGATGGGGCAGCCACAGCTGCTCTGGGCAGCCTGTGCCAGGGCCTCACCATCCTCACAGGGAACAATTTCTTTCTAATATCTAGTCTAAACCTGCTCTCTCTGTCTGAAGCCGTTCCCCCTTGTCTTGGCACTCCGTGCTCTTGTTAATAGTGGACCACTATGAAACCATCCAAGAATTGCAATTTTAAATCAGATTTAGCTAATTCCTAATTATCATGGGTGTTTCAGAGTGACATAACAAGGGGATGAGAGAGATGGAAATTTGGAATCTTGTAAATAGTTTTCAAAATAATTTTCTGGTGGCTAAATAAAATAAAGGATCATGGAATGGTTTGGTTTGGAGGGGACCTTAAAGACCATCCAGTTCCACCCACCTGCCATGGGCAGGGACACCTTCCCTGACCAGGGTGCTTAGGAAAAAAATCTTTCTGTAGTTTAATCTGTACAAAAATTAGGTTAATTGCTGACTGAAACAGTTTTATTTTAACTTTATGTGTGAGATCCACATCTGTTTGGTCATTTTTTTTCCCTGTAATTCTGACTTGACTCCATTTTATTTCCAGGCAAAACCAGTACAGGCTGTAGTCAGAGTGAGCAGACATAGCACTGCTGGAACACGGTGTGTTGGCACGATTGCTTTAGTTGAACTGCTTTGAGTAAAGCAGTTGTTCACTTAAAGCAGGTGATTGTCTCACCAAAGGGTTAAATCCCAAATGCCTGAATCCTCATTGTCTCCTTTAAAAAACTCCAAAACCCTGATGGGAAGAAATTGAATCTGATATTTTTTCTTGTGTCTGTAATGAAGCACACTCTGCATGTACATTCTGAGGGAGCTGTTCTTTTGTTTTCCTGCAGACTGAATCAGCTCTTGCTAAGAATTTCCAAGGGAAGAAGGTTTCCAGTACTAACAACATTCCAATTCCAAGGCTGACATCAAATCCATCAAGGGTTGATCGCTTAATTGTGGATCAGCTACGGGAACAAGCCAGAGTGAGTTGTAGGACTAAAAAAAATCTATTAAACTTATCCCACAGAACTTAGAGTACCGTGTGAGATAGGTGAGATGATCAGAGCAGCTTTTCCCAAAATAGCTTTGTTCTTCAATGCTGTGCAGGGAATAACATTTCAGCAGTCTGTGTTAGAGCTTCTGCAGCTCCAGGGTGCTGTTTCCAGGGAACCACAGAGGGGCTGAGGCTCACAGTTATATCCCCATGTGCCAGGAGGATGTGGTTCCTGGTGCAGGAGCGTGCGTGTGGTGCAGCACCCAGTCCTGGGGCCTGTGCACAGCTCTCAGGGGTGCTGCATTCAGAGCAGCTCTGCAGGGACGTGTTCACTGTGGATTTGGAGACACTGTGTTGGAGGAGGTATTTGTGGGAAAAACAGGTTTAGTTAATGTTTGGAAGATGCTGACACATACATTTGCTTGAGAGTCTGGTGTATTTTAATGCAGAATGATTATTTGATGCACCTTCAGCCTGAGTTTCTGTTACCGGTTTGCTGTTTAATCAGAGAGCCATAACCAGTAGGGCAAGGGAAACTGAGGTCTGCTGAGCTCTGTGAGCAAACCACGGTGCTGGTGGCAGCCCCAGGGTCCATGGGGAGGTGACAGCTGGAGGGAGGAGGGAGCACAAACTCTGCCTTCAGAATGGTGAGGGGCTGCTGTGGCCCTCCTGAGGCCCAGAGACCAGGGCCATGGTGCTGGTGCTGCAGGGGGAGCAGAAGCAGAAACCAGCCTGTCCCTGCCAGGGGCTGTGGGGTGAGAGGGTTCTGGGAAATGTTGGGTTTGGAGGCAGCAGCAGTGCCGGGCCCGGCCGCTCGGCAGCAGGGGGAGCAGCAGCCTGTCCTACCTGCCTCACACAGGAGAAACAATCCGTGGAGCTGTGTCTGCAGGAACTGCCTGGTGCTGTTCATCCAGCTGAGGGATGAACTGAAAGACGTGGTGGGCTTAGTGTACACTTTTTTAACTGCTGCTCTATGAATCCCAAAAGAACAGCCTTAGTTTCCGTGTTTAGAAGGCTTGCCTGCCCTTGTCCTGGTACTTTAAAACTGCCTCCAAAACAGGGCTTAAGCCTCTCTAGCCATTTGAGGAACAAAACTTCAGGGTTATAGAACCTCAAACCCTTGTTAGGTAGCAACTGAAAAGTAGTTTTAAGGATGGTCAGCAGCAGAGTGGGGCTGTTAAGCCTGGATTCCAATATCAGAAAGTTGGGGATGGCCAGAGGGGAACCCTGGTACAAAGGTTTGAGTGGAAGCTGAGTTGGCTGAACCTGGGACTAACTCTTCATAGTTGGAGCATCCAGTTGAATCTTCTTGACAGTCACATGCATTACTTTAAGGCATTAAGTGTAGCCATGGCCCGAGGAACATCCCAGTTTGGGGATTTTAGTTTCCTCTCTTTCTGCAGACCAGTAACCAGGTTCTCAGCATTATGTGACTGTGGCTGAGGAGTCACTCACCACAGGGAAACCCACAAGTGATGTGACTGGTGTAAGATAGGACAACAAAGATGCAGATTTTCAATGGACTAAACAAACCTGAATTATTTCTGAATGTTTGTTCTCAGCTCCCTTAGTGTTGAGTATTCATCCCAAAAGTCAGCCCACACGTGTGGTTCCACAGCAGCTTTCCCTTTCCCAGTCCAGCTGTGACTGCTGCTGGCCCAGGCTGCCCTGCACAGCACAAGGGGCCCATCTGGGTTTTCACTCAGAAATTGTAGCAGTGCTGTGAGAAGGGAGGACCCCAGTGCTCTGAATTCAGGAAAATGCACATTGTCCTGAAACCACCTTCTGTTCATGGATGTCTCTACGCTGTACAGATCTGTTATTAACCAGTAACCTGGGGGTCCTTACTGGGGTGTTGTAGCTTTGCTGTTGTACTTTGCACACCCAGCTGTACCACGGCTTCAGGTCTGGAGATCAACAAATCCCAGGTGAGAACTTAAAATTGCTTCAGCTGTAACTTCATGAAGTGTTCTCAAAAGAAAGTAATGATTATCATTAATGTGTTCTCCCTAGTTAGTTAATTTTCTTGTAAGTGTGGATGAGTACAGCGTGAACTTCTGTGAGATGTGCATTGTTCCTTAGGTTGTGACTTTACTGGGGAAGATGGAGCGCCTGTGCAGTTCTCCGCTCCACGAAAACATCTCCACTGCTCTGGATAAACACCTGGAGTCGATCCATGTGGTGCAGGCACGGAGGAAGGATGAAATTGTAAATGCTTCCAGTCGGCAGCGGCACGGCCCTCCCAGGTGCCAGGATGAGAGAGGTACAGCTGTGCTTGTGTACATTTATCAAGTAGCTGGGAAGTTGAACACGTGTTGCAAGGCTGTAAAAAATAAGTGAGGGGGGGTTGTAATTCAAGTTTTAATTTATTTTTCAGTGTTAGAGCCTTGCCAAAGGCAGACTGGGTGGGGTTTGGTTGAGGGTTTGAGGAGACACTAAAACTGGGGTTTAGAGATAAATGGGTTAAATCAATTTGGAGGTGTTTATTCAATTAATAAACTAGCAAGGAATAAAAATTAGTGGGCTTTTTGATAACACATTCAGGGATTGGAGATGTTACTAAGCTATTGCCTCTTGCTTCTCCCTGTCCTTCATATTCCTGTTCCTATGAACCCTCCAGCTCTGTCTTTGTCTAGAACTTCCTTAGTATCTCCATGCTGAATCCTCCCAAAGTCACCGAGATGGCCTTGGGTTACAAATGGATTTCCTCTTCAAGCATCTTCTGTCGTAGACTGGCATAATTACAAATCATATTTTGGATGGATGCACAAAAATACATTGGGCAGAATGTTTTCATTCTTAATGGCGTCCTAAATAAGCCAAATATTCAGCTTAATCTTTCACCAGTGCACAGGCAGAATGGCAGGGTCCCTTGTCTCTGAGATGGGAGTCAGGGTAAACTCCTGCTCCCTGCGACACTCTGACCTCCTGCCTTGTGTCAGAAGCTGTCTTACATTTTTGAATCTTCTGATCTCTTCTGCCTTTCTTTCTACATCTGAATTACAGGGATTATTTTACTTCTTTGGGGTGTCCTATCGTGCAGTTCTGTAATTCTCAAGTTTACCTCAGAAGATACACTACAGCCTTTTTTCTTTTTACCTGTTCCCCATCATTCTTGTTTCTCTTTACCCTAACTGAAAATTATGAGACTTGTTAAGGTGAAGGGGGTTTTTTGGGTGTTGAAGCCCATGAAAATAATTGGCTTTACGTGGCACAACCAGATCTGTGAGCTCTTTGGAACAGAGCAGTCTGCGAAAGAGTTGTCAGACATGAAGATCCAGCTTCTTGGTGCAGCTGCTTGGAGAGGAGAGGGAGAGGAGAGAAGGCTCTGGGCAGTGGGATCTGATTACTTACCTGGAAGGGTTGTGCTTGGTCCTCTGCCTCCCAGTGCTGTCTCGGGGTGTTGAGCCTGGAGCAGCGATTGGGGAGGACTTTTTTTGAACAGTAAATTATTGGGGGCAGTAACTGTATTTGCTGTGTCGGGCAAAACCTCGAGGGAAAGGCCTGAAGCTGTTTTGGTTTGTTTGGGAGCAGGTCTTCCCCAGCCCAGCCCTGTTTCCACAGCACCTTTCTCTTCCATCTGATCTGATATTAAGCATCTGTTACAGAATCACAGGATGGTTTGGGTGGGAAGGGACCTCAAAGCCCATCCAGTTCCACCCCTGCCATGGGCAGGGACACCTTCCACTATCCCAGGTGGCTCCAAGCCCTGTCCAACCTGGCCTTGGACAGTTCCAGGGACGGGTATCCACAGCTTCTCTGGGCAGCCTGTGCCAGAATAGCAGGACCACAGCCCAGGTGACCCTTTACAGCTCTGTGGTTCAACACCCATTCACAGAACATGACCTGTGTGCTTGAATCCAATGCCCTGAATGAGCTGTTCCTTCACCCATGGTGAGGATTTCCTGGTAGGACAGGTGAAGGACCCTGCTGTGACCCAGAAGGGGAGGCCCAGGTTCCATTTGTGTGTGTGTGTGTGTGCATGGAGCACCCCAGCCCCGGCGTGCAGCTGCAGCAGGAAGGTTGCTGCAACAAACTCAACCTAAAAGCCACACCCCTGCCTCACTGTGTGAGGGCAGAGAAATTCAGATCCAGCTTTTATCAACTCGTAAAGGGCCAGACAAGGTCAGACGCTAAAGAGACGTGAGGTGCGGGGCGAGGGAAGCCCCGGCAGTTCTCCAGGACTAAAGGGCCTTTCCTCCCTCCCGCAGTGGTGCTGGCTCTGGCCGTGGCGCTCCGAGCCCTGTGCCTGGCCACGCGCAAGGTCCGCACCGTGCTGTGGTGCGCGTTCCAGATGACCCTGCCAAAGCCCTCCGCTGGAAAACGGGCTCGGGAGAGACTTCCACAGGAGGGGGCAGCGCCCGAAGAGAAACGAGCAGAGACCCCCCCGGCTGCAGCTGCGGCCCCACGAGGGCCCAGGGAAGGGGGTGCAGAGGGAGCCCCGGGGCCGTGCACGGACCTGCTCCGCAATGTGTATGAGAGAGGAGACGTGAATTCCTCATAATTTTTCGTTCTTTTTAGTTACTTCAAAGTTTCAACTGCTAAAGTTCATATTTAAAGCTGTATCTTGATGAGAAGCGGGATTTGCCTTAAGGGCTCTCAGGTTAAGCTGTTAATGAGACGGGCATGGTCAGAATGTTGTAAAGCCAAACTGGTGAATGTTAACTTAAAAAAATAATCAGACTAATTCATTAACAGCCAAGATATAATTTAACTCCTGCGGGTGAAGCCTGGTGTCCAACTCTCCCCATAACTCCTTTTAGTTTTGCTTTAGAAAATAGGTTTTTAAATAATGATTCTTAAAGACTGTGGTGCGACGGGGTATGAGGTTGGTGTCAGATCAGATTGTGATGTAAAATGGTTTCCTTATTGAACTGAAACCTGGAAACAGGAAGGAAAAAAAGGCTAGGAATACCCAATATTCATGTAAAACTAGATATTTAAAATACAAATATTTATGAATTTGAGGTTTTAAAGTCTACGTTTGGGAAAGGCAATATGCACCAGGTTCCACTAAATTACCAGTAGAGCAGAATTTTGCTGTGTGAAACCATGAATTCAGTGAGTGTGTTCAGATATTTGGAATGCTCTTGGGAACAAAGGAACTACTGTTGTAAAGTATTTAAGCATAATCAAACTACGACAGGCAGACAGGATTGTCCTGCAGAGGTGTGAAGGAGCTTCAATAATGAGCGTTGTTTTTAATTTAACTTCAGAAAAGGTAGTGCCAAGTTCTGAAATTTGGATTTTCTTAAAGTTACTAGTTTGGTTTGAAATTTGATTGTCAACTTCTAGACTTCTTAGTTCCCTTCTGCATTTGGGCAGCTCCCAGCACTGGTGTTTGCTTGCAGCTCTCAGTCTTTAGGAGCAGGAGTGATGGATTCACCAGCACCCGGTGCTGTTGCTTGGGACAGAGTGACCCTGGGAAACCCACGACCAGTGGGTTAAAGTTATGGAGCTGACCATGCCTGCACACCCTGCTACTGACATGGTTCTGCTCCTCCTGCTGCTGGGAATGCTGATGTGCAGAAGGGGTGATGGCATCAGATAAATTGTCATTTGGTGATGTGCAGAAAAGACTGAGAAAGGCTCAGCAGAAGGTGGGGTGTGATCACAGCAATGACGGAAGCGCTGCCGGGTGAGCGGGGCAGAACGAGCACAGCTTCATTAACAGTCACTGCACTGGGCGTTGTTCACTTTGACCCAGGCTGTGTTGATGTTAAAGCAAAACTGACTGTGCTGACTGGAGTTGTCTATAAGAAATAAATTCATTTTTGTTGAAGAGCTTTTGTTCTGCAAGTGTGTTTCCAGGCCGGGCTCCTTGAGCCTGAACCAGTACCGGGGGGAAGCATTCAGTACCGGGAATTGTGNATTCTAAAACCCCAACATCAGGATATAAAGCAAAGGGGATGCTGAAATCCCTCGCTGGAGAGAGCCATGACCGTAACATCGGACACGCCAAGGGGAGCCAGAGTAGGGAACGTTTCTTCCCTGCAAGTGTCTCGTTGTCTCCAAGCTCTGCATTGCCAGGGAAGGCTGATGCAGCAATTCTGTCATCTGCACTGGGAATCTTAGGGGTGAGTCCAGAGTATTCCTGCTCTATAAATAACTCCCTGATGTTGGTGCCAGCTGTGCACTGCTGACCATCCTGAACGGAGCAGCAGTGCTTGGAGCTCCAGAGGCCAAGTTGCTGCCTGCCTGGGCACCTGAACCATGGCACAAACTGCTGGCATGGGAAGGGGTGGGCCCACAGTCCTGGGGGGCAGAGGCAGCCTGGGGTGGGCAGAGGGGGCAGCCCTGCAGCCTCATGGACTGAGAAGCATCAGCTCACTTCAGGTTTCCAACACCACTGGCTGCTGCTATGGTGCTGCTCCTGGCCACGGTTCCACTCTGCCCCAGGACAGCTGCTGGAAGCCAAAGGGCTGGACCTACCCTTGCTCCTGATCCCTGTCCCTGACAGGGCCTTTCCCAACAGCAAAGCAAGGTTTGGCCAGACACAAGAGCCCAGCCCAGCCCAGCCCTGCGCCTGCTTGGAGTGCAGGGGACAGTGGGACCTGCAGAGGGATCTGCAGGGCTGTGGGAGCCAGTTCCCACCGTGTGTGACTGCCCTTCGTGCATCCAGACAGACTCCTATGGAATGTGCACACATGTAGCCTGTTGTTCCTGGACAGGCTCTAGAGCACAGCAGTGGGGGCTCAGTGCCTCCTCTCCCGAGGAGGGGAACGCTGCCCTTCCCTGGAGCCTCACAGCCAAAGGTCTCAGGAAGCCGTGACAGGCTGAGGTGTGCTGTGCCCATGCAGGTGGGCAGCTCCAGCCTTCAGCTTGCATTTTCCTTGGAAGCCAGAGGCTGGGCAGTTCAGTGCCAGGTCACAGAGCTCTGGGAAAAGCCACTTCAGCTGACAAGGATGGGCAGCAGCTGCTGCCAGAGGAAGTGGGGTGCCAGCGGGAGAGGAGATCACCCATGCTGCCAGCCTCCTGAGCCCGTGGGTGGCCTGGGCTGCCTCGGGCCCGAGCAGAGCCAGTGCCTCACCCAGCCTCAGCCCAGGGCTGGTGCTAAAGGGCTCCAGGGCACTAGAGGAAGTGAGAGTTGGCCCGTGGTGCTGGGGCTGAGTGACACCCCCTCCCTCAACAGCTGCCCCCTGCCCTGTTCCACCACAGTCCCACACCCTGGCAGCTGCCTGAGCCACCCAAAATACGATACTCCAGCCAGGATCTGCCACAGTGCACCAGGCCAGGCTGGGAAGAGAGCCCTGGGGAGCAGCACAGCTGGGTCAGCTCCCGGGAAAGGGGGCACCACAGCCCTGGGAAACACGGCATGAATGAAGTCGAATCTGCACCAAGGCAGCAACAAGTGAGCCTTCAGAACTGCTGCTGCTGGGCAAGGGGCCAGCAAGGACACAGGACACACCACTGGCACCGCCATCATGGGTGGCAACATCACTCAGAAGAACCCACTTCTTGGCCAATCAAGATTTATTACTCAAGTCCCAAGACAAAGCAGCTGGAGATTCACACGTGCAGCAGCAGCTTGAGGGGGAGGCCTGGCCCTGGAGTCAGAGCGGTGCTGAAAGCAGGCGCTGGGTTGGGCACCCTGGGAGTGCAGGAGCACAGGAGTTCAGCACAGGTCACCTCACAGCAAACGGGCACCGGGAGCAGATGCAGCGCAGAGCCCAGGCACACCCGTTCCTCTCGCAGCCCCTCCTTCCCCCTCAGCTCACAGGATTAGTGTTCTCCTTCCCCAGGCGGGCAACACTGTCACAAAAAAGGCCGGAGCAGCAGGACAAGGAGCCCTTTGGGGCAGGAAGAGCACTCAGGAGGAGCACTGCAGTTCCTGAGAGCAGCTGTGCCCAAGGAGAGCAACGGGCAGTGACCCCAGCGCATCCCCGGCTTGCCCTGCTTGTGCCAAACAAGCTTCAGAGCTTCACCCTGGCAACAGCCATGGAAGTAACAGTCCATGTACACCTACAGAACAGCGGGGAGCACCACTTCCCAGCTATCTGGAGTCTTAAAACTGTGTTAGGAGCGTGGTTTGCTGCTGCTGAGGCCAACGCTCTGGCCCGGGTGGTGTTTCCCTCACCCGCAGCCAGCGGGTGATGCAGCCACATTGCTGCAGCTCATCTCTGTTTCACACATCTCGCTCCTGTGCTGCAGCCCAGCACTGCCCCGTGCTGAGCTCAGTTCCAACCATGCTCCCCCAGCCCGGCCGGAGCGTTGTTCCTGGCAGCGCAAACACAGGGATTTGCAAAGACGTTTTTCAAGGCTTGTGTAAGGGAACCATGTGTGCCCTGGGGCAGCGTGTCCTGGCTTGCGGCAGGACGGGCTCAGCTCAAACCACGGCCAGTGCAGGGGCTGCTCCTACACCATGCTCTGCTCCCAGGTAAAAATGGATCAACTGAACAACATGGACATAATCACTTCACCCTTCTTTGGTACAGACACTGGCCACGAGCACTGACTGGGACACTGACACCACAAGCACAGGGCACACTGAGTCCAGGAGCTGCTCAGAGATTCTGTTCTGCTATGTAACAAAACAAAAAAAAACAGAGACAGAAAGGCAACACTTCCCAAGAACTGCTCCCAGCCACGTGCCCAGAATTCTTGCTGCTTTTTAAACACACACCGTATTCAGAATTAATTTTTATCCTTTGAGAGTCCAACTGGAAATCACCAGCTACCGCTTCCGCTCGCCCTTCTGTGTTCGTTTCTTCTCCTTCTCCTTCCGCTCCTGCTTGGCCAGCTTGTCCTTCTCCCGCTGCAGTTTATCCTGCTCTTTCTTCTTCTGGAACTCATCCCGCAGCAGCTCCCGCTCCAGCTTCCTGGCGTTCAGGACATCCTCCACGTTGGTGTTTCGGAACAGCGCTGGGGTGGGATAAGGGCCAACAACACTCTGGCTGAGGCCACATGAGACAGTGCCTGTGGCACATTGGAAATTTATTCTACCTCCCTCCTCACCTTCTGACTTCCTGCTTCCTAACCAGGCAGGTAAGGAACTGGGGAATGAGGAATGCAGAAAGCAGAAGGAATCTCTGATTGCTGTTCCAGATAGAAAAGTCAGGTTGAAAAAACACCCACTCCTAGAGAAGGAAGGGTCTGGAGCACAAGTCTGATGAGGAGCAGCTGAGGGAACTGGGAAAGGGACTCAGCCTGGAGAAAAGGAGGCTCAGGGGGGCACCCTCTGGCTCTGCACAACTCCCTGACAGGAGAGGGGAGCCAGGTGGGGGTCAGGCTCTGCTCCCAGAGAACAAGGGACAGGACAAGAGGAAACAGCCTCAAGTTATGCCAGGGAAGCTTTAGGTTGGATATTGGGAGACCTACTTCATGGAAAGGGTCAGGTGTTGGCCCAGGATACCCAGGGCAGGGGTGGAGTCAGTAGTGGCCTCGGCAGTGCTGAGGGAATGGTTGGACTGAATGGTCTGAGAGGGCTTTTCCAACCTTAATGACTCTGTTTTCTTCCTAGAAAAATGAGCTTGCCTACTGGTTCTTAAGACTGATGTGTAAAATACGTGTGAAACCTCTACAAACCTGAAGGGAAGAAAACACACAGGGTACAGCCTCGAGTGGATTCACTGCAGCTGTGTGTGGCATGTCTGAACACATCCAGACATGTACGTACGTGTGTGTGTGTGTGCAGACAGACAGGTACATGCATGACCCTAAGGCAGGGACAATAATTTATGTTTCGTATTTAATTATGTGATACAACCTGCTTCCATCTTAAATTTGCCAGCTGGGAGCTCAAGGACAGTCCCAATCCTGAGACACACACGGGCCCCTTGTTCCTGCCCACCCTGAGTGTTCAGCTGCACCAAGGCCTGACAAGCTTCATTCTTGACACAGTTTCCCTCCCTGGACACCAGTTAACATTAACCTGATGTTCTGGGAGCATTGTCCTTATCAATAAGCATGTTCTGTGAAGGTGCAAGAAGGTGGAAGAGGGAAGGAAGGGAGGAGAGGAAAATGAACGTCAGGGTTGGTGTGAGCGCTGCACACAGAGCACACGGACCTGTCACTGTCACTGTGAGCAAGGTCAGGGTGCACAGAGAGAAAAACCAATCCCCAGGCTTAAAAGGTGGCCCTAAAGAAACAGGGAGACCAGCACAGGGAGAGAAGGATGGGAAACTCACTGTGGAGGCTGCCTGCCTGACAAACAGCCTGAGTCACCAGGAATTCAAAGGATACATTTTTCTGATCCAATATTTACTGCTGTCGTTGATCCATCCTGTTCATCCCCACCAGTGAGAGAATTAAGGAAACTAAGACAGGAACTTGTGCCTCTCTGCAGCCACACTTCACTCAAAACACCTCAAGTAACAACCTGATAAAGCCAGGAAGAAGCAGCTCGGCTCTCACAGACCAAGAAGGCACAACTCCCACCCTCAGCTCCTGCTGCTCCAGGGCCAGATGCAGTTCCCTACGATTCACTCTGCTGGGCAGGGAAGACCTCGTTCTTCAGCACCACAAAGAGTTAACTTCTAACTCTCCCACTCCAAAAATCTCTCTGTAAAGGATCATTTCTGCAGATTTCTCCTGGGAAAGCAGGAGAGAAACTCAGCACCAACTGCTGAGGGACTAGGGCATTCACTGCTCTCCTGCCACATACCTGGGCTGGGCACAGCGTCACAGCCACTTGTTGGTGGGGACAAACGCCCTCCACAAACGAGGAGCTTCCATGCTTTGTCCATGGAAGTTATGTTATCATGAAGGAACACTGTAGAGCTTCCTCAGCTCTCCCCACCAGGCCCTGCAAAGCTGGGAGGGCGTTGTTGTTTCAGGAGGTTTAGAACAGGTATTGCCCTTCACAGCCCAGGCCTTGAGCAGTGCAGGAAAAGGATATTCCTCCTCGTCGGTCACATTGGCATACTGGGCCAGGAGCGCAGCCTTCCTCTGCTTCTCCTCCTGGGACACCTCCTTGGGCTTCACCACGATCCTGGCCTGCTTCTCCATCATGCTGGCGATGGCCTGGACCTCATCTGGCAGGAGAGGAGTGACAGTGTCAGTCCAGGCCACAGACACGGCCACCGAGCCCCTGGTGTCACTTGCTGCCTCCTCCCTCTGCAGCTCCACCCACGGCCGTGTCCTGCAGGGACACTGTGCTGGGGGAAATGCACCCACCCAAAGGGAGAGGCCTCGCCAAAAAACACCCCCGAGCTCTTCCCAAGGGCACTAGTGTGCTGTCAAAGCCAGCTGCTTTGGGGAATTCCAGCTGGGATCTGGGAGAGATGGAGCTCCTGAGGAGCCACCATGGGGCTGGCAAGGGCCAGCATGGGGCTCACACCCTGATGTGACACCGGCTTCTCCCTTCGAGGGGCAGTTCCTGTTCTGTGCCCAGCCACCACCAGACACTGTTGTTCGTGGAGTAAGGGAAGTTTCACAATGGAACTGGAATCAGTCAGGCTCTGGCTAATGAAAATCCATTTGACTCCAAATCACATTCTCTTCCGCTTCAAAGCAGCTTAATAAGTTTATTTAAGTATGTACTTAACCCCCATCAAAGAGAAATTCTGAAAATCTGAAGTGAGGGATCAGTTCCATGCTCTCCCTTTCCTTCCAACCAAGAGAAACCAACAGCTGATTTACCTTTTAACACTGAAGTTCTGCTGCGTGTTTCCTAAAATGACATCTGGGTTTTGACACCAATTTTTTTTTAGTCTGTTAATCACTTATCCTCAGGACTCTTGTTATTCTGAGTGGATACACACTTCAGTGGGGATTTATCCTTTTATGGAACCCCAGTGAAATAATTATACCCTGGAATTCCATGAACCCAGGCACACTGTGCTGCCTTTTTATGACAAGAAAAATCCCTGCGGGTGAGCACTGGCAGCAGCAGGAGGAGCCCAGCAGCAGCTCCACCACTCCCAGTCACTTGTCCCCAGGAGGAATTCATTTTATTTAATGCATGGAACAGCATTAACTTCTCCCTGTCCCCAGCCAAAGGCAAGGTCAGGCCAAGAACAGACTTCCAGCATTTTTGGGGAAAGCCACTGAGCTGCTGCATGGTGGAGCTACTGTGTCCATGCAGGGGGTGAGGAGAGGGGGATGCTGAGGCTGATGCAGTGACGAGGAACTTGCTGCCAGAGCCATTCCTGGGTGACTCTGGGCACTGACAATGTGCTGTTTCAACCAGAGGCAACAAGAAAATGCAAAGCAAACAAAAGGCAGGATTTAGCCCACAGGGACGTTCCATTGTCACGGTGTCCGGTCAGGTCTGTGCCACTGCAGCGTCACTGATCTGTGCTTGAAGCACAAATCCTCCCAGCACACGGCCCCACTGCAGCCAGAGCCCTGCACAGGGACCAGGCAAACCTCCCCACTGAACAAGGACAAGGCGAGGTCTTGGCTCCCAGTTGAGGCCAAGGGATGGATTCAGGGAGGGGACACAGGAACAGTGGGACTGTATCCACTGTGGCTGGGGAAGGAGCAGGGACAGTTTATCAGCAGCCTCACAGAGCTTCCTCCAACAAGCATTTATAGAAAAAAAGGAGAGTTATAAAGGAAAATGTTGGAAGAGGAAATACGGACGGGTGAGTGGGGTGAGCAGCAGCAGCAGGGACAGCCCAGAGCTCAGCAGGGACAGCCCTGCTCTCCACAGGGGCAGCTGCAGTTGTACAAACCAGCTGCTTTCCAGACTGCCGTAAACAGAAGCAGCACGGGTTTCTATACCGTAACAGCTGCAGTGCCAGCACTAAACAGAGACAGCCCTGGATGTGCTGGGAAAGGAGGTTTCTGAAAAAACCACAGAATGGTTTGGGTTGGACCTTAATGACCATCTCATCAGAAAAAAAAATCCTAAAGAAAAAAACCCACCAAAAAAACTCCCAAAGAAACAAACCAAAACAACAACAACAACAACAAAAAGCACAACCAAAAAACAAACAAAAAAACCCATTGCCAAACCAAAAAACAACAACAGAAGGCCAAAACCCAAACAAACAAAAACCCCACAAACAAGAAAACAAACAAAAAACACTTTTCCCCTGTGGGATGATGAGCCCAAAGAGCAGCAAATGCTGGGACAGCCCAAAGTGAAACTGCTCCTCCCCATTCCAGGTGAAAAAGGACTGAGCAGCAATGGAACGAGAGGCAGCTCAGACCTGCAGCCCCGTGGGCAGTGTTGATTTAACTCCTCCCAGGACAAACACAAAGTTCCCGTTGTGGTAAGGCCCTGCAGGTCACCCACACTGAGGACCAAGGCACAGCACCCCAAGCACAGCACTCTACCTTCTTTCTCCTCTTTGGCATCAATGACCTGAGAGTCAGACCACCTCTCCACGACCTCCCTGCACACATCGTTCAAGAGATCTTCTTCCTAGAAAGGGAAAAGAGATTCCTCAGACTTGGAACAAAGTTGGCTGCTTCAAACCAGCACCAGTCAGACCGGAAAAGCACCAGCTACAAAGGATCTGCAGGCCCAGCAGTCAGCTCAATTTTCACCCCAAATCTGCTTGTCAAACACACGCAGGACTCTGGTTTGCCTGGGGTGACACAGTCACACCGTGCCTGGTCACTTTGCACACCAGCAGCTCTAGCACACGTGGGTTTCACAGCGGTGGCTGTGCAGGTGCCACAGCCCTGCCCACACCAAGGAGGCCATCAGGGATCTTTGCTCCCAAATCCTCCTGCCCAGCATCCTCTCTCTTCCGGAGCGAGGCCACAGGGAAGTGACTCAGTGCCACCTCCATGCCAAGCTCACTAAAGGGAATAAATGACATGGGATAAATCTGCAGGTCAGGGCCAGTACAGAGCTGAAAGCACTGTGGTGGCACTGACAGACCATCACCTCCCTCCAGCAGGGACATTCTGGTTCCCCCTGACCTGCCTGGAACATTAAACACAACTTAGAAGTGGCAGTGGGATGCATCCCCCTGCTCCAGCAGGGGCTCCTCCAGGGGCTGCAGGTGAATCTCTGCTCCAGCGTGGATCTGCAGGGGCACAGCTGCCTCACCTTGGTGTCACCACAGAATCTCAGGGGAATCTCAGCCCTAGTGGCTGAAGCAGTTCCTGCGCTTCCTTCTCCACTGACCCTGCAGAGCTGTTCCTCTCACAGGTTCTCACTCCTCTCTCCAGCTGTGCTTCTTCAGGTGTTTTTTTCCCTGCTTAAATTTGTTACTTAAAGGTGCTGAATGTGTTGGAGCCGACTGGCATTTGCTCCATGGAACACAGGAGAGCCAAACACCACTGATGGGGGGGGGGTCACAGAGCTCAGGGGCCACCACCAAATATTTCCAAACAAACAAGAAAAGATGTTGGTTTGGAGTTCAGTAAATACAGAGAAAAATTAACCACGGAAAATACAAGCGAGGCAGATTCTGTCTGGTTTAAAGAACTGGACAGAAACAGAACTCAGTTTTAAGTTTCTTGATTAGAAATGGTAACCTCTGAATAAACTCACTAGTGCAAGACCTGATCAGGACTGAGGAACCATGGACATGAGAGCACATGTCACCTGAGATGTCACCTTATTTTAATAAGGTTTGTGAAATACAAACAAGTGAACAAAAAGAATCCCCTGTAATTTGTGTGTGGAACTAGGAGAAGAGACTTGGCAAGAAAAGCCCCAAATTCACCAAATAAAAGACTGTTTCAATAGTCAATACAGGAATAAGCAGTCTAAAAATAGAGAAAAAAAAATTAAGAGGAACAGACTACAAAGAGTAACTACAGAGTCTGAGGGTTTGAGAGACAAAAATGTTTTACAGGAATGGCAGAAAAATCAAACTGAGCTAGAAACTGCAAACGAGGCTCAACTCGGCTGTGGCAGAGAAGGAACAGGCTGTGGTGTGACAGGGACAGCCCTGGACTCGAGGGACCCCACAGGTGCTCAGTCCTGGCAGCAGCACCACAGAAGGGAACTCAGCACTGAGGAGAAAAGGGGAAACAGCGGAAAACCTGAGTATCAGGAAAGGGCAACATCAGTGGCAGGGCCAGCCAGCACTGCTCGGACAGGACAGACACACTTCCCAGGCCTGGAGAGGGCCAGGCACAGTGATGGTGATGGAACGAAGTCTGGTAATTACAGGGAGGTTAATTAACCTCGGCCACTGCAGAGCAGCACTTTGCAAAGAGGTCTGGCTCCATCCCTCCCACCGGCAGGATGCACCGTTTGCTTCTCCGGCTCCTTTAGGCTCCAAGCTGCACTGCCACAGTTGAACGAGCTCACTGCTGGTGCCCCAGGGTGGGGAGGGGACGGGGACGGCAGGGGAGGGTGCTCTGACTTTTAGGAAACCCATCTGGAATGGCACAGTCAGTGTACAGAAGGAACGGTGTCACACAGTGACCTGTGATAACAAAAAGCTGATTGTACCCACCCAGTCCCTCTGGGTTTTGTGCTCCCACACTGATATTTTGGGAGGAAATCAGCGACAGCCACTGAGCAGACAGTTACCAACACCAGCATCACTCATGATTTAACATTTTATGTTCATGAAACATCTATTTATGAAAAATCCCGAGACACAGACACTGTAAAAATCATACAAGGAGGATTAGCGAAGAGAAATCCCTCCCTGCACTCTCCTGACTCCCAGGAATCTGGCAGGGGCAGAGGCAAGCCCTGCCCACCCCCAAGTTCAGCCACGGCTGCTCCTGTCCGTCCCAGCTCCAGCCGGATTTGGCAACCAACGCGTGTGTGAGGCACGAGAGCACCGCCCAGCACACTCCTGCCAGAGCATTTATCATTAAAGTCACCTCTCGAACCCCACCTGGCGCTGCCGAGCCGCCCAGCTCGCCGGTGAACCCTGAGCCCTGCACACAAACCAAGGGGATCCCTGTGTTCCCCACGAACAGCCCCTTCCATCAGCCCCAAGCCTGGCACAAACCCCCTCCCCAGCCAACAACACCCCCAAACAACACCCCCAACAACCGAAAACCCCTGAAGGGTCCCGGGTGGGGACAAGAAAAGCCCCTGGAGGTGTGTGTCCTCCCAGTAAGGGGGTGATCCCCCCCGGGAGGGGGGCGATCCCCCCCAGGGCCCCGGGGGAGCCGCCCCGCCTGTCCTCCCCGCCGGACCCACGGAGCCCCCCGCTTCGTGGGCTGCAGGGGAGCCCCGGCGGGAGCACGGCGCGCTCACCGGCGCGGGACGGACGGCGAGACCCCCCTCACCCGGGGGCCGCGGAGGGACCCCCGCCCCTCACCAGGCAGGCGGCCAGGACGGCCTGCAGCGCCTCCAGCCGCTCCTCGTCGCTCTCCTCCTCCCGCAGCAGCCCCTCGATGTATGCGCCGTACACGGCGCGGTCCAGCCCCAGTGCGTCCAGCCGCGCTGCGAGCCAGGCCGGGAACGGCGGCGGGTCCGGGACCGGGGCCAGAATCGGGGCCGCGATCGGGGTCGG
>VXBT01008747.1:47237-63127 GCA_013400235.1 Oriolus oriolus | reverse complement strand
GAGCGGCCGCAGCGCCCGAGACCTGGCAGAGGCTATCGGGCGGCTCGGCGGGGTGAGCGCGGGCGCCGGGCGGCGTGAGGGCCGGGAGGGGCCCGGGCCGAGCCGGGGGTGGCCTGGGGCTGGGGGGTTCCTGGCAGTGGGGGGGTGTCTTGGGGAGCCCTCGCCCATTTTCTCTCTCTGCTCATATTTTAATGTTTCCTGATTTTCTTGCTTTTCCCGGTGAGCCTGGTTCCCTCCCCTGGTCCCCCGGCAGCCAGAGCCCTGGCGGGGCTGGTGGAGGCCGCCCCCATCCCGCGCTCCGGCCCCTCGGGGGGCCCTGGGCAGCGCCGGCCGGCTCGGGCCCAGCCTCTCCCCGCCAACATCCCAGGTGGTTCCCGGCTGCCTGCTCCGGCCAGCGCTGCTGACCACCATGACTGGTCACTTCGTCCTGGGAGCGCTTCCCGGGGGTTGGGAACTGACTGCCCGCTCAGAGGGGCACCTCCCGGAGGTGAGAACTGGTTGCGAGGCGCTGGGTGCCCCTTCCAGGCACTGATAAGCGCTTGCCTGGCCAGGGGCGCGTTTTCCAGGTGGCTGTAACTGGTGCGTGGCTCCTCCTCGTCGCTGACAACAGCCTGTGGCAGTTCAATTTTTTAGGGAAGTTGTGGGACTTCCAAATGGAATTCAGCATTGGGTAAAGTAAGAAAATGCCAGCCAAGGTTCTTATCATGGAGCTGTGTGCTTTTGTCATGGTTTTCCCAGAAAAGCCATCTGGACCCTTTTCCCTGGGAAGCTGTTGTTTGGGTGGATCCCTGTGGCATCCTTTGTGGCCTCCAGGCTTCCTAGCTGCTGAGATTCCTCATCAATTCCTTATATTGTGTCCCAAGACCCTTCAAAAAGTAGCATCACCTCAGTTCCTCGAGCTGGAGCTGAGCATGGGGTTGTACCTCGTTGTTCATTGTTTGGTTTCCTTATTACTCTTGTGCACCATTTGGTTCTAAGAGTTGTTACTATTTGTTTTCAAGCTCTTTAACCTCTCTGAGGTGATCATCTCATGTAACCTCTAAACTTAAATCCTACAATATACACACAGGTGTAAAATCTTTTAATTCTTGCTGCTGCTGTATCCCTTCAGCCCTGATCAGGTGTTGGCTGCACAGGCACATGGGGAAGTGACTTGCACTGTTTTCCCTTTAATGAATTGCGCCTGAACTTGGTGGTTTCTCTCTGCCCTCCCCTGGATGTGCCACCCACACTTGGGACATCTCTTTCCTAGCTGGGCATCCTCAAGTCTGAGAACCCCGTGCTCCCAGCACACAGTTCTTTCTCTACCCAGCTGCTGTGTTACTCAGAAATAATGTTAAACTTTGACTGTCCTGGTTCCTATCAAACACCATCCTGGCCCTCCCTTTCTGAAATGAGGTCCACTGGCAGTAGAGCTCTCATTGCTCTTGCTCCTGTAGAGATGCTGAACTACACCACAGCCACTGTCTGTAAAGCAGCTCTGTGGCAGCAATATCCAAGCCCAGGCCCTGTGTGTAGTTCAGGACACAGTTAAGGACATCCTGTGGCCTTGGACTTGCATGTGGCACCTTGAACTTGGCCTTAGCATAGGGCTGGTGACACTCTGGAGAGTTATTTGGGTGGAGAGGTTGTGATTTCGTCTCTTCTGTGCTTGCAGCTCAGCCTGCAATGGCCCTTGTGGCACTCCACACCCACTTCATGGTTTTGGAATCTCCCCCCACAGGGAGTCTGTAATGGAGCAGAACCAGTTTGTTCAGCAGCTGGGATTTCGGGCTGCCCAGGTCTTTGTCTTCCTGGGGGCTTCACACCTGAGCCCCCTGACTCTGCCTCCTGCACAGATTCTGAGAAGCCAAGTCATTATTGGCTTATAATACCATTAGTGTCCCAACTTTTGGGTTTCCACCTCTTTCTTGGCCTGGTAGCTCCTGTGCAAGGGTGTGTGAACATGCTTCATCTCTGTGGTTCCCTCCTGCCCTGTTCTCTGTGCAGCTGCTTGTCCAGCTGTTCACTTTCTCCTTTATTTTTTTAAAACCTTTTATGTTCTCCTGAGGATAGAGCTCCTCCAGGCTGATCCGTGATGTCCAGGGCCTTTTCCTCAGCTGCTGGGTTTTTTTGAAAGCGCTGCTTGAGGAGTAGGTTGTGGTGACAGAGTCATGGATATCTGGATCTGAGGTTCTGGTGACTATTTGCAGTGAATCTCTCGGGAATCACAGGATCTCCTTTTGGGAGATGGCAGTATGGAATGAAAGAAGGAACGTGATTGCTTCCAGCAGCCCCTCACTGTGTGGGGGTTGAGCCAGGGGCAGTAGCTTTGTTTAGCAGCGCCCTGTCAGCTCGGGGTCAGACACTTGCAGAGCTGCTCTGTTCTGTCTCGCTGCAGGTGACTGAAAGCTTCCTCAGCAAAGAAGTCACCTGCGTGGTGTCCAGCAACAGAGAGGCCAAGCGAGGCCAGGCCAGGACTGAGGAGGAGAAGCGGAGCAGCCCAGCTTCAGAAGGCACAAAATCCACAAGCTCGGTGCCTGCTGCCCCCAAAGGGAACCCAACCAGACCTCGCCAGAAGCCACCATCCACTGTAAGAGCTACCAAGGTTTTGGCCCGAGGGGTCTGTGGGGTAGAATCCGGGGCCAGTTTTGGAAGGTGAAGTTGTTCCTGTGCGGGAGCACGGGACCCTTGAACAACAAACCAATTTGATTATGCAAGAATCCATTTATTGTTTACATTACTCCATTCTTACGCATTTCTGCAGCTGTAGTTCATGCGATCACGCACAACCCAACTGGATCTTTTGCACTGTCCATGCGCCCTGCATGCACCTTCCAGGACACCTGATTGGTTCTAGTCTGGGGTGGTACAGTCCCTCTTTTCTCTTTCTCGCTGTCTTGTTATCCTGTCTTCCAACTTTTCTTTCCCAATTTAGAACTGCTTGTGTTCCTCAGGCCCTGATAAGGGTAACTGAAGGTAACTTGGCTGGGGCACCGTGAAAGGATTCTAATGCTTTACAACATTCCTGCTCTGAGCAAATACTCTGTGTGGGTTTTTTCCCCTCTATTCCTATTTCTCTGGCTGTTCCTATTCATATTCATGTTCCTTGTGTCTGCCATCATTGTCTACTCAAACGTGCATGTCAGCTTTGGGCTGTAATCAGGGAAATCTGCTGGAATGGCAGAGCAGATGGAGGCCTTGGCTGGCTTCCTGAGGAAACAGGCAGAGGTGTGGCAAGAAAAGCCAGAGAAATGTAGACCAGAGAAAACCACTGCAGTTTCTGGGTACTCACAGACACGGGGCAAGGCCCCTGTACCCTTGGAGCAGATCCACGAGGGCCTCCTGCAGGAAGGGGCTTCTTCTGGTCCTGTTTACCTGTTGGAACTGGGCTTTCTGCTCACAGTTGCTTGTGGCCAAACTCCACACCTTGAACGAGGTGTCTGCTGGAAGCTGGGACTGGGGAAAGGCAGCTGCTGCAGTCCAGGCCTGGGGAATCTCTGCCAGCTGGAGCTGAACCACATGCAGTGGGAAACCTGAGCTGCAGAAGTTTCTCCCAGTTTTTGTCCCCTGCCCTGGCTCCCAGCGCTGTCCTCTTGTCTTACCACGAGGTGAACCAATCTGCTGAGCCCCTTGGCTTGAAAATAAGGCTCAGTTCCCAGGATGTTCCTAAACCTGGCCAGCATGTTGGGATGCCTGGAGAACAGGAGGCCCAGGGGGACCTGATCTATCTACAACTCCCTGAAAGGAGGTTGTAGCCAGATGGGGCTTGGTCACTTCTCCCAGGTAAAAAGTGACAGGACAGCCTCAAGTTGTGCTGGGCAGGTTTAGATTGGATGTTAGGGAGAACTTCTTCATGGAAAGGGTTGTCCAGCCCTGGCATAGCTGCCCAGGGTGGGGTGGAGTCCCCATCCCTGGAGAGATTTAAAAACTGTGTGGATGTGGCACTTGGGGACATGGGTCCGTGGTGACCTTGGCAGTGCTGGGGAAGGGTTGGACTCGATGACCTTACAGGGCTTTTCCAGCCTGAACAATTCCATGATGCAGCAGGCACTTTCCAAGCTAAATTGCTGCTTCCTCTTGGCTCACTCTGGAGCCTTCATTTCATTGCTGGTCGATAGTTCCAAGCCTTGGCTGGTGCTGCTGGTGCAGAGTGAGTGGTGCTCTCTGCGTTCCCTGGAAAGGCTCTCTCCGCTGGCAGAGCGTGGGGATCCCCAGGGATCGTTGCTCTCCAGCTCTTTGCTGTGACCTGTCCGTGTCTCCTCTCTCCGCAGGCGCTGCTGAGCCGGGGGAAGGAGCTGCTGCACAAGGCCATGAAGAACCAGGTGAGCAGCCTTGGGCGGGCTCTGCTGGGGCTGGGTGTGCTCAGAGCTCTGCTGAGCAGAGCAGAACCAGTGCCAGCCCTCCTGCAGAGCCCCTGCCCTGCTGACAGAGCAGGTCCTGGGGCTGGGAAAGGCACGAAGCAGTTGCTTGGGGCCTGCAGAATGTTGGGCAGTGCTCCTGGTCGCTGCTGTTCATGGAGCTATGGCATCCAGTGTTGTACCTCTAAGGCCTGTCCCAGCCATCTGGGTGCTCAGCACAGAGAATTATGAACACAAGGCTGCTGTTAGATGAGTTTTTAGCCTAAGAAGAGCTAAAGCAATGTAGCTGGGGCAAAAAGCTCCCCTGCAGTCTGTTCCCTGAGGTCACAAGTGGCCAGATAAATCTCAGTGCCCACTTAGAAGCTCATGCCGAAGCAGGAATTAAACATTTTCCCGAGATGCTGCTGTTAATTTGGGATAGGTAAAGCAGGAGTTTGATCCTTTTCTGCTGTGCCCTGATTTCAATAGCAGCCACGCAGTGGTCTGTCAGTTGGGCAGCAGGAAGGGCCGCGAGCTCAGTTTAGAGCTGCACGTGGCCCTGCTTTGAGCTGTGCTTTGCCAAACCTCTCTGTACAGGACTCCTGCAGTGGCAGCAGCATCCTCGCCAACGCTCGCCTGTGGGGAGTCCAGATCCTGCATGTGGATGGTATCCTTTGCTGTGGGGGGCACTGAGGCTGCTGGTAATGAGGGATTTTGGAGACAGGTGGAGCAGCAGTGATGTAAGGGGAGTAGAACAGAAGGAAGAAATCACAAGCAGATCTCCTGGAGTGAAGCCATCCTGGCCTAGGCCGGGTCTGCCCTCAAACACCAGATTTATTTGTGTGTACAGAACGTGCCACTGTCACCTCTGCAGCAGCAAGCACAGGGTACACTGTAATGTGCTGAAGGTGGAACATTAGGAAATGTCAATATCTTGGTCAGTACATCAATTTGTTCCAAAAAGACCATTTTTACTAATTAACCTGGAAGTACAGATCGTGATTAGGGCGGGATTTGGTCGGGTTTAATTAGGAAGTGCTGGTGTTTGAGGACCTGTGCTGGAAGGCACCTCCTGTCCCCATGATGGATGGGGAGGGGGTGATGGGAAAGACAGATGGTGGAACTCTGATACTAATAATAGGTCTGGAGTAAAAGGTTCCTGAGTGTCTGGTGACAGTGACATACAGCTGTGGCTGAGCCTGTCTGGATCATGTCCCTGGGCTCTGCTCGGCCTCTGGGGCTGCCAGACCTTGGGCTCTGCTCTGTGCTGCAGAGCCCCAGCCAGCGTCTCCTTCCTGCAGAGCCCCAGCAGCCTCCAGCTCTGCTAGAGAGCAAACAGGGGGGCTGTCCCTTAAAATGTTTTCTTGGCGTCATCTTGGACCATTCCCTGGGGGTGATGCCCTGCCAGGGGCTGCAGGCTCCGGCTTTTCCCGGTGCCGCGGGGGGTGCGCCAGTCTGGAGGGGAGCAGCTCCCTGCCCTGGCTGGGCTTTGGCTCTTTGACATCCCACTGCACAGAAATGTTGTCCTACGCCCAGCAGCTGCTGCGAGCCATCTCAGGAGCAAGGAAGCGGTGCCAGAAGACAGAGGTAACAACTTAACTGCAGCCAGTTTCAGGAGTTCAGGGCCCTGGGCAGCTTTGAACAGTTCTTGTAGCAACTTCAGTGCCAGTGGGCCAGTCACAGGGGTGCTGGATCCCATCCAGCACTGGGCAATCTGACGCTTCTCTTAGCGATGGAGATGACAAAATTTTTCCTTTTATAAAGTTGGGGGTAAATCCAGGTGAGAATGGGGCAGCTGTTGATAACTATCAGCATCCATAGCACAGTTAATACTGACTTTGACCCTAAGGGACTAAGGCTCATGGTTTAACCCCAGATGGCAACTCAGCCCCACACAGCCACCCTCTGGTCCCTCCCAGGATGGGGAGAGAATGAGGAGAGAAAAAGTGAGAAAGCTCATGAGATAAAGATGATTTAGTAGGGAAAGCAAAAACCACACCCACAAGCAAAACGAAGTGAGATGATGAGGTGGCTGGTACAGTGGCTCACCAAAGGATTAGTTAATGCCCTGGAGAGGTCAGGGGGAAGCTGGGATGTAGAGATAGGGTGTGGCAGCCTTTATGTTGTATTTAAACTAACCCTAGGTGACTTGGGAGACAAAATGAGGGGAGGTGCTATAGGTGGTACGGGAGCTAAGGGTAGTGGGTGAGGCTGCTGCTGCTCGGGGATCAGTAACTGCAGCTCTGCTTGTGCTGCTCCCATGCTAAATATGTCCCTTTTTCCTCTAGGTGAAATGCCCTGCCTCCAGATTCAAAATTCACAAAGGTAGGCCTGGAAGTTGTGCTGCTGTTTATGCTCAGATATGGAGCTGCTTGGAGAAGCCTCATTTAGAATTTGAAATACATCAAAACCTTTGGCAATCCCAAAATATGCCAACTCTTTAGGCAGTTCCTCTTGAATGGGTTCTGTTACTCCTTGTTGGAGTATGGCTGCAGCCTCCCAGGACAGCTGAGGACCTTTGATTTCACATTGTGTTTTAAAATCCTACAAACCCTTTGCTGCCAGCTCCCAGAATCCCAAGGCACCTGAGAACTGTGCTGCTGCATGCTGAATCCAGCAGCTTAAAGGCGGTTTTGAGGAATAATGCATCCTGCAGAGGAGAGCGTGTTCCTCCCAGCCCACTCACTTCTGCTGGGCTGAGATGTGCTGCTGAGACACCAATCCGGGGATAGCGCTTCCCAGGGAGGGGGGAGCAGCCAGGTTCTCATCTGCAATTAGACAAGAGCCAATTGTGGTGCTGAAATTGGCACGGGTGACATCAGTTAATCTGTGACTTGTTTGACTCCTCGTGTTGGAGGGCAAACGCTCGGGAGGGGTTTGGAGCAGACTCCAGCCTGGATTGTGTGTGAGACACTTGGGAGTTATTTCCCAGTTTGGAGTGGGGGGGAAGGTGCTGAAGAAAGGCTCGAGAAGCTGTTGGGTGATGCAGATTGTGTCTGCCAGCTCTGAGCTCTGTGCTGGGCACACTCGGAGCCTGGCCTGGGGTCTCGTGGTGACATCAGAGCCATTTGTCACTGCCAGGATCGCTCGGGACCCGTGTACCCGTCTGGGCTGGATCTGGGGCCTGCACAGGGCCCCTCTCTCAGAAGTGCTGAGCATTTGGCAGTGTTTACATGGAAAAAAACTGATCCTGTACTGAAATAGCTGCTTCAGTGACGTAGCAGCACATTTGAGGCAAGCGGAGGGTGAGGCTGGTGAGGACAGGTGGGCTCAGCCTTTCTGGGGAAGGAGGGTGAAATATCTTTGGAAAAAATAGCATTGGGTGCCAGGATCACAAGAAAACAAAACTCCTCGCCCTTCAGAGGCCATGAGGGAGGCAGGAGAGGCTTGGTTTCAGGGTCAGGCAGATGCCCTGTGGGAACACCTTGGTGTTTATTTGTTTCTTAGCCAGATCAGGACTCGGGTTTCCAAGGTGAGCGTAATGTGAGTGGAACGTACCTGCAGGACAGGAGGGACCTTGGAGCCTCCCCTCCCAGCCTGGTTTTGAAAACCTTTTCCCTCAATGCACTGCTGAGACTCTTCTGTTCCCTTCATCTATTTTATGCCGCTCTAGGAAGCAAAGCTGCTGTTTGCCCTCCTCAGGAGCTGAGTAGAGGCCAGACACTGCTCTCGAGTAGTGTCCTGGTGCCAGGCTTGGCTGGGCAGCACCTTGGTTTGTCTCCAGCAGCTCTTGCTGCTTTGATATCACCATCCTAGCCTGAGCCAGGGTGATGAGCCAGGTTCTGCACTTCAGGCTTTTGAGGCAGGGTGGATGGAGGAAAAGGTGTTGGAAGTCGATGCAGAGCTCTGAGCCTGTACAGCAGCTGCTGCAGTTCCTGAGCTCCCTCCTCATCCTCAGTGGCACATTGTGGGGGGGATTTGTGTGGCAGTTCTTGGGGCTGGAGTTGAAGTTACAGCCTTCAGTGGCTGTAAGACTGAGGAGGCATTAAAGATGTGAGGGATGGCTGAATACTCTTTCAAAGGTGGAAATGTCCCATGGTTGGGCTGCCTGGGCTTTGGTCACCCCACTGCACACTTGGGGCGAAGGCTGTTGAAGATCCCCTAAAGAGCTGTTCTGGCTGTGCTTGGCCACCACTTGGCATTCACCAGTGCCAGAAGTTCTGAGGCACTCAGCTCTGGAGCCCAATTCTCTTGAGGAATGGGTGACTAAGTAGGGAATTTGGCAGGAAAACTTCTAACCAGGTTTCTCTCTGGCAGGAAAATTGAAGCCCCCTTTTTTGAAGGTTGAAGACCAGAGCAGGTAAATGAGACCTTTCTACATATCCAGCCTTAAAACCTCGGGGTCTCTCCTTCACTGGTTTCATTCCCAGTGACTGTTCTGCCCACGAGGCAGAGCCTGGTTTCTGTGCAGACCCTGTTCCACACTGGGAAGTTGACTCTCTCCTAGAGGGAGGCAGATGGAGTTTAGAGATGCAATCCAGGTGTCTTGTGTGTCAGGGAGAAAAAAGGTGTTAAACGAGACTTGACAGCAGTTTCCTTCCTTGCTCGGGTTCCGTGTGTGATCCTCAGCAGGTCACTTAATCCACCCGAGCCCTCGGCAGTGAGGAATGAGATTGAAGCACAGGAGGTCAGGGCCTGTAACTTGATGACAGCCTTGGGCACGGGGGACCTGATCCCTGTGGTGTTTCTGAGGAGTCTGTAACTCTACCAGCATGCACAGGGCCAATTAATTATTCCAAAGGCAACATTTAAGGCAGCTCAGAGTCAAATATTGGGGTTTACATGCTGCATGCAATGACACGTGAGGGGAGAGATGTGGCCTGGGAACCAAAACCCTCCTGTGCTGTGGGGTTTTGGAAATACTGCACTGCTGTGCCCTGGGGCAAAAGGTGGGCTTTGGGCTGAGCAGGCAGACTTGCCTTCTGCCCAAAACATGCCACACTGGGGCTGTTACTGGGAGCTGGGTTTAACACTTCCAGTGAGAAATGGGAACTCTGGCACAGCCACAGGAGAGCATTGGGCAGCATCTCCTCATAAATGAGGTGGCACCTTGAGCCCCTCTGCAGCAGGGACAGCTCTGAACCCTTGCCAGCACTGCCACGAGGCTGATGTCCTGATCCGCTGCTTTCAGGCAATTCCGGCCCTTCCATCATCAGTTCCAAAGCTTTCCTGACCTCAACTTCCTGGCACCCAAAAGCTCCAGCCCATTTGAGCCTCTGAAAAGCCTCTCCAATTCCTGCCAAGCCAGGTAGGCTGTAGCTCCTTCTGTGCAAGTGCTTAACCCTGCTCCTGCTCAGTGCTGGCTCCTGGGATCTGGGAACCACCTGCCTTTGGATGTGGGCCCAAGGAGCCCTGTCCTGGGTGCCTGCAGGTGCTGCCGGGCAGGGTGACCCCTGTGCTGTCCCTTGCAGGGGTGCTGAAGGCTGTGCCCAGCACAGCGCCGGGGGGAAGAGCCCCCGCTCCACACCCATCACCATGCCCAGGAAAAAGAGGGGGTTTTGTGAGTGCTGCCAAGAGACCTTTGAAGAGCTGCAGAAGGTAAAGGTTTCCCTGGGACCTGATTCCTTGCAAGAGTTATGGGGGGCACTGAGAGGCTTTGTTAATCAAGTCATGCCCGTTAGCACTGGGAACTCCTTTGGGAGGAATTGCTGTATCCAGCAGGAGCTGCCTCTGGGATGAGAGCGTGGTTATACCTGTGTGCCCACACCAGCAGGTCACACACAGTGGGTTTGGAGGCTGGAGCATGACATGCTCACCCCTTAGGCTGGGAGAGCCTCAAGGATCATCCTGTTACAGGATCCATGAGGTGGAGAGGCAGCTCCATGGCAGACGTGGGGCACGGGATTGAAAAGGTGGGAGGAGGTTTTTTATCTCCTGGAAGGTGCCAAGCAAGGGGGCTTTTTCAGAGCCCAGCTGTGAGTGGTGGAGGAGTCTGTTTCCTGCCACTGGGGAGGCTGTGGGCTGCCCTTGGATCCAGGCACAGCCTCCTCATCGGCAGGAGCTGGGAACAGGACACTCTCTCTGTGTGTTCCCAAACCTGCTGCCAAACATTGGCTCTGTCCCTTTGCCCTCTGCTCTGTTAGGCTGTGGGAAGGGCCTGGTCCTGCAAATTCCCCTCCTGGCAAAGCTTTCAGTGTTGTTAAAGGGCCTCTGCCACCTTGCAGCATCTCCAGAGCCCCCAGCACCAGAGGTTTGCCCGGGACAGCTCCCAGTACATCCCTGTGGATCGTGTCATCTCCCAGCTCACCAGCAGCTTTGGGGAGTGGTCAGCCAAGTAAGTCTGGGAATCTGGGAACTCCTGGAGCCCAAAGGCAGCAGGTTGCTGCATGGCACATTCATGGAGTGGGGTCCCTGTGCCAGGAATCAGAGCAGGACCAATGTGGCACCTGCCGGGCAAAGCTTAGACAAACGGTGGGAGATGTTCCTCATTTCCATGGGTTTTCTCCTTCAGGGAACTCCCCATGGACTCCTAGTACCTCCTAAACTAAAAAGGGCAGCGGAGCCCACCTCTTCTGTCCCTGTGTCTGACTCAAACCCAGCTGCTCTGTAGCCCCCTGTGCCTGGGCACTGGGGTGAAGAGGCTGAGATCCCTTGTGCTGCCCGTCTCTGCCAGCAGCAGAGTCATTCTGAGCCTCACCAGGCTAAAATTCCCTCCCTGCTCCTGAGCAAGGGCTGCAAACACCCTGCACTGCAGGAGAAGCCTGGTCTCCCTGGGGGAGGGCGTTCCTGGGGCTGGGTGAGCATTAACTGCTGGTTCCTCTCAGGGTGCCCTGGTCCTGCCTGGCAGATGAGCATGGAGTGCCTCAAGCACACAGCACTGGAGGAATCAATCTGCTGTCAGCAGAGCTGGGAAAGGAAGGGGAGCAGCCTGAGCAGGGTGCTGCGGAACTGGTAACGGATACAAAGCTGGATCATGGCCTGAAGACCAAGGGATGCTCCCCCTGCCTGCCCAGGGACAGGGTCAGAGATCCCAGAGGAGGAGGGGGGTTGTCAAAGCACAGCTCCCTGGGGCTGCCTGGGGGAGCAGGGCTCAGCAGAGGGGTCTGTGCTGCCCACGGCACCATAGGGGAGGCTGGGCTGGGGGCTTCAGGCTTAGGCTTGGCTCCTGAGCTGGGCTGGGGGCCTCGGGCAGCACCCGCTCCTGTCAGAGAGGCAATGGCTCCTTCATCTGAGCCTCACCTGCAGCCTGGGTCTGTCAGCCGCCCTCCCCAAGCACTGCCTGCCTCCAGGAAGCGCCAGCTGTGCTCCAGACAGAGCTCCCCAGTGGCAAAGAGGCCCAGGCTGGAGCTGGGTTTGGGCCTCTCCCCTGCGGGTGAGCAGATGGAGCCGGTGGGTGCTGGGCTGGGGGCACAGGGTGCAGGGCAGGTGTCTGAGCCAGGCCTGCCCCTGGGCACAGAGCTCTCCAACAAACCTCACAGCTCCCTTGCTCTGGATCTGTGCCCGTGTGGGAGCCCTGGGGACCCTGGATCCCAGCCGGGATCCCCGGGAGCTGCGGCTGCAGGTTTTGGTCCTGGGGAGGCAGCTGTGGCCAGCGCTGTCAGCGAGCGGGGCTGGAGCAGGGAGCGATCCCGAGGGAAGCGGCTCGGAGGGGACGGTGACAACACACCCAGGGATGGGAACAGGCCTGGTCTGGAGAGCACAGCGAGCAGCACCAGCTGCCCTGCTGGCTGCTTGCCCTCTCCCATACTGCCCGTGGCTGAAGCCAGATGTTGCTGCTGTGTCAGGGCAGCAGAAGAAACAGCCCCCGGAGCTCCCGACATCCCCGGGCAGGGCACAGAGTGGGCGCTGAGCCCCGGCCTCCTCCCGCCTGCTCCCCGCAGCCCAGAGGCTGCTCACGGCTTCAGCAGGAGCTCCTCACAGTCAGACTGGGATGTGCAGCTGCTCCCCAGCCTCACGGGTGTCCAGGGCCGCAGGAGTGCGGCTGTGGACAGGGATTTGCTGCAGCAGACACACATCCGTGTGAGGGACAGCGGGTACGGGTCCCAGCTCTGCTCCATGCTGAAGGGGTCGGAGCTGGCCTGGGCAGGCCGAGAGGACAAGAACTGCAGGAACTGCTGCACAGAGACCAGAGGAGCCTCTTTCCCCATAGCTGGGACATTGTTTGGCAGCTAAAACCACCTCCAGGCTGCTCTCTGGACCCTTGGTGGGCGCTGAGAAGGGATTTACCAAAGCACCCTCCATGTCAGGACCAGGAGGCACATCCCAGCTCTCCCGCTGGGAACTGGTGGGGATGCAGTGGCTCCACTGTCCTTAGCTGTGATCAGGGCTGGGATCTTCCCTCCTCTCTGCTGGCCGCGTTTAGACCCTGCAGCATCCTCTAACTCCTCACAGGCTACTGACACTGTGGTGCTTCTGGAAGTCTCTCTTCAGCAGGAATGTGCTCTTTGCCCTTCCAGAGGGAGAGCAGGGCCTGTTCCTCCTCTCACATGGTCCCCAGAGCTGCAAAGACTTAGGAGAGGAGGGCTGTGGGGGTAAGAGCTGCATTCCTCATGTGGTTTGGGTGTTGTCTTTGAGTATTTTCAGGTGGTTTTAACTTGTTTGGGGTTTTTTACAAACTTTTAATCTTTGAAATAAAAAGGAAGGATGAGATCCTGCTCTGCCTCACTGTGGGCAGAATGTGTCTGGGGGCAGGAGCAGAGCAGTAGGGGTTGGGTGGAGGAAGCTTTGCTGGAAGGGGTCTGTGGGTCATGGGCACCATGATGAAGGGGGCACAGCGGTTTGTCCAGCCTCAGAACATCACCCCATCCGTGGTTTGCCAGAGGAGTGTGGTCAGCAGGCGCTGCAAAGCTGTGGTACCCAGTGCAGGGGTGGTGCCCCGTGAGGAGGGGTGTGGAGAGACTGGGGAGCAGTGGGTAAGAGCTTGTTGACCTCTCCTGGGCAGGGGACTGAGAGTTGGAGGTCAGGGATGGGCTGGGCTGGCTAAGAGGATGTTCTGGAGTGTCTAAAAGCAGCCTGTGGCTTCTTGAAGGGCAGTGCCAAGCAGAATGGAGCCAGCCCTTGAGTGGTGTCAGGTGTCAGCCTGCTGCCAGCTGCAGGTTGGGAAAAGGAAAGGCTCAGTGCCCAGGAGGGTGGGACAGCCCCGGGCCCGGCACCCAGAGGAGTGGGTTCTGTCTGTGCTTGGAGATGTTCAGTCCCTGAGTGAAGGGCAGCAGTCCCTCCTCCACTCTGGGCTCAAAGGGAAGGCTTGAAGTGGGATCATGTACTGGGAGCAGGGACTTGGGACACCCGAGGCTTCAGAAGTTCCTCCTGAGCTAAATCCTTGTCCAGAGCAACAGCCAAACTCCAGTTCTTTACCTGCTGCAGCCCCTGTACAGGTAATGAGGGGCTGGTCAAAGCTGTGGCAGGAGCTGAACCCCACTGGGCTCGAGGCTCTATGCCCCTGTCCCAGCAGGGAGGCTGTAGCTGGCTTAGGGGGATTCAGAGATGCAGCCACACGTGAGTCCAGAGAGAGAATGAATCTTTAGTTTTGTTACAACACCATAACATAAGTGAAAAATACCAGATATGAGATTATTTACAAAAAACCTATCTTACTGTTTACATAGCTTGCATAGCAAGGCAAAGTTTCCCACAGAAATGAAGGAGATGGAAAAAATCCTCTGCCCAGGAGCTTTTTAGTATCCACAATTCCCCCTTTTGTTTTAGACCAAAAAGGTACCATTTGTAATCCTCTGTGGGTCTCTTGCAGAAAGGAGAATAAACACAACATAAAGGATCTGCTTGGTAAGGGCCAGTTACCAAGCAGAGCCTAGACTGGATACTGATAAGGGGTTTGCTCGGTAACTGGCTGGAGGCAATCCTTGGGAGAGAGGGGGAGAGGGGCTTGGAGCACCACTCAGCCGCTGTCCTGGTGTGCTCGGCCTGCTGGAGGGAGTGCCCGGCTCTGTGCCCCTCAGACAGCACAGAGGGTGCCCTGGGGACACAGGAATGGCCCCTGCAGAGCTCCAGGGTGTCCCTGTGGAGACTGGGGTGCCTCACGGTGCTGAGCTGACCTGGGAGATCAGCAGTGGGGGGACAGCAGCTGTCCTTCACCAAGCCTGGGAGGGGAGAGGGACCCCCAAGGGCCACCTGCCCCCTCCTCATGCTGACCAGTGACTTACAGCGTGGGGTCCCTCCTCTGGGGGACTGAAGCAGCTGCTTCATGGCCCCTTGGGGACCCTGCAGGCCTTGGGTCAGATATTCTGGCTGGAGATACAGAATCTTGGCATGGTTTGGGATGGAAGGGCCCTTAAAGATCATCCAGTTCCAAGCCCCTGCCATGAGCAGGGACACCTTCCACTAGAACAGCTGCTCCCTGGTGTAGATCCACCCCGGCCGAGCACCCCTTTGTCCCTGTGCTGCTGAGGACCACCAGGAGGGCACTGAGAGGGACTCTGCCCCTCAGGCTGGCAGGCTCAGAGCTCCTGAGGAGCCAAGCAGGTGCTGGATCAGCTGTGCTGCGCCGGATGCTGCAGTTCCTCCCCGCACTGCATGGAGGAAGAGGAAGGTCCGAGGGCAGCAGTTCCCGGTTTGGAAGCCCTGCCTACCCCAATGCTGTCATGGAGGGAGGTGGGGCTGATCCAGGCTGATCTACCTCGAAAGGACCCTTTGCCAGCCGGGAACGCCCTGGGTGTGGCTGAGAAGGTTCTTCCTGGAGCCTGTTCCTGTGCAGCCTCCGGGGCAGATGTCCCTGTGTGTGAGTGTCCCCCCCATCGCTCGGCCTGGGGGGGCTTTGAGCCCCCCAGTCTGAGCACGGCCCTCAGCACATCCTCTGCTCAAACCTGGCCCGGATGAACCTGCCCCTCAGGGCTCGGTTCCCCACGGCTCTGTCAGCACTGGGGGTAACGGGCTGAGCTGCACAGGAACTTGTTGGAGTGGCAACACAAAATGGGCCAAAAAGGTCCTGGAGAAGGGTGAGAGATGTGAACTTGGGGTTCAGGGCCCCCAGCTTGCTCTTTGGGGGAGCTCCAGGGCCTTCCCAGGGCAGCCGGGATGAGCTGTGGCCACTGAAGCACCTGCATCCTCCCCGCGGGGAGCACGTGGTGACTCAGCTGAGCCCCTGCTTTAGTCTCCCTAAAATTGTTCCATTACCACCAGGAGGGAACACAGCCTTGCAGCATCCCCCAAAATCAGAGCAGAGGGACTCCTGATTCTGGTGCTTCCTGAGGGTGGGGACCCCACAGAACCCCTGGGTGCCATCACCCACCCACTGGGGATGGTCCAGAATGGCCCCATGTGTGTGTGGGCACCAGCACTCCCTGCTTTCACCACCATCCCCTTGGGACCCCCGGCTCCCTCCAGAGCCGACACCAGCCCTGGGACCTGTCAGGGGCTGAGTTCCAGCTGGGAGGGTGGTGCTGGCTGGGGGCTTCAGTCCCAGCTGGGGGCTCTGATAAAGGCTGTGGGTAGTGGTTGGAAGCTCCAGGACAATCTGTAGGGGCTCTGGGGCAGGCTGAGAACCAGCTGGGGACTGGGGACCAGGTGGGGACTCTGTACAGGCTGGGGGCCTCCAATTCCAGCTGGAGGCCCTGTGCTGGCTGGGGAGCCTGGTCCTGGTGTGGGGAGGGTTTGGTACTGGCTGGGGAGCCTGGT
>VXBT01008747.1:0-30620 GCA_013400235.1 Oriolus oriolus | reverse complement strand
GGCCAGGGGCAGAGCACCCAGCTGCCAAGGCACAGTGCACCCACAGGGGAGGTGACTCCACCTGTGGGTGGAGCAGCAGGAGCCAGGCAGGCTATATGGGAATGGATTAGAAGGGTCACAGGAGCTTCAGCAAGGGCTTGTGGCAGCCTGGCAAACCCAACAGGTCGTGGTGACTGCAGTGACCTCCCAGGCCACTCCCCGCTGGTTGTGCTGCTGAGCAATTTGGGCTGATCAGAGAATCACAGAAGGTTAAGACCATCTGAAAGCCCATCTCCTTCCAGCCCCCTGCCACGGGCAGGGACACCTTCTGCTAGCCCAGGCTGCCCAGAGCTCCATCCAACCTGGCTTTGGACACTTCCAGGGATGGGGCAGCCACAGCTGCTCTGGAGAGCCTGTGCTGTGCCTCACCACCCCAGCAATAAAAACCTTATTTCTTAAATTTAATCTAAATCGATCCTCCTTCAATATAAAACCATCACCCTCATCCTGTCACAACAGGCACCACTGAAGAGTTTGTCCCCACCCTCTTATCCCCTTAAGTCCTAAAAGTCCTGTGATAACACACCCAGACTTATCCAGTGCTCAAAGAATTTGCTGGGCAAAGCCGGGATCGTTCAGCTTTTAGGTGAAAGGTACCAGAGCTGAAACCTTTGGCTGAGCAGTTTGAGCGAGCACTGACCCGATCTCTACCAGCACAGAGGATCCCTCAACAGCAGAGAACAAGGACCCGAGCGGAAACTCAGCCTTCCCCAGGCTGCCCACAAAACGGACTCAGGTCAAACCCCAAATCACTTTTAAAAATTCTTAGAGGCTTTAGGAGCTCGAGGGGAGGGACCTGCCAGGGGCAGCCACCCCAGGCCCAGCATGGGAGCCCTGGGGATGGAGTGTCCCCCCCTCCGAGGGCACTGAGCTCTCAGTGTTGGGGGAAAGGGAAAAGGAAAGAGGAGCTGAGCCCTGAGGTCAGCCCAGCGACTGAAGAGCAGGCAGGAACAGCCCCACGGCACCAGGGACACCCAGCCAAATCCCAGCGGGAATCCGATGGGGCCGGACACACGCTGGGGACAACGGGGCAGCTCGGGGGTCACAGCGCAGTCCCACCAGTGCCTGTGAGAGGCCGTGGGCTGGCGAGGGTGAGAGCCCAGCTGACCAGGGGAAGGGGAGGATTTTCACCAGCCAATGGCCCGGAAACAGGACTGAAGGCTTCGGTGCCCTTTAACTTTGGCTGCGCAGCCGCCAGCTCCGGAGCGAGGGCGCAAATACCCCGGGGAAAACGAGGACACCCAACCCGCGGAGCCCGTCACGGCCGCGCCGAGCAGCAGCGTTCCCCGGTGCCCTTTAAGGAGCGATCTCCGCAGGTCATTCCCGGCTCCCAGCCCGTGTCACCGCGGCTCGGGCCGCGCTCCCAGCTCCGCTTTAACCCCCGCGCGGCCGCGGCGGAGCCGCCGGGACCCCGCTGCCGGCGCCGAGCGCTCGCTCGGGAGCGGTGCCGGCTGCCGCAGTTCAAACCCCGGTCAGCGCAGCTCCGCCGAGTCCCAGCGGGCCCCGGCATCCCCGCCTCACCCTGGCAGCGCAGGCAGCCGAGCTGCGGCCCGCAGCGGGGCAGCGGCACCGCGCAGCGCCCGCCCGGCCCGGCCGAAGGCAGAGCCCCGGGCAGAGGTTGCCGAGTTAAACCGGCAGCGGACAAAGGGAAGGTTTGTTTCCCCATTTCCTGAGTTTTTCTTCCCAGTCTTTGAGAATGTGCACTCGCAGCTAGAATGAGCAGTTTGTTGGATCAGGTTTGGGGTCTCTCAAGGTCCTGGCTCTCCTCTCTGGGAGATCGGTGGTGCCACAGCCTCCAGGTCAGAGGAGTTTATGTAACTCTCTCCTCACTCTGCTCTGGCTGTGACACTTTCTCTGGGATCTCCTTTCTTCACAAGGCTCTTTCCCTTCCCTCACTGGGTATCAAAATACTCAAAATGATTAAATTTGAGCACTGCAGAGCACCCTAATGCACTGTTTTGTTAAAAACCCAGCAGACTCCTTATGCTGCTCCATCCAGCTGGTCAGCAAGGGAAGGCAAGAGGGGAAAAGAAACCAGATTTCAGAGCCAACGATTAAACCAGGATTTCATTTCACAGAATCACTGAATCCTTAAGGTTGGAAAAGACCTCTGAGACCATCAAGTCCAACCTTGGACCCTTGTCACCCAGAGCAGAGCACTGAGTGCCATGTCCAGCCATTAAATCACACCCTCCTGAGCTCATCCCCTCCCAGCCACGGACTGTCCCCCCTCCTCTGCACACAGGGGACAAGTGTGACCTCTTGGACACTTTGGGGCACCTTGGAAATCCCCTATTCTGGATGAGCCAAGGGATGAGGCTCTCCTGCTTTCTCTCTCACCATGTCCTTTAGGGTGAAGTGGTTATTTTACACCTGCAGAGCACCGTGTTCCCTGGTGCTCCTGGCACCAAGAACCTGCACCAGGCAGGGGGACACTGCTCGGCATCACGCCCTGGGCTCATCCTCTGCTCCTCTCTCTGTACCTCTCTCCCTGCATTTCACTCAATAAACTCACTTTCTCTGTGGTACAATCGCATCTGGGTTTGTAACACAGAAGGTTCTTACCCCTGCCAGGCTCCTGTCCCTGTGTGTCCCCAGCTGCCGTCCCCTGGCACCTGCCCAGCCCCGCTCCCAAACTCCTCACTCACACCAGTTCTGTCTGCAGCAGCAGCACTTCTGGTCACCACCTTTTCCTGGCACTGGAAGGGCCTCAAACTTCCCATTAACTCACTTGAAGACAGCAGCACCTGGAGATTATTATATTATGTATATTATGTAGATATAAGACCATAAAAATCAGACTGGTTTGGGTTGAAAAGACCCTTTTAAAGCCCATCCAGTGCCACCCCTGCCATGGGCAGGGACACCTCCCACTGTCCCAGGTGGCTCCAAACCCCATCCAGCCTGGCCTTGGGCACTGTCAGGGATCCAGGGGCAGCCACAGCTGCTCTGGGCACCCTGTGCCAGGGCCTCCCCACCCTCCCAGGGAACAATTCCTTCCCAGTACCCCATCTCTCCCTGCCCTGGCAGTGGGAAGCCATTCCCCCTTGCCCTGGCACTCCAGGCCCTCCTCACAAGGGCACTGGTGTGTTACCAAAGCTGTTTTCAGCACAGAACAGGCTTTTTTTAAAAGTTTGCTGATCATGGTTTTTCAGGTGATTTCAATTTTACAGAAAAAGTTATGAAAAGCCTGGCAAACATTCATAAATGGGAATATCAGTTTTCTAGGGATAAGAAGTACTCAGAGGGGAAGAAAAAGAAGTAACTCCCTTCAATCCTTGTATGTCTTTAAATGAGGGCAAGACAAGAGCTGAGGAGCTGCCCTGGTGTTTCCCCACACTCCCAGCAGAGCTGAACCACACCAGTGCTTGCTGGCTGGCTGGAGGAATCCCGTTCCTCGGCAGGGCCTGGGATCCTGACTGCCATGGGAACCCTGAGAGGAACCTCCTGGCCAAGCACGTTCCAGACAACACCCGGCTGTGCATCGCTTCACCCCGGAGCCTCACCCTGTGCCGGGGCTCCAGTGGAGAAGTGGGTTCCCAGCTCCTGTTCTGCTCCTGCTCAGCCACACTCAGCCCCCAGAGGGAATCCAGGCCTCGGGGTGGTCGCAGTCACAGCTCAGGCACGGGAGAAGGGCTTGGTGTGACCATCCCAGGGTCCACGTGGACACTCCTGGGATCCACGTCCTCTGCCAAAGAGTCACCGGAACCCCCCGTTCAATAAAAACAAAAGGGAGGAGGACAGCAACCCCTGGCCTGCACAGAAATGGCTCCCTGGTCCTGAAGAGCACTGATCAGATGCCTTTAAATCCTCCTTCCAAGGCATTTTCCCCAGCTATCAACATGGAATTTACACAACAGCGATAATGTCACGCTGCAGAAAACAAAATGTCATTTCCCGAGCAATGATGAACTGATATTTGGAGCCTCCTCTGATACAGAGCAAACGAATGGCAATTTCCCTGGGAGCAGGAGCCCCCGAGCTCCTTCCCCTGCTGCTGCAGAGGGTGGATTATGCCGAGTTATGGCATTAACAGAACATCACTTCACTCATGCAAACGGATCCGTCCTTCAGGAACTGCTCCACCGTAACCGAGCTGAGCACGTCCCATTCACAGGGATCAGGCACCGAGCACGTCTCAATGAACAGCTCCTTTGGATGGAACCTCACAGCAGCAAATTGTGTGCCTGGGACCAGGAATTTTTGAATTATTAACAAATCAAGCTACAGGAATGTAACACACTCCCATACAAGCTGCTACCAAACTGTAGCTGAACTACAGGCAGGAGCACTTAACGTTAACAATATTTTAACACTCAACTTCTGCTTCCAAAGGGAAAATCACTCTGCAGAGAGGATCTCATTTATACTGGCAGTACCCTTACCCTCACTTCACAGCAGAGGAAAAGGAGGTGGAGCTGTCAGCGGGCACCACAAAGCCTCCGCTGGGATCACAGTCTAGACGTGTGGTGCTGGGAGAGATCCTCGGGCACCCGAGGCATCCGCCCGGGGCTGGCAGATGTGCCAGGGGACCCCTGGGAGCTGCTTTGCTCCCTCTCTGCTCCCTCCTGGAGCGGCAGCTGGAGGCCACACAAACACCCAGGGGCTCCTCCGGCAGCTCCGCACATCTGCCCGGGGCGGCGGAGCGGAGCCTGCAGGGGCTGGGTGTGATCCCAGCTTTGACCTCCGGTTCTTCTCCTCCCGAGCACAGGATCGAACACAACCATCACAGGATGGGCTTCTGCCAGACCACTGCCCCACAAATGTGTCACAAGGGCAGAGCACTGGGGCCATATCCACGTTTTCAGCAGTGGTTAAAAGCATTTCAGACCTTCTCACTGTGAATTCGCTGTTCAGCAGAGGCTTCTGTGCCTAAAACCACCAGAGCACAGGTTGAGCTGGGGGCCCGTGGCTGCCTGCAGGGGCTCACACAGGGATAACCACGTGTATAAAGATTGCAGGGGATTACGGGTCTGGGAGCAGCAGGAGCCCAGATCCTGGTGATCCCTGCCCTGGAGCCCGTGCTGGTGCAGCAGGAGCCCAGATCCTGGTGATCCCTGCCCTGGAGCCCGTGCTGGTGCAGCAGGAGCCCAGATCCTGGTGATCCCTGCCCTGGAGCCCGTGCTGGTGCAGCAGGAGCCCAGATCCTGGTGATCCCTGCCCTGGAGCCCGTGCTGGTGCAGCAGGAGCCCTGGCCCAGCTATCCCCGCACTGGAACCTGTGGCGTGGCTCACGCTGGTGTTCCCCTTCCCAGGAACGGAGCAGGCAAAGGCATTCCCTGTCCCGTGCTCTGCTCCCGGGCTCTGGAGTCTGTGGGCTGCTCGAGTGCCCTGGCAGCGGAGAAAAGCAAAGCTGTCAGTGCAGGAGCTGGCCCGGGCGGCCGCCCCCGTCCCGCCCCGCCAGCCCCGAGCAGGGCAGCGCGGGGCCGCTCTCCTCGCTCCGGACAAACAGCCCTTGTTGCGAGCCCCCGGAACAGAACCCCGCTCCCTCCCAGCTCCCTGCCAGCTGCACGCAGGACAAACACTCCCCGCCTCCTTCCGCAGCCCGAGGTCAGCCTGGCAGCGAGGGGACAGCGGGGACACTCCCCGGAGCCACCCCGGGACCCCCGGCCGTGCCCGGTGAGAGCGCCCGGGCCGCGGCTCAGCCGGGGCAGCAAATCCCGCACGGTTCACTGGGCACTGCCCGCGCGCTCATCCATATGCATTAATGCACATTTCCCTCTTTTCCACCCTTTCCAAGGCCTGACTTCCCAGCTCGGTGGGTTTTCCCTTTTTTAAAGGCGATTGTTCTGGTCTCTGCAGAGCAATTCCCACGCAAAGGCACAGGTAGTTCCGAGCTGACTCTTTATTGACCTAAACAAGGTCACGTGTATAAAAATTCCAAATTGTGGCTCTAAGACAAATCAGTAAATATCCCTCTCCCTCCCTCCCACATTCTATTGCTGGAAAAAAGAAGCCATCTCACTCAGACTGGAGTAATCCACTGGATTTAATACATTTTTTTTTTCCAAACCCAGAGAATGTCACCACAAATCCAAATTCCATCCAGCATTTTTTGTCCCAAAGTCTCTCCTGGACATTTATTTCGGAATGGTCTACATTAAGCCAAAGCAAGAGCATTTTAAAGCAGTGCAGGTATTGTTTCTTCAAAAGGAAAAACCAAGTCTGATACTCTAAAACCAAGCACAGCCACAGCCAGAACAGAGCTGGGACAGACTCCACAACCAGCAACACACACTCAGCTTCAACCCAAATGTGCACTTTATACACAATGAGAGTGACAATAAAAAGCAGTAACAGAAACAGCTCCATTACTTGGGATTTTCAGAATGAATCCAGTGCTGGGATTGGAATATCGTGGACACTCTGCTCACTAACAGGGACTTACTGGATGGGCAGGAGCCCACAGGACTGCCCTGAGCAGCTTCACACGGGTCATTAATTGGGAAATAAGACAAAACCAGGGAGCAGCAGGTGGGAGCCTGGTTTAAGTCATTAACGGGAATTTGCTGTAGTTTGGGAAGAGAGCAGCGAGGAGAAGGATTTTCCCTGCTTTCATTGGTGAAAGGCTGTTCCCAAAGGTTAAATGTCACCCATCTGGGCCGCTGAGAGGAGCAACCGCAGCGCTGGGGGTGCTGAGTGGACTGTGGCCACCAGCCCTGTTTGTCTCCAGGCTCCAAATGTCTCTCCCTTGTACTTTCAGACGTTTTCCACACAGCTTCCCAACCACACTCACAGCTCGCTCTGGCAGAGCCTCTGCCCATCACTGTGACTTTCTTCAGGCCACTGTTTAATTAGAGGAGCACCACTAATGAGCTGCCCCAGACCACACAGCCAGTCCCAGCTCACCGGGCCATCCCTGCCCACATCCACTTGCTGCACACGTCCTGGGTCACTTACACTTCCTTAGAGACACCACCCTGGCACTTCTCCCCTGCTCCCCAGAGCAGCCAGGGGTCAGTGCCAAAGGCCAGGGGGGCAATTCCCTTCCCAGAGTCCCCACAGCTCCAGAGGGGCTCACCCGGGGGCTGCGCTGGCTCTGGGCGCAGCAGGGGCTCTCCAGGTTGCTCAGGGATAGTCTGGACCCACGCCCGGCCTGCCTGGTGTCCCAGAGGGAAAACAGAGCAAAACAACTGAGCACACCAACCTGCAGGAAGGGCTCGGGCAGAGGGGAACAGCAAGGACACGCTCAGGTCTCCTTGGAGTGAATTTATTGTGGAGACTGCACCTGGATGTTCTGAGGGATGGGAATAGGGCAGGGATTTATCTGTGCCCTCCACGTAGCCTTGCTCCTCATCCCTCACTCCTTCCAGGCTGCCCAGGGAAGCTGTGGCTGCCCCATCCCTGGAAGCATCCAAGGCCAGGCTGGCCAGGGCTTGGAACAGCCTGGGATAGCGGAAGGTGTCCCTGCCATGGCAGGGCATGGAATGAGATGGTCTTTAAGGTCCCTTCCCACTTAAATCATTCTGGGATTCCATGATTCTCGGAATCCTGCTCCTGACCCAGCTCTGTGAGGGACTGAGGTAGCCTCGATAGAGAACAGTCCTGCTTGAAACAGGCCCCCAAAATATATTAAAAGGCAGGGAAACCTAAAAAAAAAAAAAAAAAAGGGAGCAGAGCAAGGTCCCGAATCCATTATAAATAGCAGCAGAAAGCAGAGACATTTATCAGCATCTCTCCAAGATGAGCCGGCTCCTTGCCAGAAAGACAGAGCCAAAGGCATCAGTCCCTCACTCCCCTTCTGCTAATTGTAAATTCGAGTTTAATGCCAAACCCACAGAATGCCAGATCGGGCTGGTCTCTCAAGCAGAAAGCTAAATTATACATATTGCTGTGTCTGAACTAAATTCCTGGGACAGAACGGAAGGAAGAGGGGTCTGGAATAAGGCAGAGTCATTGATATTCGGAGAGGGCTCTGTGGCTCTCGCAGACAGCTCGTGTGTGCCGGCTGCCGGGAGAGGATTCCACAGAGACAGAGTTACCACGACTCCCTCTGACCCGATTCATTCGGAAAGGACAGGAATCCTCCCCAAAGGGTACCCCTGCTGCCCCTGGGCGCAGGGTGTTACACAACAGGAGGCCTCACAAACTTCTCTTCCCATCGCCGTCACAGAAACTCACGGAGTTTTACCCAACCCAGTTTAGTTTTTTCCGGGTGTTTTGCAGGAGTTTGAGGCGTCTCCTCCCTCCTGTTGCGCAGGGTGTGCGAGGAGCCCTGAGCCCCCTCTGCCCCGCAGCTGGCACTCCTGCTCCCAACACACACACACACATTTTTGCCGTAAGTCATTTTCCATAGAGGAAAGAGCCTGTAGGACACAGGAGCTTATGGGATGACACTTCCAGTTTGCAAGCAGCACATTAATTTAGTAAAGGACACAGTCAGGAGCACCATTAACAGAGGTTTCCCAAATCTTTCCCCGCTCATGATTTGCACCTATGAGCTGCCCAGAGAGCGGAGACTCCACTTCTGCACATTCAAGGCACTTTGGAAACGCAACATAGAAAAGTTTTATAAAAAGTTTTACTTGGAAAACAAGGAAGAACAATGACATAACTGCAGACAACAATAATAAAATTAACAAAATGCTAATGGCTACGCATTGCTTTGTCCTTGTTGATATAAAAAGTGTAACATCAGATCCAGTGTACAAATACAAAAAAAATTGTGCATAATAAATGTACTATAAGACTGTACATACAGCATAAACCGTTCAATGAGAATGAATTAAATATACCTATTTGTCTCCTGACTTGGAAGACAAAAGAATAAAGTTCTATAGTCCTAGAGTCAGTGTATAAACCCTTTCCAGGGGCTGAATCACGAGCCAACGGTATCCCTGAAAATAAGCAGAGTCAAATATTCCCTTAACGGAAGCCATTATTCATGGGACTGCTGGTTATGATAAACTAGGAGAAAAAACCACAACATATCAACCGAGCCAACGTTAAATCCAGACCGAGTTCTTCCCATCTCCTGACTTGCTACTGGCACTGCTTTTGTTTGAGCCCGCTTTGGATTTCTTCCCTCTGGAACTGCTGGGGTTGTTTTGGTTGTTGTACGCCTGGATGGCGAGGTCCAGGCGGTCCTGAGCCACTTTGATTTCCCTCTGCAGGATCTCCAGGTCGGCGGGAATGTTCCCTTCGTTGCTGCCGTACTGCTGTTCCTGAGCGATGTTGGCTTTGTTCTGCTTGTAGGCCATCTTGGCGTTGGACAGCTCCGTGCACTGCATCTGCTCCGGCTTCAGCGCGATGTTGTAGCCCGGGGGAGCCGACGGGGTGTTCCAGGTAAAGGGGTAGTTAAAGGTCCCAGAGTCAACCAGCTCCTTCTTCTTGGCATTCAGCGTGTCCCGGATGGTGCCAAACCCCAAGTGGAGCATCTCCCAGACATTCAGGAGCAGACACATGCAGCTCACCCCGTACATTATCAGCAGGAAAATGGTCTTTTCGGTCGGCCTGGAAATGAAACAATCGACGTTGTGCGGGCAGGGCTTCCTGCTGCACACGAACACGGGGCTCACCTGGAAGCCGTACAGGAAATACTGCCCCACCAGGAAGCCGACCTCAAACAGGGCCCTGGCCAGGAGCTGCAGGACGTAAATCCTCATGAGCCCGTCCTCCCGGATCTGCCGCCGCCCGTCGTGCTTGGCTTTGGCAGGGCTCTGCTTCTCTTTACTCTCCCGGACGCTCTCCACCTCTATCTCCGGGTACATCATCGGGTCCTCCTCATGGTCTCCCTCAGCTTCCTCCAAGCCCCGGTGCTGCTTCCAGCGGATGGGCAAGCTCCTCCTCCTGGCTCTCCTGCTGGCTTCGCTGTGCTCCACCATCCGGGCGATCTTATGGATGGCGTAGCCTAAATACAGCACCGACGGAGTGGCCACGAGAATGATCTGGAACACCCAGAACCTGACGTGCGAGAGAGGGGCGAAGGAGTCGTAGCAGACATTCTCGCAGCCGGGCTGCTCCGTGTTGCACACAAACTTGCTTTGTTCGTCATAATAAATGGATTCTCCTCCCACAGCAATTAGGACAATCCGAAACACAATCAACACTGTCAGCCAGATTTTGCCAACAAAGGTTGAGTGGTTCTGGATCTCCTCTAACAGGCGGGTCAGAAAACTCCAACTCATGGTGGTCAAATGAGTTTATCTAAAAAACAAACAGAACCCCCAAATATTTATGAGTTTATCAGCTTGAGCCTAAACGGTGCAAACTCAACCAAGAGATTCTGAAAACTCCAGAGTTTTACACCCAACACCCATCCATGTTTGTGACTATCACCTGCTATCGGGACCCAGCTGCCAGAATCTGCTTGAAGTTCCTACGTCTCCTCCGCAGGCTTTTGAGGAATCTGCTGTAAGAGAAAGCAACAGTTCAGTGTCATTTCATAAAAAAATGTGCGCCCAAAGCTACTCCGCAGCCCAAGAGAGAGACACGGCTGCTCTGGAGGTCACAGGTTGATAAAAACATTTAGAGTGGAAGCTGAAGGCTCCAAAACACAGTGGATGGTAAGACAAGTGCCCATGAGATTTTTGGCTGCTGTTGGCCACATCCCACCACTGAACGGGGGTTTATTTTAACTTGTTACAGCCTGGGCTGGTGATCACGGTCTCAGCCACAACCCACAGGAGACACAGCTGTCTCCAAGGGCAGTACCAGCTGTCCTAATTCAGGAAGGGGTGGCCCAGTCCACCTGTGATGCGAAGGCAGGACAACCTGGTGGCCTGAGAAGAGTCTCCCTGCAGGGCCAGCCTAGGGACAGGGCTGGGCCAAGGAACTTCTACCTATGCTCCAACCATCCTGTGGATAGATTTGGGTTCAGTCCCTCTGGGAGGCTGAAGAGCTTCCTCCCAGGTTCTGGAAAGATTTCAGTGTGGATTTTGTAGTGAAAACCTGGTTAGAAAGAGTTACCTGTCAAAACTTTTAGAAGAGCTACTCCACAGGAGTGAGTGGTGGTGGGTGAGGAGAGAGGGGACAGCGCTGGCAGGGGCCGAGCGAGCGCCGGAACTGCCGGGCCTGGCCACGCTCCCAAGCGGGCCTGGCACAGCCTCCTCCCTGCCAGGGGCAGCTCTGCCAAATTCCAATGCCTGCAGATTCCAGGTTGCCCAGAGAAGCTGTGGCTGCCCCTGGATCCCTGGAAGTGTCCAAGGCCAGGTTGGACAGGGCTTGGAGTGCCCTGGGACAGTGGAAGGTGTCCCTGCCTATGGCAGGGGTGGCACTGGATGGGCTTTAAAAGGGTCCCTTCCACCCCAAACCATTCCATGACTCCAGGATAAATTTGCAGTCTGAACAGTAAAAATCCCATCCTTGGAAACTCCCGTCTGGCAACACTTTGAACAAAAGCCAGCAACACTGCAGCCCCTCCCGGAGCCACAGGGAGTGAAACACAAGAAGAACTGTTGGACACTGTTAGAGCAACAGGGGATGAGGCATCCTTCAGACCTCTGATGGTGTCAAATATCAGTTTGTTAAAAATTATTAAAGAAATTATTACATCAGAACAACATTTGGTGACAGATCCTGAACCCAGAACTGGACCAATCTCCAGCACTCTGATCTTAAAAGAGATTTATTCTTAACCTGAAGAAATTCCAGGAGACTGGAAGAAAACTAATACTTGGAACTATTCAACTTCTTCCACGTAACTACAGGGTTGTTTATAGGCAAAATAATGAAATGTGAGGAGATGCAAGCAGTGCAGAATTAAAGGACATAAATGTAATCTTCCTCTGGTGGAATTCAGTGTTTCACTGAAAAGCCAAGAGCTGGGACATGGTGTGGATGGGCTGTGCAGGACATTTGATTTATCACTTCATGACAGGGAGAGGAAAAAAATAGCACAAGAGAGTATTAAAAAAGGCCACATTAAGTGGATCAGAAGTAACAAAAGCCTTGACAAATGATTTCCACATTAGATCCAAGATCAGTTCCATAACTACAGCAGTTCTGAAAATCCCTGGCAGCCAAGCTGGATCTTCCCAAGATCAGCTGGGGAGTGGCTGCTGACAAAAGGGGCACATGGAACATGAGTTTGCAGGCTGAGAGCAGGAGATGAGAGCTACCAGTGGTACAGGAAAACACGGACTGCTGCAGAGGCTGAGGCCCCTGGAACAGCCCCGCAGCCTGAACCACACTCAGTGCAGCTGAGGAGCAGCAGAGCAGGGTTTTGTAACAGCAAGAGGCTGCTGTGGGGGGCAGTGAATGGGGAAGGGAGGGAGGTTCCTGAAGGCTCAGGGTCTCGAGGAGAGCTGCTGATACGGTGCAGGTGATGGATGGGACCCCTGGCTGTGTCACCTGCAATCAGGAGCCAGGAGGGTGATCTTACCTCCTTGTTAGCGAGACAGCCCTGGGCGCCTGCGGCTGCATCCTTCAGCAGTTGCTCCACCATCAGAGAGCGGACACAGGAGGTTCAAAACCAGCTGAGGGACTGGGAAGATGCCTAAAAGTGAGTGATTTAGAGAGATCAATTTGTTTAGTTGGGAAACATAGGAGGAAAATGAAAGTGAATCTCAATAGCAACGAGTCAGGATCATGATGTGTCATCAAAATTGGCAATTAAGACAGAAATCCCCAGCCTTCACTCAGGTGGACAGGCCACCTGCACACAGCTCTGGAAAGGGACATGTTTAGATCAGATGTGTTCCACAGACAGCAGCTATTAGAGGTGCATGCAATCCTCCCAAGGCTTCCATCCAAGCTCCTCTTCAACACAACCCTGCTGCCATCGTTCCACAGAGCACTGGCTGAAAGAACATGTTTTTAACAGGCAAGGAGAGCAGAGGTTCCAGCCCTCATTTCAGAAAGGCGCCCAAGTCCAGCCCTGCCACCCGAGTTCTGTGCCAGTGGGATGAGACAGCGCTTTGGACACCCCCACACGCAGCACTTCCCACTGGGATTTGGAGCCCAGATGAGGGGCACAGGCAGTCTGGGGGTCCTGCATGTGCCTGAGAAGTCTCCAATGGGCAGCAAAGGCAGGTGAACCCCACATCTGGAACAGGAGGTTACCAGAGGGGAGGAGCCCAAACACCCCCTCCCACCACATTGCTCGGCCCCTCTCATCACCCTGGGCACCCACAGGACAGGCGTGTCCCCACTGACATGTCCTGATTCAGCAGCTAAAAAAGAGACAAAACCCAAAGGAGCTTAAGAAGGGGTTAATTCTTATTCCCCGAAAATGTCAGGGCCACACTTTTCACTGAAAGTAAACTACTAAGTAAATTTGAAATTATTTAAACACTGTTGCCAATGTAAATTTGGAGTAACAGCAGGAACCAGCCTTTAAATTTTCATATACTGTCACATTCCTCAGCAGTTAAGGACAGGGAAGTTTGAAATGAGTGCAGGTTTCAGTAAGAGAATCTTTACTTTTAGACAAGCTGCTACCTCCCGTCTAAGAAATTTCTTCGAGGTACGTGCCAGCTTTTCACGGTGCATTTTCTACCTGCAGACAGGTAGCAGCAACAACACAGGAATCATTCCTGTGATTCCCAACCCGAATTCCACCAGTGGTATCAACGCACAGAGTGCCAGAACCACGTACAGGTGTGAGCTGGGGTTCCCACAGCCCTGAAATGCAGGAGGATTTATCCAACCTGTGGTTAAACAACCAGGACCTGCCTATTAGTGGGTCCTGGCTGTGGAGCTCTGAAGCTGCCCAAGAGCTGATTCTCTTCGCCAAGAAAGTGTCACTTTGTCCATTTAGTCCTAACACGAGCAGAGCTGCTGGGACAAACATGGGAGCACCCACGAGCAGGCAAAGAACTTCCTGGTCTTTAAGGAAATGTTTCCGTTCAAGCAAAATGACCAGTCATTAAATCTTAAAAAAAGGCTCAGCCCACCCAAATTAAATACAGTACAAACCAGGAACTTCCAAGTGGAATTACAGTGGTGTCCTTGTGTTCTGTGGATCAGCTGAGGTTAGAGGGGCACATTCTGCCTCCCCACCACGTGCTGCAGCACCCAGACACACCACAGTAACCTTCACCCAGCGTACACCCGCGGCGCCCGCATCCGTTGTTTGTGGCAACATTTAACTCAATAATTTTCCAATGTTTGAAAGAAAAGTCTATGGACACTGACACGCATCTGAGAAAGGCAGAATGTCAGCAATTTCGGCTAATTTAAGTCATGCCAGAAAGTGCATTTGAGAGAGACTTTCATTCCTTGTATGTGTCATAAGTTCATTTCAGCACTTCCAGCGGAGGAGGCTCCTTGGAGCGGGCAGGATCCATGATGAAATATCAGGAGGCTTATCTCTGACAGCAGGCTGGCCCCCGAATTACAGCTTTACAGGCACTGACATCCAGAGAGAATGAAGAAGAATTTGGAGCAAGTACATGGGAGAAGAGAGATTAGCTTCAGGTGAAGGATTTCTGGAGTTAACACGGCTGTTGTTCCCATAGAGCCAGGGAATGGCTCCTCAGGTGTGCCCCCTCCTCTACCCAGCCCATGGCGGGGTTGGCTATGAATTTAAGCATTTAAACATTTAAAATTTCACCTCCTTTCAACTTTGTCCTCTAACAGCAACGGCCTCCTGCCACTCAGGGAGGGAAGAACTGCCCCATGGAGCAGCAGTTGCTGTAAAATCCTCAAAATCCTGCCTTTGGATGGGACAGCTGAGGTGTGGCAGGGACAGCGGTGGGGCAGGAGGAAGGAGGAAGCTGGAACGCCCCAGCAGTGTCCCCATTCCCCCCAGATAGAGGGCACCTGCGAGACCAGGTGGGTGTTAAGGCAGCCTCATTCTGTGCTGTGGAATCCCAAACACCCTCGGAACCATCTCCTGGCCTTGTCTCACCACAGACTGGGCCCAGCCCAGCACAAACTGGATCCCCTTGGCTCCAGCCCAGCACAAACTGGATCCCCTTGGCTCCAGCCCCGTACAAACTGGCAGCTACAGCCCAAAGCACCTGAGCATGAGGGTGTGGGGAGTGCTGGTCTGGGTCGGCATTAGGCAGCCTGTGAGGATCACGGGGATGGACTGGATGATTCGTGTGGATCCTGTCCAACCCAAGCCCTTCTGTGATGTTTCTGTGGCGCCAGGACTCATTTCATGTCATTCCATCAATGACAGAAGCGGGGCTGGGCACAGCCCCAGCATGTCCAAGGATGGCACCAAGCTGAGGGGCACAGCTGACACCCTGGAGGGAAGGGAAGCCATTCCTGGGGATCCTGACAGCCTGGAGGAGCAGGCCCATGGGAACCTCCTGAACTTCAACAAGGCCAGTGGAAGGTCCTGGAGCTGGGCTGGGGCAATCTCCAACAGCAGCACGGACTGGGGGTGGGTGGAGAGAAAGCAACCCTGCAGGGAAGGACTTCGAGATCCTGGAGGATGAAGAACAGGATGTGACCCAGCAACAGCCCAGAAACCCAACTGCTCCCTGGGCTGCATCCAAAGCAGCGGGGGCAGCAGGCAGCGGGGGAATTCTCTGGAGCCCCCAGCACGGGACAGACATGGACCTGTTGGAGGAGTCCACAGAGCTGCTCCAAGGGCTGGAGCACCTCTGCTATGGAGACAGGCTGGGAGAATAGGGGTTGTTTAGCCTGGAGAAGGAAAGGCCCTGGGGAGACCCTCTTGTGACCTTTCAGCCTGTAAGAAAAATGGGGACATTTTACCAAGGCCTGTAGTGACAGGACAAGGGACAATGCTTTTAAACGATGAGCAGGCAGGGACAGATGGGACATTAGAGATACTTTACCACGAGGGCGGGGAGACCCTGGCACCTCACCCAGAGCAGCTGTGGCTGCCCCTGAATCCCTGGAAGTGTCCAAGGCCAGGCTGGATGGGGCTTGGTCTAGTGGAAGGTGTCCCTGCCCTTTGATCGCAGGAGTGGAGGGTCCCTAAATTTCCATAGTTCACCAGCACCTCCTCACACAAGGCTTCTCTGCAGACTTCCTTGCCTCGAGGCAGTTGTTAAGGAGGATGAATGTATCTACAGAAGACTTTGTTCCTCCCTAAATTATGTCTTCCCAGGTCACACTAATGAAATTTGATTAATTTATTAATGATTTATTTGTTTTGTTTTGTTTTGTTTTTAAGCAGTTTAAAAAGACATGTGCTGAGCAGGAAAAAAAAGAAGAAATGCATGGCAATTCTGTTGTTAATCAAAAGAGGTTTCATGCTGCATGAAAGTGAAATTGGGCCCACAGGCTAATTAAAATAGGATTTGAATTAGGATGAATGAATAATTAGCATTATTCATTCAAATCTCATTTACATTGAAAAGTAAGAAATTACATGATTTACAAGTACTTTTGAGGAAGCAGAGGGGTTCCTTTTTTTTTTTTTTTAACCTGGAAAACAAGTAAGACTTTACTGCTCAAGAAAGGAGAGAGCCGTGGCCAGACCCAGGACCAGAAAGGTGCCAACACATCCCAAATCCTGGTGAGCATTGTGCTGATGCCACCTGCACTCCCTGAGCAGCAATTCCAGTGTCCGTTCTCCTGAGTGACACAAGGACGTGGGGATACCCCTGGGATAAGACAACTCACAGCTATCACCCTTCTATCCTCTGTGAAGGAAGTGGGTTCAATCACCACCACCTTTGATCCTATTTTCAGCAATGAAGATGAAAAGGGATAAGAAAAGTGCACTGAATTTTTATTTTTAATCTTACAGAATACTTGGGAAGGAAAAGGCCGGGACTTTTTGGAGAGCACACAGCGCTCTTTCAAATAAATACTCTGTCATCTGGCAGGGCTCACGTGGCAACAGCAGAGAATGGTTTGGAAAAAGCCACAATGTCAATGTCAATTTGGAAACCATTTCTGAATGGTGCCTTCCAATCCCAGGCATGCTAACAAGGCTCTGCTGATTCCCAGACCAATCCCCCGAGTCTAAAAAACCCCACGTTGAATTATGAGACCACAGATCCTGTGTGGGATATAAATAGAACAGGAAAATATGGGTAAGAGGTAGGGATATAATAAGATTCTTGCGCTGTCAAAAAAATAAAGATGTCAAGTACGTATCTTTTTGTAAATCAACATATACCCACCCGAGCATTCAGCTCACAGATAAACTGGAATTTGCAGCTAAGACACGAACCTCCGGTCGCCTCGGCGTGCCCTCTAGGTACTGCTAACATGGGAAGCCAAGTGACAATTTTAGCAACATTCCCCCGCAGTGACAAAATTCAAATGAAATCACGACGTGTTTCGTGCTGGCCCAAACCAGCTTTTACTGCACCTACAGCAACCGTGCTGCTCCAGAGGAAGCGGCGTGTCCAGGGCAGGCGCCCCGGAACGCGCAGATCCCGGCGTGGAAGAGCGGGGCCCGTCAGAGCAGCACGAGGACAGGACGAGCTGAGCCTGACTCGAGTTCATCTGAGAGCAGGAGCCTGCAGTGACAACAGGCTCCATGGAAAATGGAGGCTGGGCTGCACAGTCTCTGTCACCTCGTGAGACTTTCGGAGGCCCGTTGTGGGGTCTGTGTCAGCCTGAATCCCTTCACACACGCTCAGCAATCAGCATCCCTTCCGAAGGATGGGAATTAGGTGTTCCAGCTCATAGACTGGGGGAGTGAGCTCCCAGTTTGGCACTTCTTGTAGCCTGACACCAGCCTGAGGCTGCTCCTCACACCCATCCTGCAGACTCCAGGTTTCAGGAGGCAGAAGGAGCCCCAGGTGATGCCAGCACTGTGGTGATGTGAAATGTGACCAAGGAGGAAACAAAGTGGTCAGAGACTCATGTGCTGCTTCAGCCTGCACCGAAACCCCGGCTCCCCGGGCAGCCTTGGTCACACCAACACCAAACCCTGGGGCACCAGCGCAGTGCTGGGGCTGCAGCTTGGGGCAGGAACCAATCCCCTCCTTCACAACCTGCTGGCAGAGGAGGAATAATCCAGCAAGGAAGAGCTGCTGGAGCTCAGAGCCAACCCAGTGTTTACTCCACCAGAGCTCTCCCTCTCCTCCAGCCTCACACTTCTCACAGCTCTTCTCCACCACAGTTTAACCCCACTGAGCCCGGATGGTTTGAGCAGCTCCCGCAGGAGCTGGGCTCCTGCAGCCCTGGCAGGTCCAGCACGACCCCCCAGGCCCTGCCTGCTCTTGGCCCTGGTGCTGCTGCGCTTGTTCCTCCCTGCAGAGGAAAGCTTTCCCTGTGTAATTCAGCTGGATGTTGGAAACAAGGAATTACAGGGTAGGTAAAGGACAATTTTATGTATTTTTTTTAAGAATTTGAATCTGAAGCTCACGCCATACTAGAGAGAACACCCAACACTGCTGTTCTGAGATCAAGACCAAGTGTTTAACCGAATCCTGAGCTCTTGGATTGCCAGCCCAGGCTGCCTGCAGACTACAGGGCTGGGGACTGATCCAAAGATCTGGAGGGCATCCTTGAGAAGACTGCTCCTACCAGCTGAAATGACCATCAGACGGGTTAACGTGGCCTCCGTGGATTCAGGTGCACACAGCACTCCTGAGTGTGAGCTGTCAATTCCCACTCTCCCACAGCACGGCGATCCTGCAGGCTTTTCCATGAGGTGATCACACACAGACAGCGCTCATCTCCCAAACGCCAGAGGTTCCCAAACACCATCTGATGAGGCACCACGCGCTCCTCAGCTCAGGGCTACTAAAGCCTGGCTCAGACACACAATGTGTTACCTCTTGACAAAATCTGAGACCAAACACAGGAACACCTGACTGGTCTGAGGCTGTGACAGCTCCTTTGTAAGTGACAGAGCCACCCCTTTACTTCAGTCATTTCTGAAGGTGCTTCACCCCTAAGTTCCCTTGTACCAAATGCATCACTCTCAGAAATGCGCAGTGTTCTGATAGGTGGTTGTTTAAACCACCATATTTCCCATCTCAAAGCAGGGTCAACCACAGCAGGCTGGAAGGCCCGTGTCCAGCCAGGTTTTAAATACCTCTGAGGCTGGAGACACCACAAGCTCTCTGGGCAGCCTGATCCTATTAAACACCTCCAGGGATGGAGACCCCACAAGCACTGAAGTCAGATTGGGCAGTCTGATCCTACATCTGACCATGCTCACAGTAGAAAAAGCTTTTCTTATGTTCAAGTGGAATTTTCTGTTTCAATTTTCCATCACCATTTCCTGGGCACCATGGAGAACAGTCTGGGACAACAGTAACAGCAGCAAAGCAATTTTTCCTATAAGAATGAACATAATAGAGAGGGGACAAGTTGCAGGGACTTGAGCCACACAAGCAAGTGAAACTGTGACCTGAGATCCTTCCCCCTGCCAGTGCAGGACAACCACCACACAGTGCTGCTAGTACTGGCATGATACAACATAATACATTATTAAAATATTAAAAATATTGTACAGTTGCCTACTGCACCTGTGCTCCCAGCAGTTATTTTAACAAATACGGCAAATGGAAGGGTAAAGATGGAAAAATTGCAGTGGGGAGAATGACAAAAGGCAGGTTCTGAGTGACCAACAGCAATTCAAGCAAGAGTGAGATGGATGGGGGCTGGGGTTCCTCACACACCTGCCAACGAATTCCAGAGGTTCAGCCCCTTTCAGGACACTCTCGCCAGTGTGGGAACAGCAGAGGGAAAGAAAGAAAGAGCAGGAGAGCATCCTGCTGCAAACTCAGCCTGTGCAGGGAGGCCCAGCACCAGCACTGCTGCTCAGGGCTGCACCCGGGGACAGCGAGCAGAGCCCGGACAATGCAAACCCACCTGCGACACCCAGGGAACCCTGGGCCCACCTGAGCCCTCAGACCCCAACCCCGAGCACTGCAGCGAGGCAAGAGGGAACAATCCTGCTTCCCTGGACAGACCCACAGGGGTCCAAAGGGAAGAACACGCAGAACACACAGAACCTCTGGGTGCTGCATCCCCCGGAAGCACTGAGGGACAGGTGCTGCTGGGGAGCAGCAGCCTCTGGACAGGCTGGAGCACCCATGCACTTACCTGGATCCCTCCAGCTCTCTGGCAGCGAGGTCTGGGGAAGGCCATCCTCACTCCCATAACGTTCCAGTCAGGCATCAGAGAGGTTTCCCTACCTTGATGTGATTAGCGATTCAAATAACCACAACACCCCTTTAACTACACCCGACTCCACCGCAGCCAACAGCTCCACAGCGTTTCCCCACCGGGCTCCTCCTCTGCGCTCAGAGGGATGAGTGTCAAAAGAAAATGACACACTGGAGGCAGCTGACCCAAATATCACTCTCACGGCCATTTCGGGAAAGGAGAGAGAAGCCAAAAGAGAGCAATTCTGTCAGCTCCTGTACATCAAAATCAATGGCTTTCACTTGGCTGAGAGGGAGGCAATCGGATGGGGATGAACACCTAATGCTCCCACCACCATCTTATGACAGTCAAGACAAACGACGACAGTGTTTGCTTCATAGATAAGCCTCAAAAACTCCCATGAACAGCTTGTAAATGAAACAGACACCACACACCCCGACGCAGTCTGCCACAACGTCCCCAGTCACCCATCCTGCGACACGGCAGCTGCTTCTCCGTGACCCACATTCAAAAAAAAGACTTCTATTCCCCAGCTCTGTCATCTGGTCTAGTAGGAGCCACCGCTTCAGCCTACAACTCCACCAAATCCACGTCGTGTTTTCTACAACAGCAGCTCTGCAGAGAGGGAAGGATGTTCAGAGGCAGAGGAGGACACTGCAAACCAAAGCCTCACCACTGCAAACCATCCCCGCCGTGCTGGGGCTTTCAGGCCACCCAGTACTTGGAACAGCTCTGCTAAACTGGGCCTGGATTGTTGCTGTGCTGGGACACGGAGGAGCAGAGAGCCTTGCAGACCCCTGTGACTTCACCCAACCCTGCATCTCCCCAGGGGGAGAGCACCAAGCTGAGCAGGGGCAGCTGTGCCAGATGGCACAACAATCCACGAGGATGGTGTTGGGATGGACAGCCAGGGACAACAGCACCTTGCCAGAGAACAGGTCCACAACAAGCCAGCACCTCGCTCACTCTACTGCTGCTTCAACTTCTCTCAACTGCTACTAAACCACAGAAGCAGTTGAAGAGTTTTATAAAGTTGGTTTTACACACAGTTTATTCTGAGACAAGGAGCAGAGTAAGGCAGCAGATTGCCATACTGGCATTAAAATGTTACTCCAGCTTGAGTTCAACAGGAGTCTTAACAGCTTTATTTTGCCAAAGATAAAATTTAGAATATAAATATGCACATAGATTCACTAAGTGACTTATTTGTTGAAAAAAAATATTCTGTAATGAAATAAGAAACATAAAACTGTCCTTTTCTGAAAGACAGGATATACTTTGAATACTTTGAGACCCCCTTGGGAAGAGACCTGAAGCACTGATGAACTCCCTATGCTCCATCACTCCAGCTGGGAAGCACACACACCGACTGGGGCTTTTCCCCTTGAGAACGGCTGGAAATAACTCCTATTTTATGAAAGGAGGCCAGAAGCCCTTTTCCCAGTGACAGGCACACTGCACCAAGCACACAGTGGCAGGCGGGTCAGTTTTTCCACCTGACTGCTTTCCCTGGCCAAGGATTTTATCAGACATTATTGTCACAGATTGGGACAATTAGCAGCAAATTGAAGGCAGATCAGCCTCCCCAGTGCTTAAACCAGGCATGAGACTTGACAGGAGAGCACCAAGGGGCCCAGGGGATGGGATGTACTGTGCTGTGGGGCTGCTGGAGGTAGGAAACCCACTGAGACACTGCAGCCACAGCTAGGGCAGGGCGGCAGTGCCAAGCTTCCCCTGGCTTCTTATTTCCAAGCTTCCAAGATTTAGGAGGGTGGTGACATCTTGTTAGTCACTGAGTGAACTTCATGCTTGTTCTGTAGATGCTCTCTTCAAGCTCCAACCAGGAGCCAGCGGATCACCTCTATTTGCCACGACCCTGGAATGCCCGAGGGCTGGGCCATTTCCTGTCACACAGCTGAGCAGGTCTGCTTGCAAAAACCTTCTTAAAGCAAAGGGTAATTGAGCATCTGCTGTATCACACCTCGTTCACTCTGACAAAGGGGAATTAGCTGCAGATAAGATCACTCCTGATAAGAAGTGGTTGGTTGGTGAATTGTCTCATTAAGGCAATCACACCTACTCTGCCAAACACAGTCACAGACTGGTTTGGGTTGGGACTTCAAAGCCCATCCAGTACCACCCCTGCCATGGGCAGGGACACCTTCCACTATCCCAGGGTGCTCCAATCCCCATCCAGCCTGGCCTTGGACACTTCCAGGGATCCAGGGGCACCCTGTGCCAGGGCCTTACCACCCTCATGGTAAAATATTTCGATGTCCCATATAACCGTACCCCTTTCAGTTTAAAAGTGTTGTCCCTTGTCCTGTCACTGCAGAACCTGGTAAGAAGTCCCCATTTTTCTCCTAAACCCCTTTATAAGCTGAAAGGCCACAGTAAGGTCTCCTCAGAGCCTTCTCTTCTCCAGCTGAACACCCTCAGCTCTCCCAGCCCATCTCCAGAGCAGAGCTGTTCCAGCCCTCAGACCATTCCCACTTCAGATTCCCACCTGCACCTCGAGAGAGTGTCCCAGCAGAAAGCCACCGCCAGGAACAGCTCAGCTTTAACGTTACTAAAAAGAGATGCCAAGCCCATGCAGGGCAAGTGATGTGACCCCTCTACACACAACTCACAGCACCAGGAACAGCACCGGCCTCTTCGCCAGCCCGTTCCCCTGGGACTCGCTGGGAAACTGGTTCCCACCGCAGGGGCTGACGGGGGAGTTACAGAGCAAAGAGCCAAACGGAGGAGTCACAGCAGGGAGGGCTGGATGGATTCACCAAGGGGTTAACGGAGTGTGGAGATGGACCCCGGCCTGGGTACAGCCATTCCTAAAATTGCCTTGGGACAAGGAAGCAAGTGTCATGCCAGCTCTGGAGGACAGGGGTTGGGAAGAAAATCCTGGCAAAGTGCAGTTCTCCAAACCCAGCGTTCACACAGGACTAATGACACAGAGCAGAATCAGAGGGCATTAATTATCTGTATAAATACAATAAACCAGGGGAAAAGTCAGCGTGGTTTCTGCAAAGGCACTTCCAGCCCTGCAGAGGGCTCCACATCTCCTGGGTTTTAACCTCTGCGAGTCTCTCTCAGCTCAGGCTTCCTGTAGGGACCTCAAAAGGCCACCCGAAAAGGGACTGTCCCTGTATGGAGAGACAGCTGGGTGGGAGACAAGGGAGTAGGAGTCCACAGCCATTTCCTGCAAGGGAGGGAGGCCAGAGCAGGGGTCACAGGGAGAGGCTGGGACCTGTGCCAGACCAGGACACCGCCTGGATGTGACCCAGGATCCTGATGGAAATATTCAAGGGAAAGTGGATAAGCAACCATGAAGAGCAGCACAGGGACCATATGAGTCTATGCAACCTGGAAATAAAATGGCAGATGGAATTCCACATGGATAAAGTGATGCATACATTGAATTAAAAAAATAAATCTCAATTTCACCTAAAAATAGATATGCCCTGAGATGGCCTCAGCAAGCAGGAGGTCTTGGGGCTGTCAGGCTGCTCAGTGAACGCTCTGGCACTGCTCAGCACAGCCCCAAAACAGCGTTTCACCAGTGTCAGAGGACAAGCACAGCCAGCATACGCTGCCATGTCACCATGTGCCTGTGACACGCACCCATGGCATGTGGCTCTTGTCACTCTGCCACGTCCCCCCGACAGCCCATGGCTCAGCCATGGCATGTGGCTCTGGTCACTCTGGCCAGCTCCTATACTGGGAACAGAGGAGAACACAAGGAGCTTGGAGAAGAGGTATGGCGTGGTTGATGGGGGAAAGACGGTGAAAAAAAGCAAGAAGGCCGAGGGAGGAAACAGGCAGGGAGCTGTGACACCTGGAGTAGCCTGGAGAAGGAAAACCCCTCAAAAATTGAAAACCAGAGCAGTGCCTCAAAGCAGTCGCATGTTGAGAGTCCAGAGCTTCTCCCATGCTCTGCTGCAGCCCCCACGTGGGACAGGTCAGACACAGGACTCTGCAGCGGGCAAGATTCCATCTGATCCATGAGGCTGCTCCAAAGGAGCCGGGAGTGAGTGGCTCCGAGGTGCTGGGGAAAAAGCCCCTCCATGAAGCAGCTGGAAGAGAGGCACCGGCAGACGCCAAAGGGAACAGAACTGGTACGTGGGGCTGTTAATCACTGCTCAGTTCCAGCCCCCTGGAATTCTGTATGTGCCAGACGATCCCGGGCAATCAGAACACCTGAAGGGCAGCGAAGATTTATTTCTGTCCACGGCTCTCCAGCACAGCCCTCCAGGGAATCGGATTCCGCAGACACCCGGATCGATACGGTTTGGTCACAGATTGCAAAGAGAGCAAGAGCAGGCGAGGAATACAAACCAAGCTGGGGACGGCACTGAGGAGGAGGCTCCAAGTCAGCTCCAGAAGGAGCAAAGACTTCACACGAACCAAGGAATAAAGATAATTTCCATATGGCTCTGTGGAAAGTCGCCGTGTGCTTCCTCCCAAACACTTCAATTTTATTTTGCTTTTTAATATCTCAGGAATCACAGTTTCCACTATGAAAATTCTTCTCATTTCAAAATAGTTCAACTACATATCTGAGCACCAGCTGAGTAACTCCTGCGAATGAATCTGCTGCAAGGAAAATTCACTCATTTCTCAACTACTTCAATGTTTACCACGAGAATCAGATTTTTAGATTTTTAGGAGGACATGCTGCATGCAGGGCAGCACACCTGCAAGACACATTAGGAACTTTAACTATTTTAATTTTATGCCATTTAAAAATGTACTGACACCAAGGCCAGCCCCACATGCACAGCCTCCACCCACCCCCTCGCCTGCCTACAGACACATCTCTAACCCCAGGATTATGCAGCACTGGGTATCATCTTTGTCCGTGAACCCACACCAGAGCCAGGCTTCCAGGAGTTAACAGGGAGTCAAAACTCCCCCTGAAGGGAACATGGGCACACACAAGACATACAATCACCCTTCCAGGCTCTTGACTATTTTAAGCATGAGAGAGATACAGAACTTCGCAGGCGATGGCTTGTTCCGAGTCTGGCAGGGCTGCACCACTCAAGCCGGGATGTCACCGCGGGCAGGAGTTCCATCCCCTGCTGCCACCAGCACCATCCCTCATCCTGCAGGAGCCGCATTCCCGAGGCACACCACAGCCAGCCCCATGTTTAGACCCAGAAGTCATTTTTCTACATTCCTTCATCAGAAAAACAAAGTGGAAAGAAGCATCCCCAAGACGCAGCACCTTTCAGGAAGACTTTGGGGGTGTTTAGGAGAGAGGGAATGCTGTGCACAGCCACCCACAAGCAAACACTGCACCCCAGGACAGCAGATTAACGCCTGAGCGGGACACAGGAACGGGGACTCAATGGAAAATAATCAAGTGCAGTCGTCAGCCTCCTCCAGTGCCACCGACTGTGACATTCGGACTGGAAAGGACGGGAGGCACAATCTGCTGGTCATCCATATGGATGCCTCCCTCCCTCCTTCACCAGTATCTCAATCGAGGTCAGGCACGCACACTCAAGACTCATTTTCTGACAAATTTGTAACTAAAAAACTGGAACTAATAACTGCATGAGCCCAAAGCTGGTTTCATGGACTTGTTTAGGCAAAAAAGCTGGCTGACTCCACTCATTTCCATCTAGGCAAGGTAATAGGGAGAAATCCTTCATTCCCGTGTAAAAATGTAAATCCCAGCTCAGTGAGTCATTTAAGCACATGCCTAATGCAAAGCTTGAAACAAATCCCGCTAATAATCCGCGCCGCTCACTTATCTACAGCTAGGCATGGCTTAAGTACCTGGATGATCTGGAAATACCCCCGAGCCCCCGGAAAAGAGCCTAAACCAGGCTGGTCTGGGAATTAATCACAGTGGTATGAGCAGAACTGCTAATATGAACCGGGGGAGGACTGTGTGTGTGTGTGTGCTGAAGCATCTGTTCAAGTTTAGGCATATAAAACATTTTTCAGCCCAGTGACTCCAGAGGGAAATGCCTCATACATCAGCTCATCTGACTCAATTTTTCCATCACATTTCCTTTAATACAGTTTTGTCCATAAATACACTATTTGTTTTTTCCAAATATAGATTTTTATTTATAGCCAGCAAACCTTGTAACTTGTGTTACTGCTTAAAGCTCTGGGTTCTGCCTTGAAATGCAATCACCTTATTCCTTGAAACGGAATCATTGAGGAATTATTGGCCAGGACTGAGGTATGAAACCAAGTTCTCTATTTTTGCAGAAGGAAAAGGGATTTCTTTTTGCTCCAATATTTGCCATTCTCAGTGTTTCCTTCACCAGAAATCATCAGCAAGATCATAACTGCCCAGCCACACATTGTGAATGTCAATTATCCCACACCACATCCAGGAAGTTTCACCTTAAATCTTCATTTTACACCAAAACAAAGTCAAGTTTTTAAAAATCCCAACCAGATCTTCCACACAGTCCTGAATTTGGGGAGAACTGTGCGTCACTACCCGAGCAGCATTAACAATTCATATTTATGGTATGAGGAGGTCAGAAAAGGAAACGTTAACATTGCCCTTTCCCCTGCAAGGAGCGTTTGGGAGATAAATTCCTTTTTGTAGCTTTTAACGGAAAGCAACGAGCCTCCCAAAACCAGGACCAAGAATGGGCAGTGAACGGGAAATTTGGTGATTTTGACATTTTAAAAATGTGGCCTTTTTCAGGAGCAGAATTTTGGTATTAAGCAACACTGAACAGAGCAAGTGAAATGCGATTTAATACAATTTGACCATTATTAAGCATAAATTGAGTCAATAAAAAAGCACAGCCTGTTATTCCACGGCACAAGCTCGGGACAGTGGAATTGCACTCCTGCTGCTCGCGGGAAGTGCCGAGACCAGCTGGGAGCACTGATAATGCCAGGGGCTCCTGCAATAAAACCTTCACTCCCTTCCAGAGCAGGGCACACGGAGGTGGCCGTGCAGCCACCCGTGAGGGGCTGGCAGCGGGGTCCAGGGACCATCTGGAACTCAGGGAGTCTCCCTACCTGCTGGCAGGAATGTGCTTCCCTGCGCAGGTCAGCAGGGAGAAAGCAGAGCCACCATAAAAATCAGGGAATATTAATGGAACTTTTTCACAGCAATAATTTGCTTCCTATTAAGCAGATTAAAAATACATCAATCCGGAGCACAAGTCAACTCTGTGGAGTGGCAGCACAGAACACAAAGGCTGGGAGCAGGGTGGGAGCAAATGATCACCTTCCCCCTAATGAGGCAGGAGCGCCCATCCCCCGGGACTGACAACAAAGGGGTCCATTATCCACCAGGGTTGCGCTCCAAGTGGTTAATGATCGCTACCCTTGTCCGAGTTCCTGCCGGGCTTCAGGGAGTCCTGTCCGAGCAGGAAGGGTGAGGCATGAATGAGGTACAAGGCAACTCCTTGTGACTGCCATGTTTAAAACAGGTGGTGAAAATCTCAAGTGGTGTAAGGAAGGAGCCGCAAGCTCAGCCCCCTCTCCCCAGCTCCATGCCGATGGGGAGGCTGCAGCCTGATTTCTGAGAATCACAGAATATCCAGAGTTGGAAAAGACCCACAAGGATCATCCAAGTCCAGCTCCCGAATCCACCACTGCTTTCCTCAGCCAGCGGCCCCTTGCAGGTGCCAATGACCACAAATCACCAAAATTCACCCCGGTGAGCAGGGTCTGCCTGCGCTCACGCACTCTGTGGTGTTCCAGCAGCTCTCCATGGAAAACTCACCATTCCATAAGGAGTCCTGGCTCACCAGATTTGCAGCTGGGTCTGGAATGAGGCATCAGCGGCACTGCTGAGCCCTTGCAGCTCCGGATTTCCTGGCTCCAGCTCCCCAGAGAAGCACCAAGGCACTGGATTTTCAGTGACCCAATCCATAACGCACCCAAGGAAGGCACCTCCAGGATTATCCAGCTCCTAACTGGGTGTTTCTAGGCTGCTCTGTTGGTCCTAAGTGGCTGGATCACACCTAGTTACAACCTCAGGCACCAGATCTCCATTCCTTGGCAAAAGTGGTGGATCAGGAAAGTTTGGGGATTTTTTTGACTCACAGAAGTTGATGGCAGTCAGCAAATTACTAAATCAACAAATCTATGTGTTAAAATTCATCACAAACTCTCCATCAGTGACTAGATTTCACAGCTTATAAGAATTTTGTTCTTGTAAACTCTAGAACCATCCAAACCCAGAAAAGACTTTTTAAGATAAAGTTTCCCCTAAGCAATGTAATTTCCACACCAATTACCTTTAGAACCACAGAATAATTTAGAAAAACTGTGCCTACAATTAAAACTCTTCAGAGTGTACCAAAATCCTTGCTAAATTCTTAAAATTGGTTTCAACTTGCCCAGCATCTGGGTTTTAACTTTCCCCCTACCGAGGGCTGGGACCTCTGGAATTACTCACCTCCTGCACATTCCCAACCCTCTTGGGGCTCCTCTCTGCTGCGTTCAAAGCAAGCGCTGTGCTCTCAGCCCTCGACCCAAAATTTCCAGTTATTTACTGGTATTTGCATCTCTTGGATGTTACCTGGGATGAGCTGGGTGTTTGCTTTGAAGTGAGGGGCAAAAATAGTCCCTAATGAAGGGCTAAGGACAGAACACACCTAGAAAACAGGTATTTCATGACAATTCCTTGTTTAGAATCCTGCATTCAGACCTCTGAGTTGCTTTAAAAAACCCAAAAATTGTAATATTGTTGTATCAATTAAGAAACATTTAGATTTGTACATGGAAATGTTTTCTATTAGCAATAACTCAACAGTCCCCTCCATCAGTGGTAGGACAAACTTACAACTCCATAAAAGCACTAAAGGCAGTCAGACCCTTTGTTATGGGAACAGCCTGTGAGTAAAATGTTTTTAATAACTTTTCATCACTCAAACTGATCTAAAACTTGATAAACCCATTTCAAAAGGACAAGAGGTGCTGGGGGACAAACCCAAGGAGCAGCTGGTCGTGTTTTCAATACAGTTCAAAAAACAGAGACGCTCTTGTAAGACAAGTTTCATGTGATGTGAAACCTCCAAAGGGACATGTCACCGCACTCCTGGTGCTGGTTTGCCCCACGCACTGGCATTTCAGTTCGGAAATGTCACACAAGTTCCTGATTCTGGAGAAATACCCTGCAAAGGGCTCGTTCTTATCGAAGGAGCCAGAGAAAGGCTCGCAGGGCAGACCCCACGCGCAGCCCAGCCCCAGCCCCAGCCCCTCAGCTCTTACCTGGCCGCCGCCGTGCCCGCAGACATGGTCAGAGCCCCGGCCAGCCCCGGCTGCCACAGGGAGAGCCCAGCACTCCGTTGCTGCACCTCGGTGTCACTGAGGACCAGCCCCTGCTGGAGCTCTCGGCGCTGCCCGGAGTCGCGCATTCGCCAGACACCCAAATGTGTGACAGCTCAGCCCACCCCCGCCGAGCCACCAGTGACCACAGAGCCCGGCCCTGCTGCTGCCCAGCGCTGCGGAAGCGCCGGAGTTAATGCGAGCACCGCTGCAAATCCAGGACTTTCCCTCGGAGTCAAACGGTGCGGCAAGGCTCAAATTCCCTCTTAAAAATCCTTACCTATCCCGCTTCCCAGCACCGAGCTGACTTGTTCCCTCAGGAAAGCACAAGCACAACTTTGGAACAGATTTGGAAAGTACCAAAAATACAGAGAAGGGCACCTTGCATTTTCCTAAACACGAGTCTCGACAGAAAAACAACAACTTTCTCCCTTAAATGATCTGAAGAACGGAGGGTTTGGTAACTGCACTGACAGCTGGCTCATTGAACATCCCCGGGACACAGATTTCAAACAGGAAGGGACAGTTTGGGGTTTTTCTTAACCAATTATCCTTGACTTAGAGCAGGCAGGAGACATGGAAATAATAACAGCAATCAACGATCTGTCAGATAGAAGGGTTTTGTTCTCCCTCCCATTTCCAAATACCAACCGAACACCCAGTGAAAAAGCAGAACCCGGTGGTACCAACTGTTGCTCCAGAATCCATACGGTACATCCATGCCCTAATTAATCCCTATGAACTATCTCCTATTTGTAATTAATTTGACAGTGGAACAAAATCAGCACTTCGCTGGGAAGCAAGGTCGCACTGACCAGAAAGTGTCAGGACTAATTCCTACCAACAGAAATGAGAATTGGCTTTAAAAGGCCAGTAAAAATAGCTGCACAAATGTCATTCTTGTGAAATTTTATGACGCTGGGTGAAAGTCAGGCCCAACGGAGGCCAAAACTCTCATTATCTGATACAAGAGCAGGATTCTTCTCGTCGTGCTCTGCATTTGGGTCAAGCACAGAGAATCACGGAATGTCCTCAATGAGAAGGGACACCCAAGGTCATCAAGCCCAATTGATGGCCCTACACAGGACACCCCCAACAATACCACCCCGTGCGCGAGAGCTTTGTCCAAACACTCCTGGAGCTGGAGAGGCATTTCCTCGAGCAACGCCAAACCGCACGGCTGCGGCCCGTCAGCTCGAGGCAGGGCTGGCTCCGGCTGCCAGCAGCGTTATGAGGGTTTATCCGAGCAAGGAATTCTGAGCAGGAGCTGCTGCTTCCAGGGACTGTGCTGGAGCTGCAGCAGCTGATACCGGGGATCCGTGAGCCCTGTCCTGCCCGGAACCGGGAGGGGGACGGGGGTGACACGGGAGGGGAGATGGG
>VXBT01008746.1:0-11428 GCA_013400235.1 Oriolus oriolus | reverse complement strand
TGTATTGGTCCTCTACTAAATGGATATGGCTCTTCATATTAACACCAAAAAAATCCACACACAGTTCGCAAATATTTCTCTTCTGGTTTTAGGGAAACAAAGATCATATTTAAAGTGACAATGAAAGAGTTTCCACTACAGCAGTTACTGAAGGTGTTACAGAGCAGTTACTAAAGTTAGAACGTTGTTACTCAGTAAGTCAAGACACCTCTTATCAAAGGGATAACTGACCAAGAAATCCTTCTGCCTCATAAATCTTGAAATATCACCAAAAAAACCCCAAAAACCCAAGGATGGGAATGGGATGTGGGAGAGATTGCATACCAAGAGTTAAGCAGTTAGAACAGTTCTAGTGGTTTGGTTTATAAATGTAGCAGTTTTGAGGAACTAGACTTCTGCTAAGCAACTGATTTGGTATCATACAACAAACAAACAGCACACATTCGTTCTTTAAGTAGCAAGTATTAAATTACATAAGAGAAAGTCCGCAGGCAGCTTTGTTTCTAATAGCATCCCAGTGATACCCCCATTCTGATAAGAAACTTAAATATCTTTACCCATGAGATTAAAAGAAAACCTCTTAACTTACTACTGACAATACCTGTAGGTGACACAAAAGCTGTGAACTGGTAAATTATGAAGAGGATATGATGACATGAAGTAATTGGAATAACCTGTAAACCAGGAACAGAGAGAGACTGTGCTTCTGAATATAGGTAAATGTAAGGTTAACTGTATAGGAATAGAGAAAGCAGGTTGCAAATGGTGAATGAACCCACCCTGAAAAACAATTATTTTGAAGAATATTTTAGTTATGGTAGATAGCCATCTAAGCATGAATAGTTTGATTCCATAACTAAAAAGGTCATTGTTTTCCTTGTACGAATCTCAACAGTGGCATCTCAACTATCACAAGAGAAGTTTTACTTCTGCACTTGTAGTAAAGAATGTATAGACCTCAGTGCTCATTTCTCATAGTATGTAATTCAGAACTGATGTTGGAAAGGATGAGAAAGATAACTATAAGAATGATTAAAGGACTCAAAAATTCACCCTACAATTAGCATTAGGAAATCAATTAATTTAGCTTCATGATAGATACAAAGATTAACAACTATCTTGGTCTCAGTTTCTAAGTGTCCATGGGTCATATATCTAATATTAGAGGTCAAAAGAAACAAAATATAACAAGTGACTAGAAGCAAATCCTGGACAAATTCAAGGTAAGAACAGGACAATGTTTCACAGGGGAAAATCATTTTTTATAACATACCAAGAATTGTGCATGTTGATCTATAAGAGTTTTTAGCTCAAGAGTGCATTTTTTGCCTTTGTGGATCAAGATAAGGATAGTTTAATAAGTGAAGAAAAAGCTATGCGTGTAGGCAAAGCAAAAAGAGGCATTAACGCACTGTTTTGACACTTTCTGAGCCTCAGCATGTACAATGCTATTTGGGAAGACAAATGCTATTTCCCCTCTTCCTCCTTCTTTCCCAGAGCTTTTATTGCTGAGCACATCCTATCAGCGCCCCCCCCTCCCCCCTTATTGACTTGAGGTCAGGGGTGGGGGAAGGGAGGGGGGGGAGTGGGGAAAAAAAAGATAAAATCTTGACACCGTGAAAGCACTGCTCAGCAATAGCCAAAACATTGATGATATCGACACTGGTTTAGTCACAAATCCAAAACACAGTATGATACAGGCTGCTATGAGGAAAATTAACTCCATCCAATCCAGATACAGCATTGAATTTTTATTGCTAGCATTGCCCTGGTCTATGAGATGAAGTGACATGCACAATGGTTAGTAAAGCCAATATCAGAGTTTAAAAAAAAAAAGTCCCATATTAGATCCTCAGTTTCCCAAGCCTGATAGGTTCCTAAAACCACCTAACACCTTTCCCAACTTTCATGCATTTCAGTTTTTCTGGCCTTATAAGTTAGCATTTGCTGCTATGGAAACCTTCTGTCTTTCTGGGTGAAACCCATTTACCCAGAAACATGGATAGAAGTAGTTTCAGGAATTCTTATCCAACGTTCTCTAACATGACCAAGAAAATTAACATTCAGATTAACAATTTAAGAGTATAAATTGGGAGAGGAGTGGCTAGAGAATAACCCTGCTGGGGGTGCATGTCAGCAACAGGCTCAATTGGAGTCAGCAGTGTACCCCAGCAGCCAAGAGGGCAAAACACATCCTGGGGTGCATCAAACACAGCATAACCAGCTGGTCAAAAGAGGTGACTATCTCTCTGTATTTAGCATTGAGGTGGCCTTACCTTGAGTATTGTGTGCACTTCTTGGCCCCACAATTAAAAAAGGATTTGAAGGTCCTTGAAGTGCCCTCAGAGGAGAGCAACAAAGCTGGTAAAAGGGCTGGAAGGCACATCCTGTGAGGAGCAGCTGAGGACTCTGGGTTTGTCTAGTTTGGAGAAATGGAGGCTGAGAGGCAACCTCATGGCTCTCTGAAGCTTCCTGAGGAGGGGAAGTGGAGAGGGAAGTGCTGATCTCTTCTCCCTGGTATCCAGACAGGATCACAGGATATGCTGAGTTGGAAGAGACCCACAAGGATAACCAAGACCATCCCCAAGAGTCACACCATGTGCCAAAAGTGTTGTCCAAAGTCCAAACACTTCTTGAACTCTGGCAGGCTTGGTGCTGTGACCACTTCCCTGGGGAGCCTNAGCCGCTCCTCATACGGCTTCCCCTCACAGCCCTTCACCATCTTCATTGCCCTCCTTTGGACACTCTCTAATAGCTTTATAACTTTCTTATATTGCAGTGACCAAAACTGCATACAGTATCCAAGGTGAGGCCGCCCCAGTGCAGAGTAGAGCGGGACAATCACTTCCCTTAACTGGCTGGTGATGCTGTGCCTGATGCACCCCAGGACACGGTTGGTCCTCCTGGCTACCAGGGCACTGCTGCCTCATATTCACCTTTCCGTTGACCAGGACCCCCAGGTCCCTTTCTGCAGCACTGCTCTCCAGCATCTCATTCCCCAGTCTGTCCGTACATCCAGGGTTGCCCCATCCCAGGTACAGAATCTAGCACTTTCCGTTGTTGAACTTCATATAGTTGGTGATTGCTCAGTCTTCTAATTTGTCGAGGTCTCTCTGAAGGGCCTCCCTGCCTTCAAGGGAGTCAACAGCTCCTCCCAGTTTTGTATCATCTGCAAACTTGCTTAGTAACCCTTCCAGTCATGCGTCCAAGTAATTTATGAAGATGTTGAAGAGAACTGCCTCTAAGATGGAGACCTATGGAACCCCGCTAGTGACGGGTCAGCAGCCTGATGCTACCCCATTCACTATAACCCTTTGTGCCTGGCCCATGAGCCAGTTGCTCACTCATTGCATGATGTGTTTATCCATCTGTGTGCTGGACATTTTGTCCAGAATGATACTATGAGAGGATGTGTGGGAATGGTTCAAAGCTGCACCAGGGGAGGTTTAGACTGGACATTAGGAAATGTTTCTTTACCCAGAGGGTGGCCAAACAGCAGAACAGGCTTCCCAGAGAGGTGATCAATGCCCTAAGCCTGTCAATGTTTAAGAGGCATTTGGACAATGCCCTTAATAACATGCTTTAACTTTTGATCCACCCTGAAGTGGTCGGGCATTTGGACTAGATGATCATTTTAAGTCCCTTCCAATTGAACTATTCTATGCTCAAATTTAGCATGAAGTAAAAAAAAAAAAAGAACCCACAGATATATATTCTTCCTAGAACTTCCCGAGGAACTTTGAAAACTTTTCAAACTATAGTTTCACTTAGACTTATGCCACTCAGTATTAGTTATCTTATTTCTTTACACAGTGTTAACACAATACTTAAAGCTTGTTGCCCACTTACTTCTCTGATTTTAAGAATACTATTTATACGGCTTCATAGTATTTCCAATATTCAAGTGCTTCCTCAGTTTTTATATAACTTTGTTGCTCTTGATTCTTGCAAGTTAGACTTTTTAAATAAGTAGAGCAAATAACAGCTGAATGTTGAAAAACTTTCCATCATTTTATTAGCAACAGCTGCATACAATCTTGTTCAAGTATGAGAACACGTTTCCTGAGTGTCGATCCATTCAGCAGAGCAAGAAACACACATCTACCTTATCATGCTCTCCCTTCCTGGGATTAATTTTGCAGATTGTCATATTACTTCAAAAGAAATGCTGTCGCTTATTAAATTACCATTGCCTTTACACACCAAACATAATTTGAAGTAGCTAAAAACACAGAAATATTTCTTAACATTACAATATATACCCCAAAGTCCCTTCTCAAGAGAGTCCTCTGTTTATCATGTTTCCCTCCTGTACAAATTCAACAATGTTTTTAAAAGGAAGTACAAATTTGGGGTCCCTTGATTTTTTGACTGATGAGCAAAACTTAGTCAGAATTCTTTGACTATTTAGATCTAAACTAATTTCCATTAACTACAGTAGATGACTTTTAAAGAAGGAGGAAAATCAAAAGAAAATAACCCAGAAGAAAATCCTTTATAAGAGCTGAAAATAAAATATTCCTTTATCATGCATTAAAAAATTAATATGCTCTTTTCCAGCAAATGTGAAATCATGATATCACATAGATATCAAGATGATGATTCATGTATTCCTCAAAACCAGTTATTTTTATAAATGGATATATATGTCTATATATAATAGATCAGTGTCTGTCATCCAGAATCAAATTACATAACCTCAGAAACAGCTTCTCCAAACTAAGATATACTTACCAATCTAATTTCAACATACATCAACAAGAGATATATTAAGTATTTTCTTGTTTTCTAATCATAAATACACACTGTTGTAATTACCTAAACTTATTTGCAAGTGTTCAGTGCAAGTATGGATCAATACAAGATAATAAGAAAAGGTTGCAATGCTCTTTCAAAATAATTACATTTTCTGCTTTAATGAAGAGCAAAGAAAATAGTCAATTAGGATATGCTAATCAATACCAGCATTTTTAAATTGTGCACAAAAAATTCTGAAACGTGTAGTATCGGTTTATCTACTTATATAAGTAGATGAGACTATTTGCATACATATTTCAGATTACAGCAGGGAAGGAAGATTGATTGTTGGCTTGATGGGCCCACTTCCTCTTCAAGGTTTTTGAAGTCTATGTCTGCTAATTAACAGAGTTTTGTACACAAATCTTTAATTCAGCTACCATAGGTATACAAATAAAACCCTATAACGTATATATATCCTATAGGTTTGGAGAAAAAACAGTCTTCCACTTAAGACTAGTTGAAATTCATGCTAAATTCAAATGGTCTACCTCCCACCTGTTTCCTTTGGTAACATAGATAATGAAAAGATACTCATATTTGACACCTTGCTTCACTGATTCATCTGCTATTTCAAATGAAAAGAACACCTTTGCCTTAAGAGCCATGTTTTGCACGTCACAATACCTGCAAACATGATACAAAATAGTAAACATACTGTCAAGCCCTCCAATACCTAATTTTGCCAAAGCTTATAGATATTGCTGATTATTTTCTTGGATACTCCTGATGAGAAAATAATGCATAACACAAGTATATACAGTGTACAGGCATATTATGTCCAGTAGTGAAGGTTTATGGCTACAAACTAACATTTAAGCCCAAACGTTGCTTTCTGAGACCAGGTAAAACTTCCACTGATGACAGTCAAAATTACATACATAGAAAGTTAGATCACATGCCTATTGCTACTTAACAATAAATATGTACAGACATGCTTAAAATACAAGCATGCAGAATACTGTACATTGTTTGGTGCATGCCAATATAAAACAGTAAAAACTCATGGGGATTTTTTTGGTACTATAGCAATATATGTATTTACAACAGCAAACAACAAATAAATGTTAACAACTTTATGCTCTGGAGAACAATCATAAGGTTTTACAAAATGCTCAGTAGTAATGGAATACAGAAGAATTTAAAAAATACAGGAGATAAAAACCAAATTCAGCGGAAGACTGAATTTCCTCCAAAGTACATTAAACATTGCAACCAACTTGTGCTAGCTGAACTATTTTCAGTGCATATGCTAGAGTTCTCACTTTTTAGAATTACAATAGTAAGAGATACTTTGCTTAATTTTTTACAGTAGATTAGAACAGGACAATGATGTTCAATGCAGTACCTAAAAGTGGTATTTTAATGTTTAATCATGGAGAGAGTTTATTTTTTAACTAATAATTTAAAATAATCTTACCATGCAAAAAGTTTTCCAGAAATTACTTTCAACATTTTAAACTCTGATCCCATGAAAAGTAAAAAACATATCATTAATACACAAGAAAGGTGCACACAGCATAATGTGTGTTACACAGTAACAGTAACCAACACAGGAGGGAAATATTTCACTTTGCAAGGAAGCACTATAATTTCTACAAGTTAAGGAGGGAAAAAAATCCTCCATTCTGACCCAGAATTTTTTCTTTATATGTGCTACGTGTGCATTTGTATGTACATCTAATTTTTAAACAAGAACAAAAAATATGGCATAGACATGCTCATTTGTTCCTTAAAACCTTTTGATTTAATACCTTTTACTTTGCACTTGCAACAAGTTCAAAAAGCACATGTGGTCAGTTAACACGGCTCAGCTTAAGCTGTGTTCTCTCCTTATGATCAAAAGGATATACCTTTTGTCCCATGTTCAAAAGCCTTTAACTCACTTAGGCTTCTAAGTCCAAGAACACTTTTCAATGTGGGACGAAGAAGTTGACACTTTTTAAAAAAGTTTACCTTACATTTACATAAAATAAAGTTAAGCACTACTGCTACTTTAAGCTTTGATGGCTAAAGATACATAAACAGTAAAGGTCAAGTCAATTAAAAAAATGGATGGCAAACAACTTCAGACATTTATTTCCCAGTTTCCCCATTTTAATTATTATTTTCCTATTTTTGAAATGCTTTTGTCCATCCCAACCATATGAATTACCCAAACAAATAACATAAGCTTAAGAACTGAACAAATGACTATGCTGGGGAAGCAGTGAGAGTGACTGAAAGTACTGTCAGATACCTAAAAGAAACCCACTAATTAAAACTAATTTTTAGAAAGTTTGAGTTTTGGTTTGTTTGGGGTTTTTTAATAAATTGAAACTTGAATCTCTATCCAACCCTGTGACTTCAACAGTGGCTTACTGCTATACTACATTTTACAATATTAACTGTTTAACAGCTGCACGTGCACAAACACTTTCAATCAAATATGTGACTGCAGCTGACAAAGTACAACACGAAAAATGTGTACACAAGAACAATTTCTATACTGATTTCTACTCAAATACAGATATGCTATTAAGTATGAAGCAGAACATTTACCTCGGTTTCACATACATCATACTTACACGTTCAGAAGCATGGTTTATACAGATACTGATATATGAAGAAAACATTCATAAAGGCAATCAGTGTGTTTTCTTCAAAGCTTTCTAAGTGACGGCTTCTTAACTATTTGCTCTGAAAACACTTTATTTCATTTGATCTAAAAGTAATGCCACAATTAGGTCCTAATCTACCATTACCATACACTTACCATTACCAGTGGGTGGATCTTATAAAACAATACAAGATCTGCACTACTGATTGTGGAATCAAATCTCTGAATTCCTTCTCTGTGTGGTATATGTTGCTACCATTCAGTAAGTTTCATGCATTTTTAAAAACTTGGGAGAAACCTCTAGCATTACTGCAAGAAGACCAGGAAATGCAGCAACAATTTGGACCCGAGTAACAAGACAAACATCAACTGCCTCTCCTGTAGCAAATGCATATAGTTAAGTAATTATACTTAAACAGCCACAAAATTTTAAAAACGCAAGCTATCTGTCCTCTATTTTATCTTGGTTTTGGATCTTGAAATAGCCACAGCACACACTTCCATCAACCCAAAATTAGGCCAAAATGAGACAGAATGTTATTACTGGTAGCATTGTATGTCTCCACCCCTCCTTTTTCCACATCAGTTAAGGATGCCAATACCTTTCTCCATATACAGAAGACAAACTATTATTTAAAGTAGAAAATAACACATTCATAAGCAAGCATTAAAATAAATTCTGAGTTCCTTTCAAATTACCTTACTGTAAAGGCAGTTTATTCCCCCAATATAAATAATTACTTTCATGTACCTGACCCAAGACAAAAGTCTTTGACATAAACACCCCACATTCACTTGGAACATTCCCATTCACCCAAATACTGGTGCAGACATATTTCAAGGCCTGCTAGTCTATGACAGAAGCTGTATTACCACAAGAACTGCACAGTGTAGTAGAGCACCTCAGATACAGACAAATGTGTTTTAATTCAAAAAGCTTATTTTAACACAAGCCCAATTCCTATTAAACAAATATTGCCTTTGCACACTTGTGGCTCCAAAATAGCAACCTGATTTAATTAAAGATAAATGATACAATAGATTTTATTTCCGGAACAGTGGGTGGATTCCAAAGGTCTTAAAGATCCTGCTATCCACCAGTATACTTTAAGGTTACTCTTCACCTTCATGGGTGCATCTTGGTCTTTATGATTTCTTTCTCCTTTTGCTTTAAAAGTCAGTCTACAATCTGGGCATAAGCCCCTTATCCCATTTTGCCTCGTTAAATAAAAATCACAATGAAAAAAATGCAACCGGTGACCCAGCAACCTAAGACTCACAGAACAATGCACCAGAAATCTGCAAAGCAACCCCCCTGCAAGTTCTTTCATTAATCTGCTTCCTCACCATCACTCTCCTATATCCATCATCGCAGATATTCCCCCAACACTCCCTCCACTGACCAGCCATCCTTTCCTTCTCCATTTTGGAAGAACGGGTTCCCCACCATATTAAACCCACCCACAGGAACCACGGTTATTTACCCAGCTACAAGCGCCTCGGCTTAGCCTGCACACGAGTGCGCACACACAATGCGGTGGCGGAGGAACGACGAGCGGGTCACTGCCACCATCGCCACGGCCGCCCCGCGGTGAAGGTAGCAGGCGCCTGGGGGAAACCGAACCGACCACGCCATGTAATGCACCGGGGGGCCACCCGGACAGAGCTTGGGGCGGCGATGTCTGGGCTGCACCCCCAGCGGCGCTTAAGGCGTGTGTGCTGACGGCGGCCCACACTCACCCAGCAGCAGCAGCTTCAGTTCCCGACGGGCGTCCCGCTTGTCCCGGCGCAGCTGCCGCTCGATCTCGTCGTTGATCCGCCGGGCTTCCTTGGCTTCCTCGCTCAGGCAGCACGCCATCATGGACTCCAAAGTCATTCTTCCTAACTGGTTCAGACACAACCCCCACCCTAAAAACGCGCGCGTACACACACCCCACCAGAGCACCAGCCCCGGGGGACACAGACGCTCTCTGCCCGGAAGTCCCCACCCGGGCACTGTAGGGCAAGTGCAGCGAGCTGCCTCGATGCCACACACAGATAAGGAAAAAGAGAGCGGGCCCCCAGCAGCACAAATCCCCCCGTTCCCTGCCTCAAATAGTCGCCGCTTCCAACTCCTCCTCTAAATTATGCACCAAGCAACATGAAAACATCCACCACTGTAGCTGTGGCGGCAGCAGTGCTTTTTTCGCGAGCCAAGCTGCTCAGCACAAACACCCCTCTCTCTCCTTCCCTCACTACTACTTCTGCCTCTGCCGCCGCTGCCACCACCCGAGTGTCCCTCTCAAACTACACCCCCACCGCCCTCCGAAATAACCACCCCCCACGGAAATGCTAATGTCCGTTAATCCCTCCCCTCCTCCTCAATTACGCTTCCCTGTCGCTCCTTCTGTCCTAAAGCGAGAGTTCGGCTCCTCCGAAAGTGGGCAAGGCAGCCGCCGCCCGGCAATCTCAGCGTGCGCCTGGCGGGAGAACTTCCTTACGGTGAACCTCTTTCCAGGCACGGCCGCTCGCCCCTCTTGCGAGAAGAACTGCTGCTGAAGAGCCGTCGCGGCTCGTTCCTGCCCTGACAGTAAGAGAGGGGGGACAAGGAGAAAGGGCTCCACCAGAGAGGAAGAGAAGGCAGGTGGAGATTGGGGCATGCACACTGTGAGCCCAGCTCGACGGGCTTTTCAATGGCTTGTCTCTGCGGGCGTGGTGAGGTAGAAATATGGCGGACTGTCTCTGTCGCTGTCTCTCCTACTCTTCCTCTGCGCCGCTGCGCGATGGGAATAAGTGGCTGGAGGAGCCAGGAACTCCCGGGATGCAGCACCCGACCATGCGCGCTTTATTTGCTTTTGATACCTTTGGTTTTAGTCGATAAATGCACATTTTTATTATACCCTTGCATTCTCTTCCTAGAAGAGATGCCTTTGGTTCATAGGAAAAGGGGGAAAATGTAATAATTTACACTAGGGGAGAAGTATCTTCGCCTTCAGATGGCAATTAAAATGCGGGGGATAAAAATATACTAGACACTAGTAACTTTTTTATTCCGGTAATCCTGAAAATGATACTTGAATAGTTCTGTCATATACAGAAGAAATAAAAGATGTTTACAACAGACAAAGACAGTAGTATACTTCCCTTGCTTGTAAGAACCTAATATTCTATAATTTCAAGGCATCGATATACTGCATTTTATATTCTGTTGTTGTAACCTTTATTCAACCAATGCTTTTAGCTACCATCCTTTTTCACAAACCCAGACCAGCTTGCCTTCAATTCCAGTACTAGAAAGCCTCTTTAACACATAGCCTTTAGTAGCTCCCAGAGTGATAGCACACAATTTGATGGACATATTAAGTTCTAGTTTTTGTGGATTTGTAAAATATTTCAAAATTCCCACAGCTGCCCTACATTTTCCCACCTCCATATTAAATTAAATATCTGGGACTGTTGAAAAATCTCCCAGGAAAGTCATAGTAGTCTATTAGGTAGTTAGAGGGGTGCATCACTCTCCATCTTTTAGTTTCACATGCAATGTCCTCTCCAGCACCTGTTGTCATCTGTTTTGAACATCACATGTTCTTTCTTACAACTGTGTATATATGTTGTAAATATGAATTAAGTAGAGTCCACCATAAGGCATAAGACTAAGAGGAAATTAAAAAATGAAAATGTAATCGTCAATAGTATAATATAGTTCTCAGTTTTTAGAGCATGAAAATGTTTTTCGTTACTTACAAAATGTGTGCTTTTTGTTTAGATCTATATCAGTTTTCTATGTATAATGTATAAAAGCATTTAAGAAAATTTTGAATATTTTTAAGTATGTTTATTCCAGTAAATGAATATGTGAATTTTATTCTAAACTCTGTAATCCTCATTATTAATCAATAATGATATTTCAGTAAAAGCATCTTCATTATTTACCTGATGTGCATTTTTAAATTCCTATGTATGTAGGTATATGTATGTATTTATCTATCTTGTGGTCCCAGATTAATGTGTTAATATTAAATTTGGTGATAATGTTATAAATGACCACTCAAT
>VXBT01008745.1:0-19729 GCA_013400235.1 Oriolus oriolus | reverse complement strand
TCCTGCTACCCAAAACCAGGCCAAACCAAGACACAGGGATTCTTTGAACACAGAGCTTCTTAAATCTCAAAATTCATTTTGTAAGTTCAATTATCTTCTGGTAAGCAATTACTTTGACAAATATATCCAGAGGATCAGTACACCATATATCCTCATTCTAGCTGTTTAACGTCAACCTTCACTTTGTTCTTAGGAAAAACAAACAAACAAGCAAACAAACAAACAAACCCAAAAGGAGATAATGGGTGTTCTGTGCTAATTGCAAGTTAGCATGTTTTATGTGTAAGGTAGGACCTAGACAGTATAGAATTTTAAAAAGCAGAAAAATTTCTACTTCCAGATGTTCATAGGTGAGATTTTCAGTATTTGTATTATTTTTACTGAAATGGTCCACATGAAAAAATGCGCAGTTGAAGATGTCCCCATGAATAGGGGTTTCACATCCTAATTGTGCATGTGAGCACAAGCTATGAAATTTTAACAGATCCAAAATAAATACACCAGTCTTACTGTACTTCATTGCCTTGAGTTATTCCTATCAAGTAATTCCTATCAAGTCTCAAGTAAAACGTTCAGTGAGGCAGAAGAGGAGGAAACCTTAAAACCTGCATTCTTCTTGGAACACTAGTTGATTTTTAACAGGTGAAAAGTAAGACAAGAGTGCTCTGGATCCTGACTTTCAGTGGCAAAACCGACCTTTTGAACCCTTAGGTACATCATTCTTTTTTAATTGTTCATTTCCTCTCTACCATTCCGTCTGCAAGAATTGAACAGATTATTATCACTCTTAAGTGTTTGCTTTCTATAGGAATTCCTCAAGAATTTGTGAGGCACAGATGCATTTGCCTCTAGCACAAATAGAAACATTTAAAAACAAGCCATGTGAATAACAAAGCAAATTTGGGTAAAGAGTTGCATGGCATCATTTTAACTTTTATAGTAATGTGAAATTTTAAAATCATTGTTATACATGTTGTATTTCATTCCTTCACTGTTCTGTAAGGACGTTGCTCCAAGAGCAGCTGCTGTGGTCCTGTCAACCTTCATCCTCATCCTTCATCTGCTCTTCTATCATCTCAACATGTCAAAAGAAAAATCTTGTAATAATGGTTGCAATGTGTCAAAATTATAGCCCATTCCATGATTACTTATATTTTTTATATTGTGTCCTAACAAATGGACAAACACTTGATCCTTAATGCAAAAGCTGGGATTAGTTTTCCACTTCTTAAGAGACACCTAAATTACAAGAGAGCATCAGTGCCCTGGAGAGATTTTCCAAGAGGTTGAGCCTTTTCCAGGTTTTGAAGGACATGACCCACAAACTGAAGTCTCCCTTCAGTAAAGGCTATGTAACAACACAACCTTTACTACTTGCAAGGATTTTTATAACACAGCGTGAAGTCTTGCTGCAGAAAGAGTTATGTTGTGATTCACTGACCAATATAAACACCATGTGACTGGAATGAGACATTACTAAAAAAAAAAAATCCCTCAGTATTTATTGAAAACAGAACACTCTGTATCTGCTGATTAGGCACTTGCAGGACTTGTGGTTACATTGCTGATTTCTTCAGAACTCACACAGATCCAGATCTAACAATCCAGCTAAAAAGACAGCTGACAGCTTTAAGGAACAAAGGACTCAAAGCAATGGAAGTAAGAGACAGTAATCTTCTCACTCTAAACAAATGTAATAAATACCATGTGGAAAATAGCTCTTTACCATGGAATTTTCATATGTATCAGGCCATGTTCCATTCTCACATACATTTTATTTTACTATCTAGCTCTTTAGTACCACCACAAAGCTTGTAATTCCCTACTGGGTGTAACAGAGCACTGGTAAAACCCAGGAAGTCCTACTTTTCCTTTCATTTCATGTGTATTGCAAAGTCTAAAGTGACAATATCTCTTTTGAATGACATGTGAAGTAGATCATGAGTGGCATCATTGGGTGCTTTGGTAAAAGTAACTGCAGTGCTTCATCTAAATTGATTTAGATAATTACATGGCCCTGATGCGAATTTAGCCTGTTACCTTCTTCTGTAAGAGCTCTTGTTCAATTCAGCCTACCAGCCTTTTCACATTTTTCCCCTTTCAGCAGTTACTGAATTTCAATGGTAGTTGAAACACAAATTTCTCTCTGGGGAATCAAGCACAAAGAGGATTGTGACAGGGCAATCTACTATTTTAAAGTTGTGTCAAGCAGGATGAACCTGTATTTGTTTAAGAAATGCATCAAAAATGTGTTACTCTCATGATTTGTGTGCCTTACATTCTTGCAGTTTAAAATACAGCTTTCCCAGGATGACTACTTTATATATTTAATAGCATCACAGAATCATAGAAAGGTTTGCATTGAAAGAGACATTAACAATCATCTAGTTCTAAGCCCCCTGCCATGGGCAGGGATGGCACCCTCTACATCAGATTGCTCAAAGCCCCATCCAATCTGCCTTGAACACTTCCAGGGATGAGGCATCCACAATTTCTCCAGACAGCCTTGTTCAGTGTTTCATAATCTGCATAGTAATGAATTTCTCTCTAATCTCTAATGTAAACCTACTCTCTTTCAGTTTAAAGCCATTCCCTCTTGTCCTGTCACTATATGCCCTTGTCAAATATCCCTCACCAGCTCTCTTGTAAGCCCCCTTCACATACTGAAAGGCCACAATAAGGTGTCCCTGGAGCCTTCTTTTCTCTGGGACGAAAAACCCCAACTCCCCAACTCTCTCAGCTTGTCTCTACAAGAGAGGCTCTCCAGCCCTGTGATCATCTTGGTGTCCCTCCTCTGGATCCCTCCAACAGGTCTATGCTCTTTTCACGCTGAGGACCTCAGAGCTGGATGCAGCCCTGCAGGTGAGGTCTCACCAGAGCACAGCAGAGGGGCAGAATCCCCTCCCTCAGCCTGCTGGCCACACTGCTTTGGATGCAGCCCGGGATGTGAATCAAATATTTTTTCCGCCACCCCCTTCCAAAATACGGGGAAAGTGGCTCATATCAGCGCGGAAGTAGCCCGCTGTGAGCTAGATCTGGCGTTTCCAGCAGCAGAGGTGCGCGCCCGGGCGGGGCGCGGCCGGGCGGGGCGGGCAGGCGGCGGCGGTGCCCATGCCGGTGCTGCCCGGGCTGGTCAGGAGATGTCGCTGTGTCCCGCGGAGCCTCCCGCGCATCCCGGCGCTGTCTTGGAAAACCCGCGGGAGATGCGAACACCAGGAACACCGGCAGGCAGCGAGGGACGGCGTGGGCTGGCGAGTTGCCCGGCTGCTGCTTCGGAAGAACAGCTCGCAATGCTTTCCCAGGGCAGCCGGAGGGCTCCTGCCCGCTGGGCAGCACGGAGAGAGGCCTTCGCAGGCACGGTAAAACCGGCAAACAAAACCTGAGGCACTGAGCTAGTGATTTAGGACATCGATCCTGTTCCTGTCGGACCAGCTCTGAAGGTTTAAAAAGACCACGGTAATCAATTGTTATTGCTGGACAGAATCCTGCTATAGGTATTTGAAAAGTATAGCACCATAAGCATCAGAAGTGGCTCCGTACTGCAGCACTGCACCAATGTTTAAATTTGAAAGCCGAAAAAACATATCAAGGGTGTTTGCTTGTTCCACATGGCATATTCCCCATGTTAGTAACAAAGAGGTAAGAAGCATGGTGCTAATTCGTGAGCCCACAGGTGGCAAACTGAGAGAAGAGGGAACTGAACAGAGGAGAGGGCAGGATGGAAAAGCAGAAAGAGGCCCCACAGCTTCACTATTAAAATCTTTCTGATTTCTTGTCCTACAGAGTAGAAAGGGATCCTATAAACTTCTGCAGCATTTTGCATACAACGTGAATTTAAAGGGTATTCAAAGCATCTTTTGTGCTAATTAAACCAGACAGTTTCAAGTATGCTTAACACAGACATTTGAAAGACTAACACAGCTGTTTCTGGGAATAGATACAGCTGTCCCACAGTGACTTGCACTGAGATGGAGATTTCTGTTTTCATTTGAAATGTAACTATGGGAAAGTTTACCTTTCTCCAGAGATGATGGGAATAATTAAAACAAAATCTAAAAAATAAAAGGAAGTTATATTCCTGCACAGTACCTTTATTAATGAAGTGCAAAATTGAAGTAAAATAAGCCAGGCTATCATGACATAATTAATTAGGGACAGCAATAGCTTTCAGCAATCTGTATAAGCATAATATCGCAACCAGCTAGGCATACTGCTTCAATTCAGGGTTTCAGTTTCCTCATCAAGGGAATCATTTGCTAGCAAAAGAGAAAACAGCTGTTGAACAGATAACAGGCAATGCTCCAGGTTGGTTTTACCACTAATTTAGTCAGTCATACATTCAGAATTGCATTTTGAAATTATTTCTGGAGGACAGTTTAACAGGAGAAGAGCCAATAGTTAAATAAAGCAGCCTAACGCTGCTTACTCACCGTACTCCTCTCTCACAATCCTCAATTAAACGGTTGGCCATTAATGTAAGTTATCTTGAACTTCTGAAAATTTCTTTACCTTCCAATGCAGCCTTTCGAAGTTTAAAATAAAATGGCAGCCTTAGAGCTTTAATTACAGATACATCTGGTAATCCTGCCCTGCTATTAAAGCAATAAAGAAGTCAATATCTGATAAGTATTGAAGTTTAATTGCCTCTTTCTTCATTTCTCCGTTAGCAACCAAAGGTCCCATATTAACTATGGTAATGGAACATGTAAGGACAAGAGACAGACAGAACTCTGAACAACAATAGCCAAACAAGAAGGAATAAAAGTATCTTCTTTGATTATTTCTAGCACTAGGGCAACTATTGTTGCACTAACAAATCAAATAAAAAATATTCACCACCAGTTGCCACAACACATTCTGGTTTACATTACCAAGGTCAGCTAGAGCGATTTTCTATCAAACATACTAAAATTCAGAAATTATTTTCCCTCTTTACTGCACTTTTCTGCTAGCTTTTGTTAAACAAACTATTGGCCTTTGTAGGCATTATCTGCCCTGCAATCATAGGGTAGCAAGAAGATTACAAGCAAGAGGTTGTAGAAGCTCCTTCCCTGGAGATACTCAAAACCCATCTGGATGGGATCCTGTGAAACCTGTCTTAGGTGAATCTGATTTACAAGGGGGGTTGGTCTAGATGATCTCCAGAGGTCAGTTACATTCCCAAACATTTTGTGATTCCATAATTACACCTCAGAGAGCCTTAGAAGTCATCAGTCCTGCTTTGCAGACACGTGCAGTAGATGAGATCATAGGTCCAAGCTGTTAAGCAACAGAAGATGAAGATTACTGTGACAATGTGATAGCATTAAGGATTTAGAATTGTCTTTATTATTCTACTGGGGAAAAATAACTCTACCCTCTTCTAGAAGCTCTGAAACATGAGCTTTCACTGTAGTTCTCTCTGCACTCTTGTGTTTGACTCCCTGACGTGCTGAAGACATCTCTGCTGTGTTTGTAGGTCACTAAGATTGCAGATTCAGCACTTCAGGCTCCCCCTTTTTGGGCAGAGATGGTTCCCTCCTCCCACCAATAACATGGTTAACCATGCCCAGATTTCACCTATGCACAACTTCTGCAAAAATGTCCAATGCACTTCCTAAGTTTACATTTTAGCTAACCTGAAATCTGCTCCATTCCTGCTGCCAAGGTAATTAAACCTCTTCCCTCACTAGCTCCACATTTCAATTAGAAGAAATACAGAGCTTGTACTTATTACCATGCACTCCTTGGAAAAACAGAAGTATTGAACTTCCATTTAAATAAAAAAATCTTTCACATTATTTGTGTAATCATTATTCATAATTATAAATAGCACAGTATTGCAATAAGAAGAGGTGCATTAAAATTTTGCTTTTACTACTCCTGCATGGAAGCCGTGCATGTGTTGAAGCCACTCAAGACCACAGCACTATAAATAGTGCTCTATTGTTAGTGGATAAAAGATGAAACAAGTCTCACAGCACTGGAGCACAGGATGCTGTATTAAATGTTAAGCTCTGCCTGTTCTAAAAGTGAAAGGCGACATCAACTGATAGACTGGTCTGTGGGTAAGACATACGGCTGGAAAGAGCTCGCTCTGACTCCGCAGCTTCCCGACACAGCAGGAGTAGCAGCTGATCTTTCTGCCTCTGCAATGGCAGAAGCTGTCACAAGACACTGGGTGGAAACTCCTGTACGCTACCAGGAGCAGTTTGTTGACCAAGAGCTGGAAGCACACAAGCTGAACCACCTTTTATATGCTTTGCCGGGCCCTGCTACCGCTGCGCTGAGCGACCAAAGGTGCACCGCAGAAAGCACAGCTGGGGCCGGGAAGAGTGGCCAAGAAGAGGAAAACACACACTTTCGTGTCTTGCTGGACGTTGTGCAGTTTCGCCCTGAAGATATCATTATCCAGACTTTCGAAGGCTGGCTCCTGATTAAAGCTCAGCACGGACCCAGGATGGATGAACATGGTTTCATATCCAGAAGCTTCACCAGACAATACAAATTACCTGATGGAGTGGAGAACAAAGACTTGTCTGCACTTTTCTGCCATGATGGCATTTTGGTTGTTGAAATGAAGAACTCAGTGGGGAAGAATTAGAACCATGTCTATAGTTATCGGTGAGATAAAATCATTCTTAATGTAACAAAATAATATCAGTCATGCAATGCTGTAGGGTATAGCAAGCATGTAGCTGTATTTATTACAGCAAAGGAAATTCTTTGTATATACTTTTCTGTTTGCTGAGTTTATTGTTTGATGTGAAATGTTAGACTGCTTGCCTCCAGCTACACATAGGCTGAAAACCCAGGCTGTTTGAACAGTGGCAAACTTGGGCTAGTCTCAGCAGGAGAAAAAAAATCTACTTGACAGCATATTGAAAATAGAGCACATTTTTGAGTTAAGTAGCAGGAGTTGTATTTCTAAGGAATAAGCATTTGTCATACGTAGTCATAAACATTAAAGAAGGAATAGACAAGTTGTGAATCTTATGGAAATTTAATTTATGTACCAAAAAATCTGTGTCCTAATTTTTGAGATTAAACTCTTCTCTCTGGAAAAACACATGAACGGAAAAATATCATGAAGAGAAAAATCCCTATTTCCATAGTTCAAGCTTCTATACCAAAAAACTCTCTTAGAAGTGTGTTGCATGTTTGAAACTACAAGGAAAAAGAATAGTCACTGACTTCATTTGCTTGAAAACACAGTAAATAGAAATTAAACTTTCTGTCAAAGTAATTTGAAAGAAAACCTTTAAAGACATTTTAGAAAATTGGTTTTAAGATAACAACTGAAGAAAAAATTTTTTGCTTACAAATGCTCAAAAGAATCAAATTCTTCTCTGTGAAACCTCAGTAACAAAAAGACATTGCTCTTGCACAAATGCCTTTTTTCTTACACATTTTAGGTAGTCTTGTTATTTAATCAAATGAGTATTTAACTGTCCATGTTGTTTGACAGTTTAGGCTGAAATCCCACAATTCTGTCTTCAAGAGCAAATTTTTCTTTCAATGATAATCCCTCTCTCCCCATAGGAACATGGTCTCTATATGAATCTATTTTTAAATACAGGGGTTCCTTACTGCAGACACAGCTTTAGTTTCTGTTCCAGTGTCTCACATTTCATGAGTGGCGGAGATGAAATAATATCCACCCTCTATATCTAGTATCTGGTCTTCTCAATACTAAAAAGAAATATTGCTGTGGGTTTGTAAATACTCACACATTTGAGGGGAACTGCATCTGCAAGTTGAACTGCCTCCTTTTATGTGTACTGGAGACAAGTATGACTGGTGTGCTATGAATAGTAAAGGAATGTGGAATGGAAAGTGCCAAGTTAAATACAGACTCTTTATCACAGCCATCTGCTGTTTGGACAAATCAAAAACATATTCAAATGAAACTGAATACAAATACAATTTTAAGAATACAAGAAAAATATGATGAACAAAACCTGGGTTCTCACTAGCTGAAGCTAGAGAGTTCCTTTAGTTTCAAATGAAATTCCTAAGATTGTATGTCTGCACATGTCCATTTATGAGAAAGATTTACATTATTGTTGTTTAGACTTCAAGATATTTGAAGCAATTGATTTTAGAAAAGTTTGTAGTACAATTCTTGTATTTTACCTACTAATTGTGCTAAAACTCACAAGAAATTTGTACAAGAAAAGCAGAATAAAGTCTGAATTGCAAATTTCCATCATGTACAATTATGTTTTTAATATACCAGAAGTCAAGAGTGTAATGTTTTCTAACAAACTAAACCAAATACAAAACACGTCCCTACATTTCCACTCAACCCCACGCTTTTCCTTCATATTGCCTGTGTTCAATTTGCATATTGGTTTAAGATCCCATTAGCAAATCAGATCTTGATTTCTTAGTCTAGGAGCTTCATCAGACAGCAATCTGGTAGAAGATGTAATACGGATTTAAGAAATTGAATTCTAGATACAGGTCTGGATTTCAGCTTTACAGACCAGCTTTATAAAAGCTGCACAAGCTTTAAACCATGGTTTCTATACCACCATGTGGCACAACTATTGGGATAGAGTTCAGGATCACAAGTTAGCAATCTGCTTTGGTGATTTTTGTTTACAGAGTGTTTTGTAAATTTTATCACTTAAACTTACAGGTTATTATAAAAACTATTCTAGCTATGACTGCAGTGATGATATTCATAGCCCTATAGATGAGAAAGTTGTTCTAAAAAAAACCATAACTGATTTAATTATTTCAAATTAGATCATGATTAAACTACTGGAAACTTGGCAAGGAATTAAACCATACAGCCAAAATCATATCATCTGTTCTATATATGCTAATACCATGGTTACACACAGGCCTGCTTATGTACACACGCCTGCGTCACAAAACTGGATGGAGATGTGGCACCTGACTGTTCTGCATTGTAGGTCTCTGCATCACTCTGTGCCCAAGTCTGTACTTGCTCACAACATCATCAGTCAGAAATCACTGGAATACCTTTACCCAGACATAGCAAGGACGTACCCAGCCAAACTTTACCTTCTCTTGTAGACAGATCTTTACAAAGGCCTACATCCATGCTCCTTGGTGAATGGGAACTTCCCCTGACGTGGCACTTGAGTGCTCATGTAACAGGGGCCACACTGGAGTATGGACCTGTCACTGACTTCCTGCATTTTAGCACCAAGAAGAGCACAGAGGAGAACGTTTCTCTCCTTTTTTTAAGTGGCAGTTTATCAAAAGATCTTGGATGGATGATTTTATGTGTTTACCAGAACAACCTCGAAGTACTTGGCAGAGTGTTTCTGAATAATCTGGAAAGAGCTGTTCTCACATATTTATATGATGTTTTACTTTTATAATCTGATTAGAACTGAATGTGACTGTGACATAGAAAGGTGCTAATATTGCTCATGGGCAGCAGACTGAGATATTTATCAACAGCAAAGGATTTCAGAACAGCTACAGCTTAAGACAGGTTTAAGACATGCTGATGTGGTTAAATTAAGAACTGTGAAATTGGCTGTCTATAAAATTCTGGCCCAGAATAAGTGATAAGCCTGTACAAGCCTTGCAGACCAAGTGTTACCAAGCTTTCTCAGTTCTCATCAGTAAGGGATTACCTTTGTAATTGATCAAACTGCTCCTCCAAATGGATAAAGATGATTTCAGGCATGAATCTAAGCACTATGAAAAATGCTTTCACAGAGATGAAAATGTATCAATATGGCACTAGTCTCCAAAAGCAAGGTAAAAAAAATAAATTTCCATAAGACCCTTGTGGGCAGAAAGCCCAAAAATGCCTTTCTTTGCCTTGCTGCCTTTTTACAGTTTCTGCTGCACCCAAGGTATTTGAGATCTCTCTACAGAGTCCAATATTGGTGGTACAGTGAATCAAGGCTGACGTGATACCCACCAGTCACTCAATAACCACTCAGCTGCAGCACTGGAAAAGAGAAAAGGAAATCTCTGGGGTATCATGGTGGCAACATTCCCACCCAGAGGGGAAGGTCCCACATTCCTTACTTACGTCATAGCCAGGAATCAAAATGTCTTTTTTAATCTGAGTAACATTACAAGATGGGCTTTTAATGTGAGCAGGAATATTTCTGAAAATATTAGGTACACCTTCTGTTATTTGAAAGAGATGCAGACCTCTGTCTTGCTGACTACCAGAGACAGTGGCTGGCCCCTCTCACCTAGAGGACAGCATCTCAATAGCGCTACACTGTGAACACAGGAGCTCAGTCTAGAGTTACACCTGTACACTGCACTGGAGATACCTGAGCTGACCCCGCTTGTGCTAACTCTGGAGCCAGAAGTACTGTCCCTGTGTGCCAGCTCAGGTCCAGAAAGCTGAGCTGAGCACTGGTGTGCTCAGGCTGAAAAATCATCCCTTATTAAACACACTCGGACAGAAAGAGAGACAGGAGAAACATGGCACTACAGCTCAGGACTCCCCATTCAGGTTAGTGCTAGAGTGGAGACTTCTGCTGTCTGTGCCATGGTGGGCTGCTTTTTCACCACAAATCCCATCAATCTACATAAAAAGTAACCCTCTTTAGCCACATGGTAATACTGCTGATGCCAGCTTTTTCAAGGGGAAGTACGTCTAGCAGCAGCTCGCACAAATAGAATCGATGCAAACACAGAATAATTTGCAGTTCCTCTCATGCTCCTTGGTGTGTTCACTGTGCTTTGGGCTGACCCTGACCCCAGCGAGCACTGGTGATGAAACATGCCACTGCTGAGCTCAGCCACATGGCACAGAAGCAGCAGCAGGGAGGTCTGTGCATGAAGAGGCGACAGAAAACTGTAGAACTACAGTAGGCCTTGGCACACAGCGAGCAAGGAAGCCCACCAGAGGTGTTAGGCAAGGATAGGGAGCAGGAGAAACACTCCATGTGTTTCAGATTATATGCAATACATATATATATATACTATACTGTACTATACTACATATATATATATAGTAGTGGTTTAACCCCAGCTGGCAACTGAGCCCCATCCAGCCACCCACTCAGTTCCCTGCTTTGGGATGGGTGAGGGAACAGGAGGAGTAAAAGTGAGTGAGCTCATGGGTTGATAGAGACAGTTTAATGGGGAAGGCAAAAGCTGCATGCACAAGCAAAGCAGAAGCAATTAATTGACGACTCTCCATTGGCAGGCAGGTGTTCAGCCACTCCCAGGATAGCAGGGCTCCAACACAGGTAATAATGAGTCAGGAAGACAAATACCATCATTCCAAATGTCCTTTACTTCACCCTTCTTCCCCTGCCTTTATCTGCTGAGCTTGATGCCATGTAGGATAGAATATACCTGTGATCATCTGGACTCTGACATGTCTCCTCCCAACTCCTTGTGGCCCCACAGCTTCCCTGCTGGTGGGACACAGTGAGGAGCAGAAAAAACCTTGACACTGCGTGAGCACTGCTCGTGCAAAGCTGAAACATCCCACTATNATTGGTCCGTGGGTTTCCCTGCCCCTTTCCTGACTCCAGTCCAGAAAGCTCCTCCCTCCCCATTCTCCCATTGGCCCTGTCCCTTTGCCCCCTGCCTCACTTTCCCTATTGGTTCCCTTACCCCAGCCCCGCCTATGTACCGCCCCTGTGTCCCCAGACCATTGCTCCTTGATGTTCTCCCCACCCCCATATAAAACCTAGACGCTTGCTCAGAGGTCTTTTGCCTCCAGTTCCCCTTCACTGGAAAGGATAGAATAAATCTTCCCTGTGGAATCCCATGCAAAGACCCTTCCCGTCTCTTTGTCATTGGTGTGTCGCAGAAGCCAGCTGGGGTGTGAGCAACCCCGGCCACCGGCTAATGACACAGGCCCATAGCAGCTACTGTCAAGAAAATACACTCAGTCCCAAATCAAAACCAGTAGACATACATAAAGAGCTTTGAAGACATAATATTTAAACCTTCTACAAGAAATATTTGACTTTTTTGTAAAATAAGCATTTTTAGGGGCTGAGAAAAACATTTCAAAATAACTTGAAAAAATTTTGGTTGTTAATAGAAAAGGAACACATACATGGACTGAACCCTTGGTATGCTAGGCTGAAAGAGTAAGTCACTACTATCTCCAGCTGCATTTCTTTCTAATTGCACATCTCTTCAATTTTCTCATCTATTAATCGTACATTCCATCATGTAAGTAGATGGCATGTCAGCATCTCCAAAATTTCATTTGTTCCTGGCAGAGTTGGATGACATGGGGATTAAAGTGGGAGTGTCCTATCTGAACTAGCCACCCCAAAATTTCTAGTCAAATCCTCATCAGCTCAAACTGGTTTACTGAATCAGTGTAAACTAGTTAACTTGGGTAGTTGTCCCTCTCAGTGGCTCTGCATGGAGTTGGTTTGATCCAGCAAGACCTCCTCACTCAGGTGCCAATGTGCAGCCTCCAGGGCTGGCTGGAACCTCTCTACCACCGCAGTACCAGCAGCAGAAGCTCACTGCTTCTGCAGATGATTCAGATGCCCAGAGGGACTACATGAGTTGTTCCCTGTGTGTGTCTGACTTCCTACAAGAGGTAAGATGGGATCTGAAGATGTTTTGTGTTCCAGTGGCACTCATTCCTTTATTTTCAGTTCCTCTCCTCATTTTCCAGGATACACTGTTCTCCTCTCAGCCTGCACACAGGAGTCATCTGTTCCACATACATTACAGTGATACACTGGTGTAAGCACAAAGAGCAGGTGTGGCTTGTGTCTGTGAATGAGCTAATATGGAATTTAGATGTTTGGTTTAAATAAGTCCAGCTCTTAACTAAAAGTGATCCCACTGATCTTAGCTATAATGAAAAATTAATGAAGGGGAATGATTTTCAAAGCATAGTGTGACTAATAAAAACATAATTCTTGTACTCTGTCTTACAAGGCAGACAGAAACTCATAAGCTACCTGCTCTGGTGACAGCTGTATGCATTTTAATAGTAGTTCAATTATATTTTGCAACTTTACCACAATTACCCAAGCACTGGTGGCATGATTAGTATGTACTGTACAAGACACACCATAAACACAGTCTCTGCCTTAATGTATACATGGAGCCTCAGGATTTGATCCTGGAATGAAACTGAGAGACTCAATAAAGATTAGGAGACTATGAGACAACTAAGTGAAGAAACATGAACTCAGAGACCCTATCATAATAACCACAGCAATATTTAACTTAGACCTTCTAGAAACTTCAGTCTGAAGTGGCTACAGTGTCAAGACAGATAAGGTTTCCAGACTTATTTTATTCCAGATTTAAAGGTCAGAAGGATCACTGATGATCCCCAGTGTGACACCCTGAACAGAATGCACATTATCTCACTTGTTAATTTCCTCAAGAAGGCAGCCCATAATATATCTGAAAAAGAACACATATTTGAGTAACAGATCAAGTCTTTATTTCAAGACTTCAGTTGATGGAAAACTCATCACACCCCTCCATCAAGTTCAAGTGTTAATAATCATCATGGCCTACAAAGAGCAGGTTTTCCCTAGTCCTCTGAGATTTGTTCAGTGATATAAATTTTACCCTAAAATTAGAAGTAATACTCTGGACAGCTCTTGGGACAGTCTTTTTATTATCCTGTTGTTATGAGTTACAAAGATATAAAAGCATAACACTTTCTGCTAAACACCCTTATTAGCTACTAATAGAACACAAAAGAATTCATCAACACAAAAAACTGTAACTATAATTTTTCCACATAGAGCAGAAATACGTATTGAATAACTTTGTATATAATACCTTTCCTGCATCATCACTGGTAATTTTGTCATCTTCATGTCCTACTCATCGAAACCGTTGCTAGGATTCTGTTTCTTGCTGAGTAAGTCCTGACTGTTCTCTCACTAACCATATAATTTTTAATATACTTTGAGCTTTTTCTCCTGTCAATTGGTATTGCTTGCTACCAACTTCTTATTTTTTCCATTTCTATTTTCACTTGCCCTTTTATAACAATGTCTTTTAAATTTGGATAATTCTGCTTATATGAGCACAGTTCTGTGTTTATGGGTAGCTAATAAATATTCTAAATGTATACAGAACAACCAGAGCCAGGTTCTGACACAGTTCCTCTTAGTAAATTATAATCTCCTAATATTTTACTAATGGTATGGGATGCCCAGTATCTCTCTGCATTGAACTCCCTCCTAAAACAAATGTTCAAAACGAAGAAGAACCAGGCTGCACCACCTGTGATAGGGAATTCATGCCATTCACCTTCTCGCAAATACATGGCCCAAAGCAAGCACAGCAAGAACCTTCTTCACATCTCAGTCTTTGTGGGCCTCTGTGTTCTCCAAAATACCAGCAAAACACAGAAGCTAAAACAGAGTAACATGGTGTCATTTTCAGCCAATGAGCTTCTCAGAACTCCCCATTTCTTGAGCTGACACAGACAAAATTAGTAACTCCTTGGCCATCCTTTCAGTAGTCCACGTCCTCAAGCAACAACATGAACAAATTTTTCTCCTTGAAGATAAAACAGCAATTTCACCCAAATGTTAATATTAATTAACCTTATTGTAAATGCCACTGCCTCCTGATAGCAGAATGCACTGTATCACCTTAAACACAAGCTGTGAGAAAATGAAAGATACTTTGATGGTAAAAATGCCATCCAAACTGGTCTGTTGCCTAAGTTAGTGTGCAATTATCTTGCTTTTCAGGCTGAGACTGAGAAGTCACTCTCATAAATTCAATGATGGACAGTAAAAACTCATAAAGTAATGTCAAGGCTCATCCATCCTGATCCTTTGGCAGGTATAACTGAAGAGCTGCCAGTGACTAGTCCTTCACTGTGCAACCCGCCTCTGCCAGGCACCTCTCTGCACCAACCACAGCAACTTCAGGATTGACCAGAGCAACTTCAGCCCAAGTCCTGTGGATTTCTAGAACCCATCAGCATTTATTTGCCCACGATAAACCCCAGCATTAACACAGACTGCTAAGGAGGTCCTCTCTGCAATTTCTCCATCCTGGGTGAGGACAGAAACATAGGCATGCAGGAAATGAATGAATGTTCAATTCTCCATTCTCACTACACCATGACTTACTCATCCTATACAATGGGTTTACTGCTGGGATGATTTGACTTTCATGCCACATTTATAGGGTACATGGATATAATGCTGGCCTCAACATCAGCTACCCACTTAGCTCACAGTCTTGCTTTTTATCAAGTATTTGTTATCACTAAAGGTATTGGATTGAAATACACAACACTGAGATTATCCCTCAAGGACTTACGTAGCTCAGGACAAAGTACAGCAGGCCCATTCATCCTCTTTTGCTGTCTCAGTCTTTATTCAGCAGGTAAACTCTGCCTGTGTGCATGCCAAGGGACTGGCAGCTGGCACAGGCCCATTTGTCCATAACCACTAAAGACTCAGCACTGTCAGAATGTCTGCCTAGCACATATCCCCTGCCACAGCACAGAGGAACTGCATACATAATGGATTTATCCTGACAGCATCCTTAGATGGTTTGAAACATTATCCCTTCAGACAGGAAATGGAGACAGACATGCATTCCAAGCAATATTAAATGGAGAGGGGAGAGTAACTGAGTAATAGCCACCCTTTAGACTGGGGCTGAGATAGCTAATACATATTGCAAAGGCCAAGCAAAAACCTCAGTGTTCCTGATCACTTATCTCTAATTTTACACAACCTAGTTTGAAAAAAGCACTGCCATTTTTGCTTAATTCATGCTTGTGATTGAAAACTATTGTGTTTTCTTCTATATCTCACTGCATCTTTTCTTAAATTTCAGTTTATAGCACACTATAAAGTGTCTTCATTTCTGTTTTATGTTTTCAAGTAAGATTTTATGAAACATTTCAAATAAAATCCTATTCCATCTTTCAGAAACTGAAAAAAATACCACTAGAATAATATATTTGTCAAATTTATTGCATTTCCTTTAGGGCTTTTATAGTTCAAAGTCTTTACTTGCCTTCAGCTTTTTCTACTTTTAGCAAGTGAAATGTTTAAATAATCTTGTGTTTAAAATCATTTTGTGCCCTCTAGTGGCAGCTTTGCCAGGCACCCGAACTGTCACCTTCCTATTAGGGATGACATAAAAATGGAAGAAAAACAGTTTATTCCCCTGTTAAGTGAAATGTATTATCTATCTGTATGGTTTAAAAAAATTACAGTCATCAGTTTTGATGAGGTAGTACCACCAGCTACAGATATACCACAAATAGCAAAACGCCCAAAAATCACATATTGTGTAAGCATTTCGCCAAATTTGCTCTTAGAAATTATATTGATGAAAATCGACCTATTTGTAGCCATTTCTTTGCAATTTGTAGTCATTTCAAAGCACTCTTCAGTGTATTTCCCATTAGAGCATTTTTCAATGTCCAGACACATGGTTTTTCCAGGGTCCACAAAGGGGTATCATCATAAAGAAAAGGCTCAGTGCCACCAAAGTTTCATCTTCTCTCATGGAAAATCACTTTACTTTTCTTAGTAAAACAGCAAAGTAATAGCATAGAGGAACAGTAATAAAATAAAGATGGAAAGATTTGACACCTTCAAGGGAAAGTTACACAGGGCAATATAAGCTTCCATTACTTTTGAGTTCAGAGCCTCTACTCATTCACTACTTCTTAATTCAAGATAGACTAAATCCACACATTTTTCCAAAAATGTTTAAATGTTTCCAAATTCTTTTACTCTAAGTTTCTGCACCTGATCAGCAAAAAACCATGCTGCTTTCAAACATCTCTTTTAACACATATTGTCAGGGGTCTTGAGACAACTAACTCACATACAGTGAGATATCCCATATATAGTCTTTGGCATCCATTTGGTTTTAGTATGGCTTTCAGCTTTACTCCACCAAATTACAGGTCCCTAGGAACACAGTAAATAATAGACATTTTCACTGAATTACAGGTTATTAGTCTTTATAATACCATTCACTTTGCCTCTGAAAATTCAATTCCCAATGAAGATGGTAGAAATTCCTGAGCAAGCAAAGCATGGAGATACATGCTTTGTGCAACTAAAATGCTCTAAGTCACTATGTGCCATTGTTACTTTGAAACCCATGTCTCTCCTATTCCAAACAGCAAGAAACAAAGCTCAATAAATCCAGCTCTTCTGCTTGGCATGTAGATGGTTATTGAGGACTTTGGAAGCTGGTTTTTTTTCAAACACTTTAAAAATGTTTGTCAGAGTGGCTTCTAACATTGCAGGTTTGTTTTCTAGAAAATAATAACTGATGGTTTTAAAATGTTATTTATAATATCCACAACAGAGTGCCTGAGCACTGTGGTAATCAGAGTTGGCTCACTGGTGGGAAAGAATGGAAGACGTCATTTGCAACCTTTTTATTGTTCCAAATTCTCTTTGCAGTTTTGATCACTAGGGAAATAACATAGCACACATTTTCCTTTCATATTTTTGCCTTACTGAAAGCATTAGTGCTGGAAAAACCATGACCCAATTTCACATAACTTAATTTTTGTTAAATTCTTTAGATAAAATTGAAAGATAATAACTACATAAAAAATTACACCTATGTAATTAAGAATATTGTTCTCATTAGCTTTGTAGATCTTTCACCTTCAAATTCTCCTGATAGCAGTTTTTGTCCCTGTTGGACTTGACACCTTTGCTTCTGTTCATTTGAGATGCAAACATCAAACCAGTACTCACTAGAGAAAAATTAGGCTAAATGCACTGAGGGGAGCAGGGGGAGGTAGGACAGCTGCCACCTCCACCACCAGACCCAAGGAAGTAAAACAGATGGCCAGCTCGAAGTTGTCCCTTTGTCCTGCCCAGGCTATGACAGCCACAGCCTGACAGGCACTGTCAGCATGACCACTTGGAGCAGCAAAATCCCATTCTTGAACCAGCTTTGCAGCTGTGCAAGGCATCTGTGTGTTACTCCAGGTTGTCCAATGAGAGCAAATCTTAAATATCTATTTAAAACAAATCAAGTAGGTCAGCATCATGTCTAGTACTGTTCACTTCATGTGACAAAAAAGAACTTACTCTATTCAGAGAAAACAACATTAATCATTAAGAACATCAAAATTTAGATGAATAGGACTGAAAAGTTTGGGAAAGGAGTTGGATGAGGTGCAGTCAAATATACATAATACGGTAAGTAGTACAGAGAAGGCAGATCAAGGACTATTCTTCTGTAGTTTAACCTGTGAGGATTCACATGAATGCACAAGACTGCCCAGATCAATGTTAGCAGTGACTTTGGAAGGAACACAAAATCCCAATCACTTATCTTGACCTGTAGCAGTCAGAATTTCGGATGAAATCTAAGACCAAGGTCAAACTGATCCACATCTACCTCCTGCTGGGGTTTCGGTCCTTACTCTTAAGTTGGCCATGTGGATGGAGGGCAGCATGGTGGGCTGTGGGTCAGCTGCCACAGCAATCTCTGTTTTGCAGAAGAGAACCTGACCTGTGTGAGAGGCAGACACTGACAGTGTGCCAGAAGTAGGGGCAGAAGGCTGACTGATGGAAAAAGAGCTTTGGTGATTCTAAGAGCACCAACAGATGCTGATGCAGAGCTTGAGGATCTCCGCAGGCCCTGCGGGTTGGGGATGAGTGATCACGACCAGGCCAGGTCAGGGTGTTTCTACCAGCTTCCAGCTCTCTCAGGAGATGACTGATGCTTCTCACCTTAGCACTCATGTAGATACTCAGAACTGCTCTTTGTAAACTTGCTGCAACACAAATGTGTTCCAAAGGGTTGACCACTGAGGAGCTGGTTGTGTGGCGAATTGAGTGTTTCTTCGAGCACTGTACTGGCTAATCAAAACAGACTTTCGGATTTAAGCATAAAAGGAATTTGGGGCTAACATGCTGGACTGGGGTGAGCTGACATACTAAAAAAAAAGGCAGATTAGACAAACTGAGCAACAGTAACAGAAAAGTACTGTTATAATATGTGCACTAATTTTGGAGAAAGTGAAAGTCCAAAGAAAAAAGTGTAAAAAGTAAACCTCAGGCATCAAATGCTAAAACCAGCAATGAAAGGAAGCAGTAGGTCTTGTAGCATTCCAGTGAATCACTGCCAGATGAAGACAAATTATTTGACACAATGATCTCTGAGAACTAACATACTCCCTAAACCATGGCAGAGAAAGAAACCAGAACTGCATATCCATCTGGATGCTAATGGGAAAACATGAAGAACTGGGGACCACAAACCTGAACACCTTCTCTAATAATTTCTTTCTAATTGCTCGTGAATAGGTAGAAATTTTGAGAGAAACTTGTACCTAGGGATCCAAAGAGAGTTCAAAGATGATTAACGGGATGGGATTCAACACAGGACCAGACGCAGCAGGTGAGGAAATAATCACGCAGGGACAAAACGCCTCGATGGGTCTGAGGCTGTTCTACAGAAAACCAACATTAGTGGCATGACCCTATTTTTTGCGAAGGCTGAAATACACGTTATCCACGAGCAAAACGCACCGTGACATTTCTTTTCTCTGGACGCAACAGGCGGCCGGCGGAGCGCCAGCGGCACCAGCGCGGCCGCCCAGCACCTGCATGGCGCAGCTCCCGCGGCGGCGGCACCGGAGCGCGGGGAGGAGACCCGGGGGCTCGGGAAGCTTCTCGGACGGACGCGGGGAAGCGCTGACGCGCCTTCGAGGGGTCAGGAGGCGCCGGCGGCGTTCGAGCGGCGGAGGCCCGGCGGGGCCAGGAGACACCGGGCCCGGGGGTCGCGGGGACCGCGGGCCGCGCTCGGCCAGGCCCCTCCG
>VXBT01008738.1:0-70429 GCA_013400235.1 Oriolus oriolus | reverse complement strand
CATTCACTGTAACTGTTTGTGCCTAACACATGAGCCAGTTGCTCACCCCTCACATGATGTGTTTATCCAGCTGTGTGCTGGAAATTTTTTCCCAGAAGGATCTTATGAGAGACAGTACTGAAATCCAAAAAGATTACATCAACTGGCTTCCCTTGATCAATAAGTGGTTACCTCATCATAAAAGGAAATCAGATTTTATAAGCAGGACTTTCCTCTCATGAAGCTGTGCTGGTTGTGACCAGTGATTGCATCATCTTTCAGGTGTTTTTCAATACTTCCTCCGTAACTTTACCAGGTACTGGAGTGAGACTCACAGGCCTGTAGTTTCTGGGGTCCTCCTTCTTGCTCTTCTTTAAAATCAGTGGATCAACCAGCTTTCAGTCAGCTGGGAACAAGAATGGAGAAGATAGCAACCCCTTGAGTGGAGCATTTATCTCATTTAATAAAAGGAACAGTGGCCATAGCTGTCAGGTAGAGTAGGAAATGTTTCCTCCCAGACTGGAAGCTGATGTGCAAACTGCTCTGGGCTGATGGAGAACTCAGATCATAGAACCGTAGTATAACAGAATGCTTTGGGTTGAAGATGGAATATTTTTTGTTCTTCTAGTTAATTTTGAAATGCTTTCAAAATTCTCAGTGCAAAGCAACATCACATTTCCCTACTCTTACAATTTGCACATTATTCATCTGAGTTACAGAGTCTTTCATTGCACTTTTTCTAACTCTTCTCCATGGTTGAGCCTTTTTTCACATTTTGGGCTTTGTGGGTATGTTTCTGGCAGTTGAGTAACCTCTCTTTTCTTTCAGAAATCACTTGAATCTACAGGAGAATGTGGTACACCCAGATTAGGGAGAACATAATTTCATTCTGGTTTAAGTTTAGAGCTCAGTGTCTATGCTACTGTCAGTAGACTTGACTGTCTGTAAAGCTTTACAATGTGGTGCATTTTGTCTAGGTTTCCCTACTTATTTACGATCTTAATTTTTACTTATCTCCATTTCTGGCTGCACCTTGTTTGGCAAAAAGGCAATTCTAGGTTAATTAATATCTTTGATAATCATAATGAAATGTTAGAAATCATTCTTAATTACATGGACTACATAAGGACTACAGAAAAACGGCAAGTGTTTTGAAGGTGTGGTCCTCATGGGCACCCTAGAAGCTTTGATTCCTGAAAATTCAGATGAAATGGTAATTTCTGTTTAGGAATTGTATTTGGGTGCTTTTAATTTTTTTCCCCATGACAAGAAAGAGAAGGATAATTTGACGAGCTCAGTGCTGCTCTTTGCTAAAAAATAACAAAAAAAGTGTGAGAGTTTCACAAGGAAACCGTTTGGGAAACAAAGTGCTGATCTTTCAAGAAGGACACCACTTAGGACATGTAGGTTATTAAAAGTAAAAAAAAAAAAAAAAAGAAACAGGGCAAGTCTTGGCTTGCCAATAGACTTTTCTGGGATTGTCAGAGGGCTGAAACTGGCCAAGTTTCTCTGGCCTGCTTGGAGAATGGCAGATGTGGGAGCTTCTGGAAAATGAAAACGTATGTTTCTAAAGGCTTGAGGCCATGGGGATTGTTTACATTGACTGGTAAATTTATTTTGAAGGAAGGACACACTAAAAACAGGATTTGAGAATAAATTCTTTCTTTCTTCAAATCCACATGAGAACAAAGTGAAGAGCTTTGAAGCTAGGATTTGGTGCCCTACACACACCTATCTGTCTCCTCTGAGTGCAGCCCTCCCTCAGGGGATAGGCCTTGTGCCTTTGCCTCCCATGCTGCAAGCCTGTGCTTCTCTACTCTTACACGAGGGTGAAGGCTATGGTATTTTTGAGTTTGAATTCTCTTCATCCAGAATATCAACCAGATTACTCTTGCTAATGTTTTTCTGTAAGAGTATGTACTGGTTCAGGGGAGTGAGGAGTCATTTTAAAGAAAGTGCAGTTTACTCTTACCACAACATAAAATGACAAAGTGGGTTTTTTTTTTTTAAATCTAGAATTATAAATGAGTACATTAATGCCTACCTGGCTGGAGCTTTTCCCTTCTCTGGGCTGGTTGCCAGTTAATTACACAGTCACTTCTGAAGCTTACTCTGTATTTTTATAGCTAAAAGAAGTCTTTTATTTCCAGGTCTTAGCTGAGACATATGAACTAGTTTAATAATACCCAGAAAACAAATGTTGCTCCCAAAGTAGCAACACTAAATGCATTACTTCGATGTTTTTTCTAAAAACCTGCTATCTGGTTGTATTTTTTCCTCCATTCCTACTTGCATTTCCCCCCAGTCCTTCTACTGAATTAATGTAGCCTATACCTATAGTGAACTGCCTAACAGACAGTTCACACTGATGTATTGCTCTGGGGAAGCTGAAATCTGTCACAGGGGGGAGGTGAACTGGAACTGATTTAAAGTCCCATTCAATTTCTCAAGAATGCAAGAAAAAGAAAAGTAAGGGAGGTAGGGTGGTAAAGGGACTAAGACTTTAAATAGTATTCTTGACATTTTGAAATAATGATCATTGGCACTAATGCCTAAAAGCTTATAAGCCACTGCCTTATGTAGATTAAAGAAGTAGAAAGGCCAGCTCCCTCTTAGGCAGAGTACTTTGTAGTGCTATCTTGGTTTTGTGGATTAAGATGGATTTTGATGGGTTTACATTTCCTAACTCGTCTATGACCACCAGTGCTCCTTATGGCTCTCCCAGCGTACACTCTGACCGCCTGTGAGGGAGAGGAAACACATCCTTCTACTTGTAAGGTGGATCCAGCACTTGCAACTAGAAATATCACTTTTATTGGGCTCTTATCTACTCATATCAGTTACCATAATGTGGATTAGAAACATGGAGTAGTGGCAATACAAAGCGAGATTAGTCTGGAGTTCTTGGCAATGCAGAGGAATAGATAGGAACAGATTTGCTTCCTTCAGCACTCTCTCCTCCTTTGCTCTGGCTTTCAAGACACACTTTTCTATGCTGTGAGATGCGTCTGCCTTTTGTGAATTTTGAAAAAGCTTTCAATAGCTTTGGAATACTACCATTATGGAAGAATGACATCTTTTTCTTCTGATCAAACTACTCTGCCAATCAGGGTGTACTTCCAGTGTCAGCCAGGCTGTCTTCCCTCCTAGCAGGCTGCTGTGCAAACACTGGCAGGAGCACAGTCAGCCCCCAGCTTAGCAAGGACAGAGAGCTCCAGTCACAACACAAAATTTCTCACAATGTGTAGGAGAGCTGTATAGACACAGGAACTGATCTGACAGGGGTGAGACAGACATCTTTAAAGTGAGAAAATAGCTAATCTGTGACAGAAGGTGATAAGTCTGTATGAAATTATTAACTGTTCTGGGGATTGGGTCCTGAATTCTCAAAGTTAGTGTCTGAAGAGCCTGTGGAGATGTTTGGCAGGTGACTGCCCTGGCTGGGAAAGTGGCTTGCCATCTCCTCAAAAGGAAGGCAGTGGGCACTCAGTGGGCAGCAGGCTGGTGGGGCTGCGCTCCCAAGGGGAGGCTGCAAACAGCTTTCATGGTGCTGAGGTTTGTATGATCATGTGTTGTGAGCCCAGGTACAGAGCCCAGTGTTGCTCCCAAATATCTGATACTGGGGCTGGTAAACCAAGGTGGGAATCATTGCAAACAATGAGGTTCCCTTGTAGCCATGGCAGAGACTCTGGTTTAGGAAACCCTTTCCTCCTGCCTCCTTGTTCCCACCCTCAGTCACAACTCCCATTCCATGCCCCAGTTCCCTCTCCCTTCATTTGTGCTGCTAAAATTGCTGTTGAACAAGAAGTAAGTCTGACCTCTGTACCAGGATGTCTCCTTTTTTAAGCTTTCTGGTCAGCTTTTCCACTTGCCAAATGCACTTAACAGCCTGTTTGCACAAGCTTACTAGTTGAAAAAAATGATCTGATTTATATTATTTTCATCCTCTCTTCACTCCCAGCTGTTAGTTCTGTGCCTACCTGAACATCTTGCTCCTTAATTTATGCCTGCTATAAAAACCAGTTCATTATCAGTCTGGATCATAAAATGGTCACAAACAAATGTTATATCCTGCTGGCATCATAGGAGTGGAAAATCAGGAATGACCATTAAGGGAAGTCTAGAGACTGGAATGATTAAATCTGTTCCCAACACAACAGCTTGTGTGACTGCAGTCTGAGAAATAACATAGTCACACCTGAAATGCAAAATTTTTTTCAAGAGTGTGTAACAGAAGGTGATGCAAGAAATTAGCTGGTCTAGCAGAGACAGCGCTTCACACTGTGAGCAGAAGGAACCAGCAAAAGGGGAGTAACAGGATTTGTTTTTCTAAGCTGTAATGAAAAAACACATTGGTTTTCCTCTGTTCTACTTCAAATTTGTGACAAAGGTTTTGCTGTGAGGTTTGAAATAGAATTCCATAAGCCTTAATGAGTGAGGCTGTCAGGAACGGCTCTCAGATGTGGACGAAATTCTTGTGGCCCAGAGCTGAAGAAGAAGAATTACCAGAAATGAGTAGATTTCCCTCTCAAGTAAAAGATGGAAAGTCTATAATGCACTTATTAGTAAAATATGAAATATTGAATTTTCTGACTAGAAATCCATGGTAGATGTTGACTGTGCTTGCAGTGCATGTTTATAGTTTCAGTTATGCTGTGGTTTAAGGTGGTTGTGTCCATGGTGGGAAAGACTCAATCAATTTGTATGGAAGTTATTCACCAGCTTTGATGCATAAGAAATCTTTCCCCTGGAATTTACTGCTTTTAATATAATACTTTAGAACAGGAAAGTTTGTGGTCAATCTGATGTTTAAAAATCAGTAGTTTGGGTGTCAAAATCATGTTTCTGCAGATGTAGGTTTTTTGGTGGGTAAATGAAGAGATGGGACTTCCTTTCATTTACCTGCAGAGCCTTTGATTTATGAAGCATATTATTTCATATTTCATGATGGACCTTTGACAGTTCTTTTCATTGTGTTAACATGTGACTTAAAAAGGAGCACTTGCCTTTAAACAACTCAGCATATTAAAAAGAAATTTATCTGGAAAAGCTGAGGGAATTTGGAAAATCAGGAGTCTATTGCTTAAAGGTCAGCAAGAACAAACTTACTTAGTTCTGCTTTCTAAAAGGGCTTTCTTAAAGACATAGTTATAGGAGGCTTAAAGTAATACTCTCAGATAAAGAACATCTTCCTTCTCTTCTTTCACTTGGCTTTGGTTAATAATGATGTAGAGAAGAGTTTCAGTTTTTTGACTTTCTGGTGTTTGGAAAAGTTGCTCACTGAGTTTTGGTAAACTCCATATTGATAAGATCTTCTTTGTCACTGATCAATGAAAAGAATTTGAATTTGGTTTGAAATTTTTTCTGCTGGTTCAAAAGTTTTTATGCTCTTTTTTTGATCCATAGTATATCTTTACAATGCAGACAGATAGACCATGGCTGGATGAATGAGGGACCTAGAAAGAAAACTTCTGTCAGCATCTTCTTGTATTGAATTTTGTCTGCCATATGCTGGAAATGGGACAGCTGAAGCCACAGCATTAGAAGAAACTGGATACTCCACATCTTGTTTGAGAAAGTGCACCCTGGTCCTGCTACCCAGGAGGAATCCCATAATCTTTAAGGGAAAGTATCCATGTTTCTATACATTCAGTGATCATGCCTCAGAACTTAGATATGAAAGCATAAATAAATTGTTTTGCTACTCTGAGCATCACTGGAAGTCTCAGCAAGCATCAGCACAACAAAACCCCAAGTCTCGTGACCCAAAAGAGCAGTTAGACTTATGATTCTTTTATTTTTGGTGGCTACTGCTTGTGACTTGGAATTGGGCTGGATGCCCTGTGGTGCAGCTTTCACAAGGGAGAAAGAACTGTCTCTTTTCTCTTGACATTGGGTTAGTGGATGAGTTCAGCTGAGGAGGTTGGGCAATCACCCAAATCAGAGCAGAGATATAAACATTAGCAAAACATTCTCATGGGACATCCATAGAATTTAAAACTGGTTTCCTTGATTGGTCTCAGAGCTTGACAGAGCTTGGCAGACCTATCTATTTTCTCAGGCATTAAATGAGCATGGCTTGGATTATCTCCTTAAATATTTTATTTCTTTTTGGTGAAGTATAGAAATTGGGGAATGACTTAAAAAAAAGAAAAGAAAAGAAAATGGAAAGTTTGCATCCTGAATCCATATTTATCATAGAAGAAAGGAATAGGAAAGATCTCAAAAGGTCACCTACACCATTTTCCTATCCCCAGGCAGGATTAATGATACATGAAGTGGAGTTCCCACGCTGTGGTGCACTGCTGATACATGAATCCTTTAAAAGTGAATGTAGTAGTGCTGCATAGAGTTACAACATTCTGGGGCAAATCTTCAGTGCACAGGAAATGCTATTTTCAGGAGATCATTTGGAATAGGCTTGCTGAGCCTCCAGCCAAGGGAGGGAGGCCTGACTGAGGCTGTTCAGCCTCAAAGGATAGCGAGAGCAGCTTAGTGCTGGATGCAGCAGGATGAATGCCTGTCTCCTGTTGTTCAGCTGGGCTTTCTGCCCGTGACAGCTTTCCTGGCTTGCTTCTCTTAGCTAGAACTGTAGCTACAGTCCATGGGTTTCTCATCCACTCTGGGTAAAATGATCCATGTCCATTCCCTGGCACTGAATCCTGGAGTGGATTAGCCCTCGCTCTCATTATTGTACTCTGCCACCCCTCACATTTAAGCGGTCATTTGCAGGACAGCTGCCTATTGACGGTAACAGTGGCCCATCCAGGCTCCAAAAACATGCCCAGGAGAGAGAAAAGCAGATTGTTTGGGAAGCTGAAACAGGTTCAGAGACCATTTTAATAACTTAATAGAAAAGGTAACTGAGTCCCTGGGCCTGGGTACATTCCCTGTTGCAACTGAGTTTAACCCAATAGATTTAGTCCTCACACTACAGATGCAGTCCCTCCCTGTGCCTCCTTGAAGGCTTCCTTATGTGTGATCTCTCTGCATGCAGTCATCTTTTTATCCTGGCAAAGCAACAGATGTCCCTGCTTGTGGCTTTTTACTTGAGGAGTAGAACTTTCTCCAGGAGTTTTACACAATCTGGTCTATGCCTTTTTGTCCAGTTTTCCTTAAGGCTCAGAAGACCTGTGCTACAGAGATGCGTGCAAGCAGTTTTTGCAGATGGCGTAATTGAGTGCTGGTCACTTGAATGCTGATTACTCCTGCTGTGATCTTTAATCTGTTCATAGTGCCTGCTTTGGGAACACCCCATGTCCCATAATCTGCATTTCCCTCAAGGTTGCTAGGGCAAGGACAACATAGGTGAAGTAAAAAAGCATATATTTTGGGACACAGGGGTTGCCTTTGTTAGTCAAGTGAAGAGGACAGAGCAGCAATTGAGAAAGACAGATTTTGTGGTATGGGATGTGGAATGAGGTCTCCATCTGATGAAAGGATGTAGGAGGTGATAGGGTAATAGCAAGCGAAGTGGCTAGACAGCAATTAATATCACCCATGTAGAAGGATGGCCAGGAAAGCAGTCTGTGCAGTACTGGAGATAACATGCAGAGCTGCTGGGCCATCAGGGTGCTGACGGCCAGTGTTGATGCAACAGTGAAACCTTGGCTTTTGTGTAAAGAAGCAGGCTGTGTTATCAGACTGCACAGGATGGCATTATGACAGATCCCTTACTGAAATAAAGAAGCTGAGCAAAAAGACCTTTTGAAAAGTAGGTGTGCTGTATCTGAAAACATTACCTCTTCTCAGGAAAATAAGGTATCTTATGGACATTCAATCCCTTTTGTACCTGCTGAAAGAGGCAGATGAGGGACAAGAGACACTTCTAAGACCTTGCCTTCGCCTGACAGAGGCAAATATTTCCCTTGGAAAAAATCCTGAAAGCTGGTAGCTTTCATCCCATGAAGAGATTATCCTCAGGAAATCAATTTATAAAGGCATACTATACCATGCTGATACCTTAGTACGATTTTAAGATTAAAGATGCAAACCTTAGCTTTTGATAGGGACTATCTTAGTGAGCATTTTGTGAAGAAATACAAGGTAGCTGTGCCCATGACTATTGTCACTGTCATGTCTTTTCTCCCATAGTGCAGTGCTGGATTTCCATATCTGTTGCAGGAGTAGGAAGTGCTATGCCAAGAGATGTTGCTCCATGGCCTGTTAGATACTTTTCCTGTGAGACACAAAACTAACAGAAGCAGAGCTGACTTTGACTAGCACTTAACTGACCCTACACTGGTGTCCTTCTGTCTTACGAGGACTTTTTTTCACTTACCCTTTCCGTAGTTGCATATCACGATTTGCCAGAGCGTTTTGGCGACCTGGTCTCCCATTTAGTTTAACATGGTGGTGCTCAGAAGTCAAGTTATCCTCCAAGAACTGCAGTGTGTCTGCTACTAGAAAACACTATAATTAATGGATGATGAAATGTTAACATTGAAATGGAATATATAATAATTCCCTGTTCTGAATTTCTGAACCACAGCACATTGCATCATGTTTTATGATGTCCTCAAGGCAGTAATGTATTTGTGGGCATATAAAGAGAAGTTCTTTCCTAAATCTCATATCAGCAGATTTAGAGGAAGAAATATGCATTTAAAATATTATAATTTTTGAGTATAAATGTAGAACATCTATGAGCTTGTGCATGGTCCTTCTGACACTGTCACCAATCGCCGGGGAATTCAGCTGCTCAGAAATGGCATCGCAGCTCTCATATCGGCCCGCTTCCTGCTTTGCTTCTCTTATATCACTGTATGACCTGCAGAGAGCTGTCACCTTCTAGATTCTCAGGCAAATAAATAATGAATATGGCTTCATTTAACAATTGAGATTTTACATCTGCAAGTTAGCTGTTTTTCAGTACCTTCAGCTGAAAACTGTGTGCTGACTGAAAACCTTGAGAGGGAGGAATAGCTGTGTTATATACGTGCCTGGAATGTGAGCATGTGGTACAGATAAATATTTTTAACCTAGAAAGTATTGTTATATTAAAATCTGACCCAGACTTTAATGATGGTATTGTAATCTGTCTAGCCCAGGTTGCTTTTAGGGAAGAATGCATTTATATGTATGGATAAAATTTCATTACTAAAACAGCTTTCTGAAGTTTGGTCTGGGACTGTGAAATATATTTTTGGAATAACTAAGAATATCACCAACACACCACTGAACCTACCTTTTGCTCCAGACACAAGGAAAATGTTTTTCATGTTTTTGTCCGTCACATAGATTGGTTGTATTTCAACAAGAAATGTTAGGAAAGCAAATTGAAAATTGGTTAATCCAGAAAGGAAAGTGAATAATTACAAGAAGAAAGTTAATAAACAGCTAAATTATGGCTGTATGAGCTTCATATCAAATAACACTACCAGGTTGCCTTTTAAAAAAAAATGTTCTGCAGTGTTTCAGGGAAAACTGCAGAATACACCACCTTAACCCAGTTGATTAGAGTCTTTAACTACCAAGTGAAAATCAATTTGTATTTTTCTTCCAGGTCTAGGATAGACTCAAATGGGAATACCATATTATTTGTTTCAAAAGCCCTCTGTTGCAGAAGTCTGAATAGACTACAAGAGTCTACCAAGGGCTTCTCCTCAGTGCTTCCTCTCCCTTCCTCCACTGGTTATCCCTTTGGTCATTCCTCATCAGAGTTCTGTCATTGTAGAAATAGGAAAAAGGGAGATGACCTTGGCATTATTCAGTGATTTAAAGAAATGCAGTCACAGGAGGTAGATGCCTGTGTTCCACAAAGGGCTCCCAACCTAACCCCACATCCTTCAATCCTTCAGCCTCATATGGGAAACTGTTTCACCTGTGTGGAGCCACTTGAATACATTGGCACATGTGAAGAAAAAGAAATCAATGGTCTGGAAAACATTTTCTCTGCTGGAAAATGTGTAATAAGATGCTGCCAATAGCTCAGCTGCATAAGCACTGGGAGCACAGTCATGAATGTCTGCTGAAAGCACACAAACCTTTTTTGTGCTGGTTGCTTGGCACTCGTGCAGCTGAGCTGCTGCAGAAGTCTGGGTATGAGAGGTCAGAGGAGAGAATAGGACTGATCTACTTGGTGCTATGAATGCAACCTTTGCCTCCTGATTATAAGTCTTTGGGTTACTATTAGGTTTGGATTCCTTCTGTCCACTAAAAACCCAACAAACTAGGATTTTAGTGAAAATTTCATTATAAGGGAACTTTCACCTTCATAAACATGGTCTTGTGTGTTAAGTGTAAACCAGAGTTGAACAGGAAAACCCTGAGCCACAGATCAAAAATATTATTTCTGTGGATGTTTCTTCATTTACTCCTGGTTTTTGGGACTGAGGCTCTTTACATGCTCAACTACCAGGAAGGTATGGCTGAGAATCTTGAATTAAGAAATTGCTTTGTCCCCTATCCCAACTGAGGGAGCTCTCAACAGTGCTGACGGAAGTGAAATGCGACCAGACAGTTTGGGAATTGGAGAATATGTAAACTAAACACTTCATAATGACAGCTGTACATTTCTTCCAGCAAAGTTATGCTATAGATGAGCCAGGCTATACTGGTAGATAGGTGATTTCTGCCACTGAGGATATATGAAAGCCACAGGAGTTTTCCAGGTGGAAATCCTCCAAGCTCATCCATAACTCTCTCACAAAATATTTTTATGCAAACATCGAGTATGAGGTACTGTATACATTTAAATATGCATCTTCTCGTAGGCTAATTGGGCCTGCTCTATTTCTCAACATCCCTAAGTTCACTAGGAAATGTTTACCTGCATTTCCTGGAAGATCTGATTATGACAGGTGCCTTAAGGATATTTTCATAGACTCAGACTCAGAAGAAACATATTCATTTTATGTGTGGGAAATTGATTTTTCATCTAGATTTACCCATATTCTTTTCATGTTGGGCAGACCTTAATTCTTCTCACTAGTTTGAACTTTCGAAGCTCGTAAAAAGGCAAAAATTGTGAAAAACTTATCTATTGCTTACCTCACAGCTATGATATTGGAGTAGGGTATAACACAAATTGCTTTGGAGGTAAGAGAAATTAATTTGTTTGTTTGTTTGTTTGTTTGCCAGCATCTTCAGACCTAAGAGTTATAGTGTAACATCATATCATTTAGTGCTCTGAGATCAAATAATTGGTTTCCTGTCATTGTGATGGCAATAAGCAGTGTCATGTAATTGCATATATGTCATGTGGAATCAAGGATTTATTGTTTTTCTTTTTGGAGTGAGAATATAACTTTCCAAGATTGACTAATTAAAAGAAAAAAGTAACATAACCTAGGTGGGACTGAGATGTCCTTGACTTGCCTGGAAAGGCTTTTGTGTTAAGTTTCTGTGTCGGGAATCAGCCTGTAGATGTCCCCCAACACACATTGTGCTACATCCAGTGTTCAGTTCTGTTGAAAGCAGATAGCACATTCATAAATTATGAACAACCCAAGTTAAAGAGAGGCAGAGAGATGAAAAGCTGCTCAGGAATGACTGTTCTATGGGAGGACAGTTGAGGTAATGACAGACTTTAGAACGTCTCAGACCAAGAGAAACATGAGCTAAACAAGAGCTGATAAAAAGAAATAGAAATGATTCTTGTAGAAGACTGAAGACATCAGAAAAATGGAGCCAATAATGACATGCTTCAGTGTGACTCTAGATATGGAAATGATAAATTTTCCTCTGGCTTAATGAGCCAGAACTGACCTTAGGACTGTAAATACATGATGAAATGAATGCTGTACGCCCATGAAGTGACAGGTTTGTCTTTGACAAAACCAGTGGGTTAGGGGGAGAAAATATAGCTCAGTCCACAATCATCTTGATGAAATGATGAATTTGGTTGACCTTTACCTATGTTTAGCTGATGTAATGAACTGCTGAATAGTGCCTGCATCAGCTGTGGACCTGGCCCTGCTTCCATAACCTACAGTGGAGCTGGATGAACCCTGCATATGGTTTGCAACAATGGGTGGAATCCTAAAGAGTTATTTGTTTCATGAATTTGCAACCTGTGGTCTTCGATAAACAGTTGATTTCTTCTCACAGAAGACTTTGATAGATGGTTTCTACTTGTATCAATACCCATATCCACATGCAACCAAACACATTTGTCAAAGAATATCTATTTTTCACAATTTATTATTTCCTCTGTTGTCATTTTGGTCATTAATCTTCTGTGTTCAAAACTATCCAGGGAGGACCTGAAAGAATACGGAGTGACTTTTCCCTCAGCACAAGTAATGAAGAGTCAAAGCAAACACTGAGTGGATTTTAGCTGGGAAATTTCATAGCACTTAGATTCTTCCCTCCTGCTGTTCTAACATAGATCACAGCACAGTGAGTAATGGAAAGTCAGCAGCATCCAACTTGCAGATGAGCTTTCAGGTCTACCTGTGTCCCCAAGGACAGCTCTATAACCAGGCCTTAATGCCTCCAGTAGTGGACGCTCCCAAGCATCCCTCCAGGCAAGCTATTCTGATATTTGATTATTTCATGTTTTGAGTAATTTCCTTGATCCTCTTTCCTTCATCTTCTTTTTCTTTTTTTTTTGTGGGCATAGCTAATAGCAACGTCTCCAATACCAATATTTCTCTTGTATCAATGATCTGCATACTGGAAGACTACTATGTTCTACTCTCTTCCATCCTCCTCTTCCTTAAGCTTCACAATCCTATTTCTTTCATCCCTTCCTCACTGAAGATTTTTTCAAGATGTTATTTGTCACTTCCCTCCGGAGTCTGTCCAGGTGTTATACATTTTTCAGGAAGGAACAATGTGATATTATCTTGTGATGTTTAGCTTGCTGTTCACCAAAACAATTTGATTTGTTTTCCCCATTATTTCTGCCTAAATTGACATGTTTTGATGGCAAATCACAATTACCTATATGCTAAACACAATTTTCAATATTTTTCCATACATCTTTAAGTACTTAGTTTTTACACAGCCTCTGAGATTGTTGAATCAATGACATTTTTCTTCGTAATGGTGGAAAAAAATCCTTAGAGATAAAGAAAATAAGTAAACATGAGTATAAAGGTTTGACTTGATGATGGTCTTTTCCAACCTTAATGTTTCTATGTTTCTAATATTCTTTATTTCAGTAGGATTTTGAACACTGTTAGGGAGGAATCTTAGTTGACTGTTATTCATCTGCTACCAATCAGAATGACTTTCCCAAAGTCACACAGTAAGCATTTTGATGTAACTAATGCGGTACAGAAACGGAGATTGCATTCTGACCAACAGGGAAAAATAACGAAGTCCTGGAATAACTAAAATATTCACCCAAGAAACATTTATGTGATATAGCAAAGTATTTCTAAAAATCGATTTTTCATGGACAAACCACAGTAAGTTTTCTTCTTCTATACTGCCTAATGTATAAGAGACATGTTTAAAAAATCTATTTCTTGTAGTTTTTAAAGGAATTTACAAAAAAAAAAAAGAATTGACTGAAAGAAGTGTGTATCAGACTATATATCTGTAACACAGTTCTGCTGTTAGCAGTTTTTCATTCCATGGATGATCTCAGGTGAATAAATTTCTGCAAGTATATTGCTTCTGGCTGGTAAGAGGATGTGTAATTGAGCTCTTTCACTTGTAGAGTGAGCCCCAGTCTAAAGGAATGTAAAAAATTGCATCTGAGCTTTCAAGAAACAAGTTGTACACAGGGGACTTGCTGTGAAGGAGCTGTTGAAATGTAAGGTGCTAAGACTTTTATAACAGGGTAACCACATACATTGAGCCTTTAGTATGATTGATTGTGCTTTTGTTTTTTGGGGTTTTTTGGTGGTTTTACCTTTCTCTTTTTTTTTTTTTTTGCCTTTGCAATGGTGATGTATTTTGCTTTGTTTTCTGACACAAACCTGCAGACAAATTGTAGGGGGCTGGAAAGAGACAACTTGAACTGCTGACTGCTTCAATGAGACAGAGGGTACGAGGAACATCTCATATTTCATCAAACCCCCAGCGGTCAAATAGAGAGACTGAGGAAAGCAAGCAAGAGTCAGGTTTGGGTAAGCACTACCATTAGTCAGTGAAAATTGTGAGTCAAGTGCTAAGCAGTACTTTTTCTGTAGAGCTACCCCATCAAATAATTTTCTCAAAGTCAGAGCAGGTGTATGAGAGTTGTGTTCGGTTAAGATTGATCATACACACGTTAATGAAGGACACAGAAAAGCTTCACATCAGGTTGATATACCCTAGCAAGCCAGCTTATTCAGTGAAGTCAGAAAAGCTGTGATAATTCCCTGAATTTAATGTTTTCACTGCATCTTTTGTGTTTTCCTGGTGCTGTTTTGCCACACAGCTATAGAAAAGTTATTCCCACTGCCATAGTCAAAGATACATTAATAAATTAAATGAATCCACTTCTTTTGTTGACACTCTAGAGTTTACATTTTTCTTACTCCTAAGACAAAAAGAAGTAAATGTATCCCTTTTTAATTTTTAAACTACTTATATATATATATATTTCTCACTATATCTCTCAGTTTTTCCTTGCTTCCACTTGTTTGTGTCTTTTGCAGGGTGAGAAGTTGACCTCAGTACTGGAAATTTTCTTTCTACAGTTGTGTCAGGACATGAAGAAGCTATTTTCTTTCTCTGACCCCAGCCATACACAGAAATAACAGATGTCTCAATATGCTGAGATCAGACACTAAGGGGAGCTGGAGAGGACAGACGTTGCATCAACAGAGCTTTCCTTCTTCTGAATTAATCTGAAGTAAAGGGTTGTTTTCTGACATTTCTTCTTCCTAATTTAATCAAATTATATTGAACTAGTTCTCCTGATATAAAGTCTAATTATTTGCATTTATTTAGGGACTAATCCAGAAAAACACAGATTTAGCTTTAAATGTATACATAATTTTCCACAGGAAATTTCTCTGAGGAAACATCATGTACTTTATTCAGAAAATGAGCCTCTCTCTGTAGAATAAAGTGAGGCCAAATTATCTCCTTTAGATAGATGCAGTTAAATGACATATTTAAAAACATGTAGAATCAATATGGAATCAAAATATAGTATTAATTTTGGTATGGTAAATGGACCCAAAGATCACGAAGATGTTAACCTGATCAGGTCATTGTAAAGCAGTCACAAGTAGCTCAAATATCTGAGTACAGAGACCCTGGATCACCATGGCTAATTCCCATGACAAATACACACAGTTTAGATTACAGGTACTATACTGGAGGTAAAAACACAACCAACCAAAACCAGGCATGTAGGGGTTTGAAGCTGTTAGGCTAGGAAACAGCCTGATTGTGCAAAGTTAATCTATTTGGGAGTTTCCTGAGTCTTTTTGTGTCAGAGATACTGGTCAGGGCCTCTTAATCTGGATTAATCTTAATTATTAGTAGAGAAAAGTAAACTGTTTCTGATGAAGATTTTTACAAATCACTCTGAAGCAGAGGGTTGATTTTAGTCTTTAGCTCTCTTTGATAAAAAGTACAGAGAAGAGGAGGGAGGAGAGGAGGTAGTAGCAGGTGAGGTAGTTAGAGTTTACTCCCAGTCCTGGGATCCAAAGAAGCTGCTTCTTTGTGGTGGATGGTCAGAGCCACTGGGACCACCTCAGGTATTAGGTTGGCAGGTCCATCTCAGTCCCACAGCTGAGGCTGCAACCTGGCATGTCCAGCTGGGCTCCCACTGCCTCTTGTGGAATGAGCTTCTGGGGCTGCTCTATAGAGTGAGTGCAGAGTCATGGAAGCAAAATAAAAATGAGGGAGAGAAAAAGGCTAGAATGGGAGGGTGGTAGTATGTGGTATAGGTTGTTGTGAAGAGGATTGGAAGGAAGATAGTGCCAATGCAGTGGCATGTTGTTGGAGAGAAGAGACTGGAGTATGATCCCCGGTCTCTGCTGAGGTGGATATTTCTGAGGTGCGGTCATACACATGGTCATGCGTTGATCAAGAACTGTCTGCCATTTCTGGGGATAGACTAGCTGTGCACACTCTCTGCAGGACTTGGATAGGACACTAACATTCATAGTGTAGTATGAAACTTTTTGATCAACTCTTAAATTCAGAAGCAGGACCAAGGGCTTTTTTCAGAAAAGTATAGTACTCTTATCTTGAGTGGGTTTTGCTCTTTAAATCTGCCTTAAGGTATGAGTTGAATAAATATTTTTCAAAATCATAGTTGAGAATAGTATTAATTGATTGAGAAGTAGTAATTAATGTTGGAAAGTCTGTTACCTGCATGCTCCACTGCTCTATAAAGATTCAAATGCACCAAAGCTCAATTATACCCACAGAACGTGTTGAATCCTTGCTGAGCAGGAGGATGTGGTTCACATTTCACTTACAAGTTCTGATTGTTTTGTTACCAGGATCTGCTTCATTCTCACTCAGCTCCAGGATGAGATCTGTGTGCTTGTCATCTTCCTATGTACATTGGTTTCCTTTCAAAAACAACCTGGGGTTGTGGACAGGGAGGAATCTGTGGTATGCTCTGATATCTTCCCAGACAGAGTGTTCCGAGGACCAGGGCTGTGGATGCACCCATCCTGCATCCCCTCCATAGCCGGGGTCTCTGCACGGAGAGCAGCACTGATATCACTGTGAAGAGCAGATCTTGGCAGCATCTCCAGGGATGTCAAAAATGGGGTTTCTATTGTGCTATAGGAAGTATCTGTGAACAAGAGACAAGAAGTTAACAACCTGTAATTGTACAAGACCCCCTTTATCTCAATTTTTCACAATGGTGATCTAAGAGAACCTTATAATAATTAATTTAGATGGTATTGTTCATTATAATAAAATTATACAACTTTGCTGTCTGCTTTCTATAAACATTATACTAGAGATTCTGAGGGGAAGCTGAAATGTAAACAGTACTTTTTTACATAAACATTCACTAAGAGTCTTGCTCTTTTTTCCTAAAGACTCCACACCAGGACTTGATTGCAAACCTAAATTAAATTGTTTGAAGACTGGGTTTAACATTTTTCAGTACAGATAAACAACATATTTCAAAGTAAACACTGTTACATGACATGTGCAACCTTAGAAATATACCATTTTAATTATTAGTGGTGACATTGCTTATTTATCATTGGTATAACATTATTAATTGAAGTGAAATTACCTTTGATTTTAGAGATATAAATGGGCAAATTTAAATTCTTACTTTCTAATACATAAACAGGGTAATTTCATGTGTCTCTTATGAACATAGGAGGTGTTATTAAATGCCATTACTGACTTCATGTCTGGTTCATGAACAAACTGAAAACTTTGCTTATGTGCAAAGTGAGAGGGTAGTTTGGGTCTCTCTCTCTCTGAAATGATTCATTCTCTCACACAAGAAATACCTCTCATTTTAGCTGTTGCCTTAATCTGAGCTACAGTTCTGACTGAGACGATACTTGTGTATTCTTCATGTCTGGGAGTGTGCAGCACTCTGATGATGTAAATGACTCTCACTGCTATGTCTGGAAGAAATGGTATCAACCACAGACCGTGTCTTGTGCCTCTCTCCTCCTGCTCCTCTCTCCTAAAGTGGTTTTTCATGACAAGTGTTGCAAAACAGAAGCCAGTGAGAAACGTGCTGCTGAGCAAAGTAACTCTGTGAAGCAGAAAGTTAGAACCAGAGAACAAAAGGTTAGTTTTCCTGTAGAAAAGATAACAGCTTGAACCTCTCTCCCTCTTCTCTCCCCCCATTAGAAAAGGGCACACTAGTGAGGTTAGGTCAGCACACACATGTTTTAAATTAGTGGTTTATAAACAAGGAAGTGACAATTATTCGTTATGATTATTTGTCAAATAATCACATCTGTACCTAATTACCATGTATGTGACAGTGTTTGCATTTCTCAGTAAGCTGAATTCAGTGAGAATAGCTTAGATGGTAAATTGTGAGCCCACATTTAATGGGTACAAATATTTTAACACAGTATACATTGTGTTAAAAGTTATAAATAAAAGTGCCATATAGCTCTAATCAGTCTCACTCCTTATCTTTCACTTGCAAAGTTTACAAAACACAGCAATAAATCTTACATGCTCTCTGTGATGTGGGTTTCTCTCATTCTTAAAGACTTCTTATCAGATAAATTTTAGTCTTATTGTTTTATAACCAAATAGTCTTCTCTCTTCGTTAATACATACATAGCCTCACTATACTCTGGCCAGGCTAAGATTTTCAATTTTCATCTTATTTATTTATACTTCTTTCTTCTATCTTTGCATGTAGTTCACTCCTTTAGAAACACAGGCTTTCACCAATGGTTTAATTTCCAAGGTCAGGTTATTTTAAGTGTCACAAACTCAGCTTTGGAGTACCAAACAAAAAAACCTTTCAATGCTCATTTGAATAGAGACTTCTCTTTGACATTCTTCTCCTTCAGAAATTCTTATCTCAGATTCCATCCAAAAGTGTAAGTGGGGAAAGGGAAATTGTAAGTATGTCTTTACATGAGTGTTTGTTTGCCCCAGAGGTGTTTGTGCTGTCATCTCTTAAAGTGCTCGAGTTTAGGAGTCACTCAGGGTCCAGGAAAACATAACACATACTTGAATTATTCCAAGGCTTTGGACTGGATTCTTGGAGTATGTGTGATGTTGTCTTGCCTGCTCTGAAAGAATGCTTTCCCAGCTGTGTCAGGGGTTTTAACACCCCGTTATGTCATCCTTCTATGTCTTACAGGGAGCAGGGTAAGATGTGTATCACCATCCTGTTTGTGGTCAAAGAGCATGTCTGTGACAAATATAGAGAGACAGGGAGATGGGCTGGGAATCCCTGGCTGGATGAATGCCTCCATGGTTTACGCTTGTCTTACAGTGCCGTGTTTCTGTGCGTGGTCATGCTTTGGCAGAGTCACACTGCCATACATGGTGGGAAGTTTGGGGTGTTCTTTTTCAGCCCATCCACATACCTTTGCCTGCTTCTAGGATCTTGAAATGAACTCATTTATTGACCTCTTTTTCTTAGACCTCACTGTCTAAACTCTCTCTAGCCCAGGGCTGTAAGCTGTGGCCAAGTGGGCAGCAGCACGTCACAGCAGGTGCCTGTGCACAGGGCGTCTGCACAATTTCTCTTTGGGACAGGCCATGAGACAGAGACCTCAAAATAAAACAGTGGGTAGTGTAGCAGTGGGAATAGCTACAGGAGGAAAAAAAGGTTTAGCACAATTCATTGTGTATTTGTGGAACTAGCAACCAAACACAGAGAGGTGTGATGTTACACAACTATAACAGCGTTACTTGCTTCACATATTTCCCTGATCCTTTTTAGGTAAGCTGAGGCACCAAGGATAATCCCACTTACTCCAGTGTTCACAGGAAAAAAAATTAGCATTTATTCTTGATCAACACAGGGTCAAGATCTAGTTTAAGTCTTTCTTTGGCTTCTTAATTACCACATTTCTGGGGGTACTATGCCAGCCTCAAAATTAAATTTGGAAGATCCTAACCTGGCAGCTGCCACCTTGCTGCTCAGCAAAGTAAATTCAAACCCCCTAAGGCTGAAATGAGCCTAAAACACTCTTTTCCAGTTTTCTGAGGATGTGCTTTCATGAGCAGGTCATTGCTTTTAGGCTATAATTTCTCTTTGTGTTTCTGTCTGCACACATTGCAATGAAAGAGGGTGAGCTTTGCATTACACTCAGTTTTGTCCGAGGGAGCTGGGAGCTTAAGCACACCTATTGGACTGTTTTCCTGTGGCAATTTAGATTTAAATTAAGTATCTTTTCACTCCTGATTTGAGCTTAGATGGAAATTATGTGATCCGAATACATTCACAGCTCAGCAGTAAGAGAATTTCCTTTTTCAGAGAGAACAAACTGATGTATAAGGTTGAAAAGTTTCACACTAAGAGCAGTGGGGAAGAGTGAAATTAGTATTGTAGTGTTAATCAGATCTCTTCACAAGATTTGCATGACTCTAATATTTAAAATTAAGACTTCCAATCTGTTAGGGAGAAGGAAAAACACATTGCCTACTCTTGTTTCTTTGAATACATGCACAGAATATAATCACTTAGGTGGCAGCAAGTGTTAATCAGTCAGCCAACATCTGACTGGCACCTGAAGACAGAGCTACAGAGGGAAGGTAAAACAACATTATTATGGTGGAATTCAATCTGAGCAGCTGCTTGTACTGTCTTGTTGACTATATTTAAATGTCACAATTTTTGGAAATGATGGATGAATTTTATTCAATAAATGAATTACAGCAAATATGTGAAATTCTACTACTTCCCACCTTGTCACATATGAAAGAATTAATCACAGGTCAAAATTTGTTAGATACATAGATTTAAAATATTGTGAATGAATTAAAACAAATTTCTTCATATAAGTAAATATATAATGGCATAAAAGACTAATTTCTCAAAGGTGAAATTGATTTGAGTCAAATAATCCAAAAGAAAATTTAAACAGAAAATTATGATTCATATCTGAAAATGCTGAAGAAAACTTTACTGAATTCCTCAGAAACTAAAGTCTGGAAACAAATTCCATGCTGATCAAAAAATCCAAATCATAAGCATAACAACCTGGTGAAGAGAAGAAATGGAATAATCTAAATTTAATTATATAGCAATGGCTATAAATGAAGATAGGAATTGGAGACAATGATCCTTAGTGAAATCTGAGTATCTTTGTGATAACTGAATTGAAAAATAAAGCATATTTTTGAAATGAAATGAAAAAAATGAAAGGAAAATTTTTAGCCCAGCAAAGTAAAGTAGAAATCTAAAGAATTTTCATTCAGTGTTAGAAACAAGGAAAACTACAATACTAATACTGGTTTGAATAATAATGCAGGAAATTTGAAAGCGTTATTTCAATTATTATTTATCTTTAGGATAAAAAAATAGGATTGCATTACATAATGATATGCCTGTGCTTTCCACTGGAATCTTAGCCAGATGTTACAAGGTAATTACTAAATTTTAGGTATTTTTAAATTACTGGCCCCGATAAACTGTGTCCAAGAGATTTAAAAACTATGGCTTGGGAGCTGTCTTATTTATTTTTAGTAAACCAGGGAACACTGAAAAAAATCCAAACTAAGCTAATGTCAAGCCAAAATTGAGATGTGAAAAAACCTGAGTAATTCATAGACCTGTCATCATAACTTTGATAAATGATGATATGGTAATCAATTAATAAAGAATTAAGGGGGAGTCAGTAAAATTAACAATGGTCAACATGGGTTTGTAGAACTAGTCATACCAACATTGCATAATCGCTGTGGTCCATAGACAGAATATTAATGACATAGTATATTGAATGTTCTGTTAAAAACTTGAATTATTATACCATTGTGGTTTCATTTAGGAAATCAGTGTTACAAAATGTACATTTTAAATGGATTAAACCTTGAGTGTATATGAATGTAAATTGGGGTTTATTACCAGCATAGAATAGGAACTTGTGTTGAAGTGTGGTTTTTTGAAGGTCTTGTGGTCCTGGGCTTAAAGAAATTATCATAAATGAAGAAACATACAGTCACAACTGATTTTAGTTACATATAATTCCATGTTTAGGTGACAGATAAAGCAGCTGACTGAAGTAATGTGAATCACCCTACAGCTGAGAGACAACCTATGGAATGCAAATCAATTCATGGCAAAATGAGAAATTTCTACTCACTGGAACTAAAAAAGTACGTCATAGTTACAATAATATCAATGACTTTTTGGAATAGCAAAGACTAAAGTGACTTGATCATGGTGGATAAGCACAGTCAGTTCACTGTAAATTTTTGAAGATTTTCCTTGACTGAAGAGGTTAATACAATCTTTTTATTTTCTATAAAGTTAAATATTAAGAAGGAGTAGGTACGTGATGTACAATTTAGTATTTTGTGCCTCTACGGTTCTCGAAGATATCCAGATTTAGTATATGGAATTTATATAATTTAAGAAAAATATTGAAATATATACATGAGGTTCCAAAAAAATTCAGAGAGTAATTAATTGTTTGAAGATTATACTTTATAATGAAGGATTGATAAATAGCCTGTTTATCAAGGAGAAGGTTGCAGGCTGATTGAGCACTATTTATATGTATTCTTTAAGAGCCCTGTTTCACAGGTGGATGGCTGTAGTGTGACAGAAAAATAAAAAATCAAAAGGATGGAAGTCTTTAGTAGAAAAATTCACTTTAAAATAAAATGTTAATACTTACTAATGAGTAATATGAAAAACTGAGTATTTATAAGTATGTATAAGAACAATATGCTAATGTAATGTGATATACACAAGTAATATAGTAGTGATAGGTAAATAATGAGATAAAAGAAAAGTTAAGGAATAATGGGAAATTCTCAAAGTTTATAACAAACCCTCTATCTTTGGAAATTTTAAAATCAGACTTTTCCATCAGCAAGTTTCTGTTACAATAAACTTTCATGAAGGCACATGGCTGTAGCCCATTCTTCACAGGCATGGTAGCCTATGTTTGCATCTGTGACTCGGTGAAGGCAAGGCCTTGGTCAAGATAACCAAATCAGAAAAGCAGTTGTCTTCTCTCTCATGACAGAACTAGACTTTCTGGCTGAATGTTACTGATGCTCATTACCAGAGCTCTGGGGCTCTTCAGTGGTAACACACAACTGTAAAATGCCTGCTAGGGTTCCTGTTTAAATACATTCTTATTCCTTATGAGTTGAACTTCAACTGCAACTTCTCTAAGGTGAAAATTTCCAATTTTTAACTGTTATAATTTTAATTACAAACTCTCTCTGAATATAAGGCCTTAAAACTGAAATTGTGTGTTATGCAACCTTGTTTTCTTCATGTTTATACAACCTTGCCCTGTGACTGTGGTCTGAGCATATTTTCTCTACACATAGTTTCTGATGTGTCCTAGTTTTTCTTCTGTGTGCCATATATTTGGTCTGATGACACAAAGCGCATAAGATACAGTTTCTGAAAGACCTCTTGAGTGTTTTAAAACTTTCACTTTGGTACAGTGGTTGTCATTACAAAATGGTACCTAATATATCACTCACTCCCTATTCTTCCAACAGAAAATATCTATGTATTCATTGGCAGATGGCGAATTGTTAATTGCTCCCAATAGCGCTTACTTCATGTAATGCAATTTTAGGGCCAAAATTTGCCCTTAGATCAACTTGTCTTCCGTGGTTTGGAGCCTGTAGTTGGCTTCTAACACCAACAAACTCTTTCAAAGTTAAATGCCGTGCCTGTCTTTGGAGCTCTCTTTTAATCTCGGCAGACAAAAGTTATGCTCTGTCTTGGTACATGTGTGCACCAAGCATTTCAGGAATCAGAAGTAAACAAGATCCTGACTTCAGCAATTCAGTTCTGAAAGGTAAGTGGGATTAAGATATTTTCAAGAGACAGAGATCCAGAATGATCTTTTTCGAAGGAGAGTTCAGTTAAAACTTGAAAAACTCAGCAAAGAAAACAACTGAGAAGATTTATTACCAGAGATAAAGTAAAAGCAGAAGTAATGAGAAGGTGGTGAGTACTTACTAGGCCTCATATTAGAATAATAAAGAAGTGTAATCAAGAATCAAGTTTAAGAACAAAGTGAAGACACTGCTGTTCACAGCTTTCTACTTAATCTGAGAAGCTCATTGCCATGAGGTGTGCAGGATGCCAGAAGTATAAATGGTTCAAAAAGCTGTTAGGTACAATCATGAGTAAGTTCATGGAGTGTTATGAAATGTGAATGAAAGGTTGCAACCTCTGGCTCAGGGTTTCCCTAAATCACAGATTGCCAGCATCTGGAAGGATTTGCCGTGGGGACTATCATGTTATACTCATTCAATTTTTATTCCTTTTCTCTGAAACAACTGCTACTGGCAGTGTCAGAGACAGAATCTTGGACTAGAAGAACCTTTAGTCCAACCCACCACAACCATGCTTACAGGAGCTCAAGCGGGCCTTTTTTTCTAAGAAACAGGGCTTTTTCTAAAAAAACAGTTCCCAGACTGTACTTTATTGCACCTGAGACATCCCATGCTAAACAGTAAAAGATCATTTACTCTGTCAAGACACCTAAAAAAAGGTCAAGAGTAGTTCAAAGTAAGAGCCTTATCTCGGACTTATTTTCCTTTTATCAATTCTGATTAAATCATTAATGGTTCTTCTAATGTAAAAGTTTTTGTAATATTATATCACATAAAGTCTGTCTTCACGTTGGATTTGTGTTGTCACTATTGATTTATGTGCTTTTAATATATTAGTTTTAAATTTTCTGGAATGTTGATCGAGTCTTTAATGTAGCTTGAAATGTGTTCTTTCAATGTTTTTCAATCCATTTTAAATCATTTAATGATTTAATCATTTTATCCATCACGAAATCATAACATTTACTTTAGGAGTTGTCTTGACTAGGTATACTTCTGTATTTTAGGTGGAAAAAGTACAACTCAATACTTAAGACATTTAAAGGTATATTTTTTTTTTTAAGTCACAAGTTCCAAAATTAATTCCTTAGTCTCAAAATAAAACTAAGTGCCCTGTAAAGGCACTTGCTTTCATTTTTGTTGGTACAGGTTTGCAGTATATTCTCATTCACGAAAATGAAACACTTTATTTCTCCATAATGCAGCACATACTTTTCCAGTGAAACTTACTCATGTCGTTAACAATCTCTCTTCAGTACTCCACGGGGTAGCAAATGTGTGCACACATGCGCACACTTAGAGGACAGTATATACTTTACTTCTGGCTATAAATAAAACTAACAAAAAAGGTTCAACTAAGCACAAAAGAAAATAAAGAAAATAGAAGTAATATGGATGATGAAGATGTTAATGCCCAGGATTTCCTGGAACAGAGGGCAATTTCCACATAAGAGTGGGGCAAACAAAATCAGCTATAGGTTTGTGCTGGGGCTGAGATGCAGCTCATTTTCTCCACAGCAGCTCTCACACTGCTGTGTTTTGCACTGGTAATGAGGAAGGACAGGAGGTGGTGCTGAGCAGTGCTGACACAGCACCAAGGCCCTCTCCCCAAGATCCCCACCTCACCAGCAGGCTGGGGATGGGCAAAATCTTTAGAGTATTCTCAGCAACAGAAGTTGGAAAAAGGAGAAGGAAGTGGGAACACTCCTTATTTACAGCTTATCTTCCTGAGCAACATCTGTGTATACTGAAGCTTCCTAGGATGGGTTGGACATGGCTTGCTGATGGGAACTGGAGAATAAAATCTTTTGTTTCCCTCTGCTACTGTGTGTGTGACCTGTACTTTTGCTTTATTAAAATGCCACAATCTTGACCCACCAGATTTTCCCATCTTACTTTCTCCTCACTCTGTCCTGCTTACAAGGAGCTTGAAGGGCAGCTCAGTGAGCACTCGACATCCAGCCAAGGTCAACTCACTACAAAGTCACTCTGATAAAAGATTTGACAGATTTCCACGTTGCATCTTAAGCCACACTACCACTAGTGAAAAGGAACATAAAAATTGTCCTGCCTCTGCTTAGAAGCCCACACTGAAGTGTAAATTTTACTTCACATTCCAGATAAAATTATTCTTTTTAAACACAAGCAAATGGGAAATGCCCTTTTATTTCAATAGAACTCATGCTTCTATCCCATTTGGCCTAAATTGCTACATTTAGAAAATACTATTACCTTTTGTTTTTTTTTTTAATTCTTCTTGGCCTAATCACAGGCCTCTAAGTGTGAGTATCAGCTGTTTATGCCTGCAAAGCAATCTGGGAAAGGTGAGAATTATGCTTTTGCTGATCTGCTACCACAATGAAACAAAAGACTCTTCCCCCCTCCGTGTTCCTTGTACTAGCAAAAACCATGGACAACTCTCCAAGCTGCAGTAACAGCAAACTTTTTATTGTATAAACGCTTTCCTCACAATTTAAATGGGTTGGAAGGAGGAAAGAAGAAAAGATTAAATGCCAGATTATTTTATGAAGAACAACATACTTTATGCCTGACTTAGCCAAAACCAAGTATGAGAAAAGAGCCCAAAAGAGAAAAATGAGACAGTCAAAGATAGTGCAATGTTTGTGTGTGTCAGCTGTAGGAAAATGTTAACAAACTTACTTTGTATTTTTTTATCAATTAGCTGGTCTCTGTCTTATTCAGCTACATAGAAATTGGCAAAAGCTTACCAGCTTATTATCTGACTACCACTTCTGCTTTGCTTTTCTTATCCTTGAAGTTGCCATGTGTATTAGTTTTTCTTTAAAGTTTGCTAGAAAATCATTAACATGCCCATCTGTAGAATGAAACAAGGCTGAAGCACAGCTACCAACAAGAGAAACTGAATCCAAACACCATCTTCGCTGTCAAGGTTAAGCATTTTTCTCTAGTTCTATGTCCATGTGAGATTTCAGCCCTCAAAAACAACCAAATAGGGAAAATATAGAGACCGTACACTTACCTGGACAAAATGCCACCATCTCCATCACCTTCAGGTTGCCTACATTTAAGACTGCTTAGCTCTTTAATTTTAAAACATTTATCTTTCATTTGTTTCCCATCCTGATCCAGTTAGTTTGGGAGGGAGTGCCATATTAAAACATCTGGGATTCATCAAATGTGTTCTTTTTAACACAGGTTCAGTGTGATCAATCCCAGATGCTCAGCAACTAAGGTTACATATAAACTGTTCATAGCTTTTGGCCAAAATCAGATTCATCTCCCCATACCTTAAAAGCAGAAGTTCTTTAAACAGATATGAGTTAGATTTAAATAATTTATTAAAAAACAAACCCAAAACAAAACCAAAAAGAAAGAAAGAAAGGAAAGAAGCAAAAAACTGCAAATGAACCTAATTTAAAATATATTTCAGTTAGACAGCTTAGTTTATGTGCCACTTTAGGCTGAATTTTCCGTGTTACCAGTCATTAAAGACTTCAGTAAGACTTCTTGTCATAAGTTCCTTATTTCAGTCGCTTACATTTTGAGCCACCAGGACAGCTAATTCAAACTGAAATCTTTCAAGGAGATCTGGACCAGTTCAGTTCAACTCTTCCTGAGAATTAAGGCTGGGGGGGACTGAGATAATAGTTTTCCCATGAGAAAAGTATCCTAGAGAACTGTAGTTAAAAATTCTCTCAAACCAAATGCAGTGAAATGGGACCTCGAGGTTAGGTGGAGAAGAGAGGGAATACAAGGAGCCCTGCAAGTCCTTTTGCCATTGCTGTGAAGTTTTAGCCTGACTTTAAGATACTCAGTTATTATTGCTTGGGGAGCAATTTTAATCTTCCCCCTTATTGCAAGTATGCATGCTTGGCACTGCCCATGAAGTGTCAGTGTCACGTGTCGGCTGGTGCTAACAAACACAGAACTGTAGTGGGAATGTTCCAATTTCCAGACATTTTAGTAGACATTTGATTGAGTTTTGTTTATCCCTGGGATAAAGCTGCCTTTTGCATAAATGTAGGACACATAATGCGTATCTGGTATAGTTTCTACTTCCCTGCTTAAAATCAGATCTTGTTCATTAAGGATATTCTACGCTGAAGAAAGCACCAAGAGAAAAAAAAATAGCTAACTTATCCAAAGTAGGTTTCTTCTCTTCATGAATGCAACAGTTTTGAAAGCTATTATTGAGTGAAGTTCCAAGGTCAGAATTTTAAAAAAGCATACCCTTAATCCAAAGGTAGTTCTGGTTTTATAATGGTATCAGTGTCTCATTTCTAGTCTTGTTAAACCTGTCACTGATTCAACAACCTATATCACAATTTTCTCAGTTGGAAAAAGGTATTGACACTCAGGGGTCAAACCAGATTTTCTATGGGACTTCACAGTGCATTCTTTTTTTAGGTCTAATTTACAATAATGATTTTTTTTAGTTTAATACTTACGTGTCTTCTTTAAAATGGTGTTCAGAAGGACAAAAGGCAATTAATAATAAAAACTCAGTAAGGTCTCACAACTGGACTACCATTACTAAAAAAGCTTTTGATGGTGAAAGAAAAAAAATGCCTTCTCTTCAAAAAGGTTTATATTATGGCAAAGCATGCCAAAAAGAAACTGTTTTTTCATTGCTTTTCTATGCTGTAATATTGTCTAGGAGCTTGACCATTAGCAGAAACCCAATTTCTAAGCCTTTACAAAGCACTTAATGAAACTTCTCTGAAGGAGACCAAGGAAGTAAACGTTGTAAGTCTAGTATCAAATAAGCTGTGGCTTATTCAAAACTTCTAAGCAAATGAAAATACACAATGTTTGTGAGCTTATTCTCTATAATCATACAAAACTTTTCCTTTAACAATTTTGTTGGGGGTGGGGAGATAAAAAGCAATGTATTTGCTGCTAAACAATTATGACTTCTACCAGTTTGTAACAAAATTATGTCTTACCTTCTCTTTAGATGTGGCTCATCTGCCTGGCCTCAGCTGTCTAGCACTGAACCAAAACAGAATGTGTCATCTACATTGGAAATTAACATTTTTAGGACAGAGAATGTTCCTATGATGGGAAAAGGTGGACTGTTTTCTCAGACTTTCAGATTCCCAGTGTAGCCAAGGAGTGTAAAACCACTTCTTTTATAAGAGGTTTGCAAAACTTTTTTTCAAGGCTCTCCATCCTGAGTTTTGAAGGTGTGGGGAAAGAAGCTGCTGAGATCAGGCAAGGCAGAGTTTCACATGTCAGTAGGTTCTAATAAAAAGCAAGAGGTTTTCTAGTCATCCAGAAACAAAAAATACATGTCAATTTCTAACTAATTCCTTCCACCATCAAATACTAATATATATTTTAATACAAAATACAAGGACTTGGTTGCTTAACACAATATTGGAAATTAAGGACAAGTGATCTCAGGTAAAAGGGGAGATTGGGACATGGAAATGATGAAAAAAAGAAATATTTAAGATTGATAACAAAGAGGTTGGGGAGGGGGAAATAGGCAAGTAAAAGAAAGCATGATAAAGGGGAAAAATGTGTAAAGAAAGAATTGAGTTAAGTTGGTTTTTGTCTGTGACATGTCAAACACTTTTAGGTTATTTTAAGGTTTTGGAAAAATGCGTGAGGAAAAATTAATGAATGACAAGACAGAGCCAATTAATTTTGGATCCGAGCATCTCTATAGCATATTTTATCACACCAAATCTTACCCTCTGAATCCTGAAAAATACTGTATAAAATGATATATATAGAAGAGAAAGAGAGGGAAATATAGTAGGAAAAAAGAAGAAATAAAAACTGTTTTGAATCTTCAAGTCCAAACTTCATTCCTTTTAGCCAATTTGATTTACTGGAATTGAATAAGAAAGTAAAGAGGCAACCAAATAACCAATTTAGTTCATGATGAGTTGCATCTATATCATCAAAGTTCTCCATTAGGCTCAGTGTCCCTAAACTGCAGCTGCTCCTCATTAGTTTAAGAAGGATAAGAATGAAATGTATGAGAAAACGAATAGTCTTCTACATTTAGTAAATGAAACTTTTTCTGCTCTGATGAGTCATTTAGATATTAAAAAAAGTTGTTACAGGAATTTTGGCAATTAAATAACTTAGCAAAATTTAAAAATAACTTTTTCATATGCATTATAACTCTAAGTGGATAACTGACTTTGTTAGAGAAATATGTACAACAAGACTGCAGTGTGAGTTACATACAGCACGCAAGTCTTTCCCTAACAATGACCTCTGGAACCCTTCCCTCAAGGAGCTAATACTTGGAGAGACAATAATTGGTAACTGGTCTGCTTAAGTCTGACAATTCCTAGGTTACCTATACACTCTAATGCAAACATCTCTTGAACTCTGCATGCTAGAATGTATCAGACCATAAAGATTCAGTAATCAGATAAAGTTGGCAGCCACATTTCTTCAGGCTTCATACATCAAAGACAGAGACAACATTTTGAGTTATTTTAATGTCTGCTGAATAGAACATTTTGAATCTCCAGCTGAAAATAAATGTTTTGTGTCGCAAGTCTGTATCTAATCTGTTCTAAGCCTTTTGGCGGTCACTAAGCCACTTTTTTACAGAAGAGAGGATGAATATGAAATAAATAATATATTCCAGCATGAAAAACAATTACCAAGAGGCTGATTTTTCTTCTGTTTGCACTGGTGAAAAACTCATGCTTTATATCAGTGAGGTCTTGTTAATCTAAACACAGACATACACAGGCAGAAGAAACTTCATCTCCTTCCTGTTGTAAACCGAGTTCCCAGAGTCCAGCTTGCTCTTATCTACCTGTGGGCATAAAGCTCACAGACAACAGACACAGATAACATTTTGCCTAAATCTGTCTGTCTCTGAGCTGAAATTTGCTTGAAGTTAGTTTACTAATATGTTTTTTTTAAATGCAGAGAAAAATAATATGACATACTTTAGACTTAACTTTTTTCAGATGGAATGAATCAAACCTTGAAGATACCTAAGATGGAAGAATCAGAAATCAAGCATATAGATGGAAAAGCAAGAATGCTGGCAGGGTCATTCTTATCATATTCTGTCAGTTAGTCAGTCAGGAGTTTCCAGTGTTGCAGTAAAAACTATGTCACTGCAGAATGCAGAAAAGTGAGGAAAAATAGAGGATTGAGAAGAGCAATGCCTTTCAATATGAGCTTTAACTGATCTAACTTTGAAGTTGGATCTGACCTCAATATGGGCTATGAGTGCTGAGAGGGCTGGTGGACCCCATAGCAGGTGACAAAAACGATTAAAGGCCTGGAGCATCTCTCTTATGAGGATAGAGAGGAAAGAGTGAGATCTGTTCAGCCTTGGAAGAAGCAACTGAAAGGGGTCCTTATCACTGCCTATCAGTATCTGAAGGGATGGTGTCAAGAGGGTGGAGCCAGGCTCTTCTCAGTGTTGCCAAACAATAGGACAAGAGGCAATGGGCAGGAACTGACACATAGGAAGTTCCACCTGAACATGAGGAAGAATTTCTTTAATGTGCAGTGTCCATGCACTGCAACAGTTTGTTCAGAGAGGTTGTGGAGTCTCCCTCCCTGGAGATATACAAAAACATCCTGGACACAATCCTGTGTAATGTGCTCTGGGATGACCCTACTTGAACAGCAAGGACCACAGGACTCACTGTGGTCCCTTCCAACCATACCTTCTGTGAGTCTGTGATCTGGGGTAGCAGGTTGGTCAAGATAGTTTCCAGATGATTCCTCTTTCTATATTTCTACCATATCACTGTTCAGTTTTAAAAATCATGAGGATTACAGGACTGGACTAAAGTTTCAGTTTTTCATAACACAATTTATCTCAGACTACTGAAACAAGTATATAGAAAATAATTTCAACAGTACTTTCAACAATGATAGAAATATTACAGTCCTAAATTTTTTTATTGAAGCTACCAGTGAAACATTTCAAAGAGCTATCTGAGGCTATATGACCATCAGAACTCAGCATACTGTAAAATAGAAATGAACTCAAGGAAAGTATGTCACTAAAAGGATTAAAATTTCAAATAAATGTAAAAGATGATCTTTAAATTAATATACTTTTACTTACAGGAAAATATTTGACTGTAAAAAACCAGTATTGCTTTTCCTTTGCAAAATGTAAAAGCCTTTTCTTCTGCAAAGAAGGTCAATCAAGCAAGACCTTAATTGTAGTTGATCTCTGGTGGAAAGATCCTGATAAATCATACTCAGAACCATGCAGACAGGGCTTCTGAGAAAGGAGTTCACTGATAAACGCTCACCATGTTTGGTACATTAAGTAGTACTCATAAAATAAGTTAATCTTGTAAAGATTGGAAAGTCAGAAGGATAGAGTGATTCAATGCAGTAAATTCAGGAGCAAACAGGAAACAGACCCCCATCTCTCATGAGCAACAGTGGCTGACACAGAAAAGAGAAACAAATTTCCTCTTCTTTCAACTGTCTGCAGTTAATAAGCAAGCAATAGGATTGTTGTCATACTGCTTTTGGCCATCTAGAAACCTCCTGCCAGTCACAGACTGATGGGATAGAGACATTTTACCAAACTGATGGAGAAAACTGATATTTCTAGATACAGAAATACTGGTGAGCATGTCCTGCCTTAGCTGCCTTAGTAAAGTGTCTAAAGCTGTCTGGGATGAATCTGGGAAAAGGAAGCTGAATCTGAACTTCAGGAAATGGACTTAACTGTAGGATCCCAAACCCATTATTACCACAGTAGCTGCAGATAAATCTGGAATTATTCTCTTATTTGCAGTTCAGTCATACCGTTTGAATTCCAGCATCTCACATCCCATGCGAGTCTTTGCTTATAGCTGCAGCAGGGATACAGAGTTTATAGCAGGTTTAACAATGCACAGATACTTAAAATACCTAGATTCTGATGTATTTCTAAAAGAGGTATGCATGTTTTCACTATCTTTAGTGAGTCCCTTAGAAATGACTCATGAACACTCAAAGGTTAATAATCTGTGTGTAAAAAATCATGATATTACAGTCATACTGAGAAAAGTGTAATTGTGTGAAATTATTCAAAATTTAAGCTAAAAATATATGCTAAAAGTATTTATGGTGAGTGGAGTGCATAACTCCCTTGGTTACATGGAATTACTGTCTCAGAACGAAACCTAAGTTGATTTTTCTATTACATTTCTTTCTAAAACCTACAGTAACAGATCATTTTAGAAAAGCTAAGGTTATCATAATTGAGACAATTACACCTCATTTTTTACTATAACTTTAATATATCTATGTTTTACTTTTCTTTACTTTTCTATGACTATATTTCTGCATATTTAGTGTTTCACTGAACAATTGAGAACACTCAATCATCAAGTGACTGAGATCAGTGTTGATAGCTTTATACAGAGAAATGGACTTATCTCTGTTACTGTCCTGAAGACTAACATTGCTAAGGAAACAAAATTGATAACAAAACTGGTTGCTTAACCTTTTCCCCCACAGCCTTTCCAGTTCACAGAAATAACATGCTGATCATCTTTCTATACACATGTCTGATACACTGTATGGGTCACTTCTGACTCAGTGTGCTTTGGAGACTACTGGGTTTTCTTCTGTCTATAATTCTAGTATCTAGTGAGGAAAAATTGGCCCTGGTATGTTGCTTCACACAACTCAGAAGTATTTTACAAGATGGGAAGGGATGGCATATCTGAGGAACGAAATAGCAGCCAGCAACCTGTGGATTCCTCTTGGTGCTGGTCTGGGTGCAGGCATCTTGACAGAGGCTCTTGAAATACAAAGAGTGAATTTTTAACTTAACAGGAGCTGCGGTGTGATCGCAGGGTTATCTTAAACTGCATCAGACCAAGGCAGTAAAACAGATTAGGGCTTCTGTACCTCATGCTGAAGCTGTCAGTAGAAGCATTTGTGAAGACAAATGAATCATGATTGCTTTATGTGGGCCATGATTTCTGGCAAGGGAGGCTGAACAAGTCTCCTTTTGATGAATGCAGCATACACTGTGCTCTAAGGTGACCAGCAGTGTTCCTGGTGAAAGGACAAAGTAAATTATGATGCAGACCAGTGAACTAACATCATGCCACAGCTATATACTGTCACTCACCAGGACACTGGCTTTGAGCAACGCTTCATTTCCCATGCTCTAGGCTGAGCTGATATCACATGGCTTTAGTTCTTGGATGGCTTCAGCACTGATTTTAGTTCTGTTGTTATTCTGCCAGCAGGAGCAAATAATGAGACAAAAAGATGCCAAGTAGCTGAAAGACAAGTTCAGCTGCACTATGAGAAGTCAGGGAGCAGAGAAGATAATGTGTAATTACTTTTGGTAATACACGGACTCATTTGACTTGCCCCTGAGTACTCTTTCATTACAATGAATCAAAATCCACCACATTTGGTCATGAGAAACCTATTTTTGTGGCAGTGTCGCTAAATAATCTAGAGAACTCAGTGTACTTACTGATAAGTGTTTTTTTTTAATGGGCACAACATCTGTGATCCTTTGGGCAAAGGATGCTTTTATGGTGACACTGTATTCTCACTGCTAGTGCTGGACATCATACCTCTTCTTCACGTCTACACATCTGTCATGTGCTACAGAAACTTATTCCTGCAGCAAGTGAAACATGAAAAAATTAATCAGTAGTCCTGGAAGATAGAACAAGCAATCACAGAATTATTTGGATGGGAAAAACCCTTAAGATCCCCAAGTCCAGCCACTAACCTATCACTGCCGAGTCCACCACTAAATACCACCCTTAAGTGCCCCATCTACCATGTCTGTTAAATACCTCCAGGGATAGTGACTGAACCACTTCCCTGAGCAGCCTGTTCCAAAGCAATGATGATGTGGAATTCAGGTTGGAAAGAAAGAATAGTCTTTGATAGTTCTTTCCAAGATGGATGATATTCTTACGCTGACTGATACAAGATCTTGGCTTGACTGTTAGATCACATCCTTTTGAGTTGTCTTCTTTAATATTCTGGGTGAAATTAATTGTTAGGTCTGACATTCTTATGAATTATATATCTATAAACTATGTTAAAAATAATTTAAACATCATTTACCCAGAAAATGAATGTTTTCCATAAGTTCTTCTTGTCAGGTGGTCTGTGGTCTAAGGGAGGGGATCTGAGTGGAGGAAAGGCACATCTGTGAAAGAGCAAAGGGCATCTCCTGTGGGATCAGCTCCACCTCTGGCAAAGACCAGGAGGAGATGAAAAGGATGGCGAAAGCTAAGCAGACCCAAATCACAAGCTTGGGACTTTTGGCAGCTTCTGTCCCTCCGACTACCCCAACAATTTTCCACTGTTTTTGAAGATCACTTGCTTAAGGACCTCTTCATTTCCCTTACCCCATCTTTTTGCGATCAACTCCTTCAGATACCTCAGACTCTGCACTTTCTATGCCTAACAGGAGTTGAGTGACTTATGAACCAGAAGAGACTGGTTTCTGTACCTGAATTTCAATAATAAACCAATGAAATTTGGTGTCTAGGTTTCCAAATCACTATTAAAATTAGTGTTAATCGATTCACTTCAAACCATTTGAAATATATACATTTACTTCAAGAATTATATGTCACAACTTTATTATTAACACATTTATTATCTTATTTTGCAGATCCTGGCCAAAAAATAACAGCTTTAGGAGTCAAGAACTTGTCAAGAAGCAGCTTTATTGACTGTGCCTTCAGAAGTAGTGAGAGCATTAAACATAATATTTTACTGGGAAAGGCTGGAAATGCAAAGTATTTTTGGCCTGACACAGCAAATCATTTTCTTCTTTGGTATGGCAAATAAAGGCATCTCTATCAAAATAGATCATCCCTCAGGCTAGGATATTCTGCTTTTCTAATAAACATGCCCTTCTTCCTCAGGATACATTTGAGTGTATATGAAAGGCAAACACAGATGAATCAGATTAATAGTATTGGAGCATGTCAGCCTGAGATCCTGTAAGGATCAGCGCTTGCCAATAGCCGGCCACAGTCAGAGTGAGAACATAAGGCTCACATTACCCCCATCCTCCCCTGAGCAGATACAAATCTCGGATGTGTCAAGTGTGTGTTCAGTGCTGGTTAATCATAGGGAGAGCAGTTGCCTCGTCAGTCTCATGACTGACATCGGTACAGCACCAGCCAGGAAAAAATACTTCTCTGCTCAGAACAGGATTTCATGTACTTAATTTTAAAATAATTTCTGGGACTATCCTCCATGTTAAATATTTCCATGGCTTCCTGAAAGCCTCCTTTTTTATCCATCATCTGAGACTGATTTCAGTCAAGTTTTTCTTTCAAGGTTATGCCAGTGTTTCTTGATTAAACAGTTGCATAGGAACACCTGTTTTCAAATCTCTCACCTATTTGCCTGTAACTATTTTTCTGATATTTGATATATTTGAACAACAGAACAAGCATCAGAACATCCACTCAGGTAATACCATGTGAATATCTTCTTTAACCATCCACATGGTGTGACACATATGCTCAAGTATATTGATATTTATACAGATAGCAGGGAGAAGAAAATTTGGGATAACCTGGATAAACCACCAGTGAAATATTTGGTGTTCCTGATGATACATTTAAACTACTAGCAGGCAAGGAGACAGGCTCTTGAATATGCAGTTTTTTGTAGAGCTATGAAAATATGTCAGTCGCACAATCAACAGATTTAGATTTTTTGACTTTTTAAAAAATTTTGTCTTTTATAGCTAAAACCAAAGATGTGTTATCCGATGAATATTTTGTAAATACAAAAAATCTGAATAATAGAAATAGAAAAAATCTGAATAATAGAATGGTTTGGGTTGGAAGGGACCTTAAAGATCACCTAGTTCCAACACCAGTNTGGAAGGTTCTCCTTTCCCTGCCGGCCCTTGCTCCCTCACCACTCCCTCAGAGTTCCCCATTAGCTCCCGTACCCCAGTCCCGCCTGTGCACCGCCTCCATGCCCTCAGAGTATTGGTCCCTGGTGCTCTCTCCGCCCCTACCACCCCCATATACAAACCTGGACCCTCCCACATGCTCTCTCTTTCAATTTCGTCCGTGGGACACTTCACCTGTGCAGCTGGAATAAACCTCTCCTGTGGACCTTATACGAAGACCCTTCCTGGCTCTTTGTCATCGACTCCTTTAAGCTATCCAGCGTGCCTGCGCTTCTAAGTGTAGTGGCCTTCTCGAGCAGCTTCCCTGGGGGCAACTTTCAGAAGGTCGCGGCATCTTACCATCAGCCAGCCGCCGAGACAACTGAGTTACTCACAGCCCCATCCAGCCTGGCCTTGAACAGGAATAGGGAGCCCACAGCCTCTCTGGACAATCTGTTCCAGTGCCTCACAACCCTCATGGTAAAGAATTTCTTCATAATATCTGATCTAAACTTGTCCTCTGTCAGCTTAAGGCCATCCCCCCTTGTCCTATCAATACATGCCCTTGTAAAAAGTCACTCCCCAGCCTTCTTGCAGGCCCCCCTTTGGGTAGTGTAAGGTTGCTAGAAGGTCTCCCTGGCATTTTAGTCTTTGTGTACCAAAACATATTTTAAAACTCTCACAAATTAGGTTTTCATGATATTTCACTAATCATTTTAATATTCACAGCTATGTTCCAAGACAATCATTATGTGAAAACATTTCACTTAAGCTTAAAAAGCCATCTCTTATCATTAAAAAAGCTAAACTAGAAAAGAAAACAAGTTCTGCAACTATTTTTGGTTTGTAATGTGTGAAACAGACTTTGTAAATACAGGACACAAAGCTATGGATAAATAATAGTTGCTACTCTCAATTGTAAGTGAACTGAAAATGCAAGTATATTTTATTGTTTTCCATGGAAAAAATAATTGCTTATTTACGTCTTTTTATTCCAAATGACTCCTTTGAATACTAACCAGTGATATTGATCTCTCCTAGTAGTTCAGAAAGTAAAGGACTTCTTTATGTAATACCTGTTTTCAGAGCTTACCAAAACCCAGAAGCAAAACTGATGTTAGAGAGCGGGCTTTTGTACGTAAGTTTTCTGTCTAGCTAATGAAACCATTGACACAGTGTCCGTCACAAGAAAAAATTGCCAGCTCACTCCTTGAGAGGGAGTGTTTAATGAAGGAAACATACACTCTGAATATAAATCCTTCATACTTCATAATGCCACTCTGTAACCAAACTTATTGGGTATGCCCCGGTATGACACGGAAGAAATATGGACACCAATGCCCCAATTGCCCAATTTTTCTGTAAATCCTCCAGAACAAGTTCCCATGCTTACTGGTATCCAGAGACATCAGAGGAACTAGTATTTGCTGTTGGGTCTTGATTCCTCTGCTCTCTCTCTGCTGGGTTTCCAGCTGTATGGAAGGATATTTCACTTCTTTCACCTTGTGGGGTATACTTGAGTGATCTTATGGGAAGGATTCAAGACATGCCTCCAGAAGCTCTGGAGAGACTCAGTCTGGTGATTCCATGGGGCTAACACCAGGGAAGCAGAGCAGGGCAATACTTCACTTTTCATGAAGTAATGTAATTTTCATCAGCACAGAAAGCTTGACTACTCCTGTACAGAGACTAACACTCTGAACCATCATGAGTAAGAGTCCAGTGGAGAAATAGTTTGGTGACAGCTTCAAAGTCCCAACTTGTCAGCTTTTAAACTTAAAAAACTGCAGTCTGGTGATTTATAGTGAGCATAATGAGAACATAAAAATGTTTTCAGAAACATTCTTCTTTTGAAGCAAACAAATCTGAGACCTTTGGTCAGCAAAGCTCTTCCCTCACTGACCCAAGTTTAACATTACAGTCCTTATGAAACAAGAATACAAGTTCAGTAACAAAACAGTCCTCAGTGTGATCTCTGTCATTACAGATGAAAGACTAGAACCTCAGATTGTATTCTATTCTATTTGTAGACTTTAAGCCTGAAACAACAAACAGTTTAAAAGTCATTTTAACTGCAAAAGCTCTGCAAAAAAATAAAAAGCTATAGTTACTTTCTAGATGTACTTGACAAAAGTCATTTAATCTACTAAGTGTTGCAAGATTAGATGTCATTAAATATTTATAGAAAGGAAACTGCCATATTCTTATGAAAAGGACAGTATTTCTGTAATAATTGCTAGAATGAAATATAATTTCTGGTTGCTAAAAAATTTGTACTAGTTCTATACATTAATATTAAGGTGAACTACATATTCAATAACAGTGCAAATGACAACCCAAAAGTGGTATGCAAAATCTCTCCCCCAGGAGTATCAGTTTACTCTTTGGATCATATCCAAAACTCTCAAAATTCTTTGAAATTCTTCCTATTGATTTCAATAGGGTCAGGCCCCTATAACATTATATCACTCTACATGTCGTTGAACCTAATATTGCCCAGTTGTTGAACCTGAGGGTCAGCAGTCTGGTAGTTCAGTATTTGCCTCGAAGACATGTTTCCATAATATTTTTGTCTTTTTCTACCACCAGTTTTATTTTAAAGTACCACTTTTTGTCTCTCACTTTTCATTCTTTTGCCACAGTTGCAGAAAACTGATGTAGGCAGTTTTTAATTATGAAAGGCTCTGCTTGGCAGAGCACCGTGCCTTCATTCCTGCAAAATGTGTCACAGGTTCAACTCTGCCCAAATTAGCAGTAGTAATAATATAACTAAGAAAAACAAAACCATGTTCAGATAACTTAAAACACAAGCAAACCTATGCATTAATTAAAACACATCAATTGCAAAACCAAGATTTGATATTCAGCTTTCAGAATCTCCTGACATGTATTCATCTAGTTTTTCAAACTTAACATAGTATTAGGTTTCGTTTAGCTGTTTCCTCTTCTTGAAAGCTCATTACAAGTTACATAGTCATTCTTGGGTTCTGTTTTTCAAGTATACTCGTCTGGATATGAGTGCAAAGAAATCCATTGCATAAAAAAAGTTTTAACCATTTTTCTTGAGGAAAGATATACTTGGGGGAAAAACGAACAGTTATTTGTCCACATAGGCAGCAATGTTCTATTTATGTTAGTAAATTCATGTGCAGGTGTAAATGCAAATATGAGCAATTAAATTCTGCCAAGTCCGAGATTGTACCTCAGGGTGGAGCTGGGGCTGGCAGTGAGAAGATATGTCGCAGTTCTGTCAGCAGCTGCTTGTGGTATCCTGGTCTTCTGGAGGAAAACCACGGAGATTTTTATCTCCCTGCCAAAATCGTCCATCATATAAATCCATACTGGTGCATACATTGCAAACAAGGGGAAAGGTTGGTCTACACAGAACTATGATTGTTAATTCACACTTGAGGTAGTGTGTCTAACAGAGGAATAAAGTGTAGCTAGTTCAATCATTTAAAATTTTTCAGAACTATTGTCATATTATAACCAGCACAAAAGAGATTTTTCTTTCTCCTTAGGGTTAAAATTAATCCTCTATTAAATCATAAATGCACATACTCATGAAGACAAATTTGCTTGACTATGCTTAACATAGAGAACACTTCACTGACATTTCAAGACTTGCCACTCTATTTTCCTTTTAAGATACCCATGCAAAGAACACCCTTGTGAACTGTGAGTAAAAAACTGCATTAACTTATTCAGATTAGAAAAAAATAAAGGAGACAAATCTCAGGCTTGATCACTAGGCAGTCATTCAATAGCTAACAAGATTGAAGCCTTTTGTATGTAGCAGCTCAAAACACTAGCCAGATCTCCATTTAGAAAGCTTTTCTAAGAATTAGGTTCATCTTATAAAAGAGAGAAGAATTGTAAAAGTTCAGAAGCATTTTTGACATACGACTGGAGGTAGTATTATGTTCCTCATGCAATAAACCTTTCAGAATCCTGTTCAACTGTAAATACATGGGAAAGCTGTCTTTGTTGCCTCTTGTGTGAATTCTGGCCACACACTCAAAAATGTTGTGTAGGTTTCATGCCTGAAAACCACGGTTATCTGTCCAAGAATCTCCAAGTATGCATAGCAGTGATTCAGGAACAGCAACACACACCCAAACCAAAAGCAATATAATAGAATGTTTCTGCTGCTTCTAGTAAAAACCTTCAGAGTCCAAACTTAATTATATGTCTAAATATCTGCTTATCAAACTAAGAAAAATCTTAATCCAAGAACACGGAAATAAAGTAACACAAAAAACCAATACAAGAATAAGAATGAATGTTTAATAATACATCTGAATTTCCTAAATTCATTTTGAAGGGAAAGAGCTGGGAAAGGGTTTATTTCTATGGCCTTGCAGTAGTATATGACAGTAGTTTGAAAACCTAAAGAATGTGATAATAATGCTTAATTTTATGAGTAGCACAACTGGAGATAAATATTTAAAGTCATAGCTGTCAGTAAAACACTGGATAAATATTTTAACCCTTCTGGTTTTAATATTTTTACTTTTCCATTCTACCCTCTAACAATACAGTTCTACCACTAAGCACTACAAAGAAAACCCACAAGTTATATGAATAAGGGGTGGGTTTGGATTTGTAATACAAATAAAAAGCTGCTAAAGAGCAGCATTCAGGTTCAAGCATTTCTTTACAATGCAAATCGTCTGCCCCAAAGGCCACACACAAGTGAGCAGCCATATCACAGGTAGACCTGCCGTGCTACAAACTCAGACCATGATCTTTTCAAAACATGCACAAAAGATATTTACATGGTGTGTTTCAGTATGAAATGCCATAAAATAACTTTTGCCTCCTAATAATATCCCCCTAAGATGCTGAAAGCATTGTACATAATTTTTCTCTTTCTCATCTAGTGAACAGTGGTCACCAAAAGAGGTTATGACTCTTGTAATTTTAGAAATTGAAAGAAGTATTTATTTAAAAAAAAAAATCAATAGACCACATAGGCATCTAATCAGAGCTATTAGCTAGTATAAGTTTTTTACATATAATTCTTCCCTGCAACAGGTAATGACTTGTATTAATACTAAAAATGGCATATTAGTAAAAAAACTATTAAATTTTACCAAAACTATTAAAGAGAGTGTGTGATTGGGAAAATCAGTTTTATTAGTTTATCTGAATGTCATAATGCTTTATAATATGTATTTTTTCCTTGTACAGTGGCAAATGAAAGGTAAAAGAGAAGTTTCTATTCTAGTCTATAATATCAATGTGTTTGCATTTAATTCACTGTTTTTTCTTTTACAGAGACAAGAGTTCAGTCATAGTGAGCTGGCCAATCCTTTAAGCTACAATTCCACTGTGAGTAGTAAATTCTGTATAAAAGTGCAAATTTTAGGGGGCATGGGGGAGGACTTTCTTCCAAGATGGAAAAATATGCAAGGTATTTTTATTTCAATTAAGCAATAAGTAACACAGTTGTGATGACAAAATTTATGTTTGAAATACCTGTAAAATAATCATAGTAATTAAAATGTAATAGCCATCGTATAGGATCCAACATATATAAAAAATTATAGTAGTGCATTATTGCAGTCTGGTCCACCTGTACTGAGCAGTTATGTAGCAGGAACCTTGCTGGGAGTTCTCTAAAATGTAATAAAAAATTATTAGCACAGGGAATTCTGGACAGATGTCAAACTGGTCACAGTCTCTGCAGCTACAGTGTTTCCTGCAGCAGAGAACATGAGTACTGGGGCTAAGGTGAGGCATTTAAACCCAAGATTTAAATCATGCAAAACCATGTGCCTCTGCTGCTGATGTGCTGGGAAGCACGTGCATTTCCCATATGCCAAACTTGCTTCCAACACCTGAACATCCAAATATGTACCAAGGACCCTGCTGCCCACGAGGTCCAGTGAGCTGAGACTTTATACAAACAAGCAGGCTACCCAGTTTTAATGTGATGTCTGCTAGGTTTCTGAAACCCTCTTGCAAAATGGGAGGCTGCATTGTCCATCATGATTCACAATGGACATCTCAGAGTCCTGCTAAGTGAAACTGCTCTTTTAAGATAATGCAATGACTTTAAGTTGGTAAAAGAATGAAAATGGCTCTATAAGTTTTTGCTTTCTCTTGGGCATAAGCCATTCTATTCCATGCAGTTTAGCTGAGTATCTTGCTCTCAGGGGACTGATTGGTTAATGAAATTGCTGGTAGGACCAGTAAAGTGATTTCTCTTTCCCCGTCTATAACGACTCAATTTGGTGAAAGTGATAGATCTGGTGTTAGAGCCACCTCACGTGTCTTCTGGAAAATCGAAGGGACCCCAGAGAGGAGAATAAATCTGAATTTAGACTAATCATTAATTCTGAAGTGCACAAACTTTTTATAAAGCTAGCTGATTTTCTCATTGCAATTGTAACGTGGTAGGCTTTCACTAAATCTACTGACACAGACACTCTGTTACTTTATACAGCTTAAAGTTCATGCTAAGCTGGTGGCTCATTTTTACACGAGAAGTTTTTTTTTTGTAGAGTTCTCTGAAAATGCCATTAAATGCAGGAAAATCTCAAGATTTTTCCTGTCTTCTGTACATCTGCTGCATATTCAGTATGATGCTTGGAACAGCACAATCTTCTTGACAAAGGGCTGGGAATACATATTTTTACTTCAATTAGCACTTGAATCATCAGTTTGGGTGTCAGAATTCCACAGTTGTTTTCCAGCTGAGATGCTGTCTCTTCCTAAAATGGTGACCCTGGAAATTCTGCAAGCAAATATAACCTTATTATGATGAATTATCCCGTGTCCAGAATTTAGCACCATGTTTATGTGTGTGTCCTGTCTTGGTTCTTCCTCTTACCCAGCAAAAGCCTCAGAGACTCTTCTGCTGAGTACTCTGTCAAGAAGAAGGGACTTTTTATTTTAACAGCTGACAGTTGGTGGGTGGATACTCTGCTCTAATATAACAAATATATTTTGAAAATTCCCAAGAAAATACTAGTTCAGAGTGACTGATATGAAAGCCAATTTTTAATATTTTTGGATCCCTGAAATTTAGTTTTGAGAATTCCCAGGTGTTTACATATAGTACTGCTGGAATGGTGCTTGTCTTTTATGCGGACCAGGACAGGTTTATGTGAGGTACTTCACAATCTGCGAGAATGTGACAGTCTCAACACTGATGAAGTTTAAAAAAAAATTTAAAAATACAAGACAGAAAATAATTAGAAAAGAAACCAATGAAGAGATCACATGAGCTTTTCAGAGCAAGACAGAAACTCAGTGATGGTGTCAGAACAAGAACCAAAATATCATTTGCCTGTCCCAACAAATGCTTGTCCAGGTTATAATCCAACTGACTCACTGTCAAGCATGTCTTATATTTTGCCTATCCAACTGAAATGCCCACATTATAAGCCTAAATATTCTCACTTTTCTTTAAATTCTCCAAGGAATAAAGGCCTAAAAAGAACTGGGGTTTCAAAGTACCTTATGGTAACAGAAGTAAGCAGAAATATTTTTGGTACTCTGATACCTCCCTGTTGGTTCCACATGAGATTTATAGTTCACTTTTCTCAAAAATTTCAGCTCTCCCTGAGTATACAGAGATAAGAGTTATTCCATGCTGATTGAAATAAGCAAATGACTCAAGGCATTTATGTAAAGAGGAGACAAAAGTGTGACTGAATTGGGAAGGTCATGGAAACAAGACATGAATGCTATAAATCTATTTAAAATTAATATATATTGAAATATTTATACCTAAGGCCAGAGCTGAAGAAACTTACACAAATATTATAATTCTGTGATGCAGCAGACATCCATAGGTGCTCTTCTGTGAAACCAGAAAGATTGTGTCAGTCTAAGATTTATATTGTTGAAGTCCATAAATTACACTACTGAAACAAGCTTTTTAATTTACTCTTTTCCATTCTACTTCTGTTGCTGGGTACACTGATTGTTTTTCTAGTGAAACTTAGTCACACAGTACAAATATTAGTAAGCAGAATGTGAAGTATAATAAAAATATAATTTAGTTATGCTTGGCTCCAGTAGACTAAAGAATATCAAACATTATCAATAGAGATTTTCCTTTTATGGGGGAATGTGATACAGTGGTAAAAGAAGGCAGGGCAGGACGAGTTTGAAGTTATGCTAAATTGGCTACAGCAGTTGAATTAGGGATTTGGACATAAAATGTTTTTTATTAAGTCCATGCTTATTTTTAGCAAGTCCTGTAGCCTTTAAATTAATGTGATACGCAGATGTTTTACAAGCATGAATTATTTACTAAAGCATGTTTACTCTTGAAGCATAGCAGATTTAGTGCCAAATAATGTTCCCTAGCTGTTTTAAATGTCAATAAGTAACATATATGCTTTTGCTGAAGTTTATCACTTCTGTTTGGGCTGCCGAAAATTTCATAAGGTGACTAGAGGTCTTCAAGAACTCTGCTCTCATAGGAACGAGAGTCCAGATGTTCATTCTTTCATTCAGCTTAGCTTCAGTTTTATGCAGAAGCTCGCATCAAGGGTGGTTTTGAGTCTCCTACTTCAGAAGTGAGGGCTTCCTTAGATTAGGCAGCAGTGTCACCCTCAGCTCTCCTAACTGATCCTGTGGAGACAGGTGATGTCTCAAAGCTCAGTTTGCCCTCTCCTCAGCCTATTACAACTCACAGTTACATCAAGCCACAAAAGGCAGCTCCAGGAAAGGGACTAACAGAGTACCAGAGTTGTGTTGAATATCTTCTGTTCTGCCGCCCATGCAGCAGTGTCAGTAATGTGCAGCAGAAGATGAAGGCACAAGCGTTAGCCTGCTGCCACCTTTACAGTCATGGCTAGATTCATCTACTTAAGCCCTAATTAAACATGTATGAAATGCATACATTTCATTTTTGGTACTAAATGTGGCTCATTTTGCAATGTCACTAGGCAAAAATTAATAATATTAAATTTTGCCTCTTCTGATGATGATCATTTTACTCAGACACAGTGCTGCAGGCTTAGGAAGTTCCTGAGTCACAAAATATTGGAGGCTGGAAGAATATTTTGTAATGACTAAATCATTGACTGAATACATCCTGTATGTTTTCTCTGTTCTGAAATTTCTCACCAGACATATGGTTTTGGCCTTAGTAAAGGAGACAGAGTTCATGGAGGTGAAGTCAATGGGCTGCCTGTTCTTGGCACGTAAACCTCTCCTTTCTTTGACTGAGAAAAAACACAGTGACAGCAGAGAGATCAAGCAGTGCTTGGCAAGTAGGAAGCCTGAAAAATAATGAAAAAAGAAGACAAGTTCCAACAAAGGCCATAGAAAACAAACAGAACCAAAACCACAGAACCTACCACACAGTAGGAAAGTATTTCTCAGTCACACATCAAAACCACACAGAAGACAGGAGACCTACACATACAAATTTTACTACCCGAAAGAATGAAGAACACCTAAAAGTAGGATGGAGTTTGACCTTCGCATCAGTCTTTAATCAGTCATTCTTGGAGCCAGGATGAGGGTCTATATGACCTTCTGAGAGACTTTAATGGTACTACCCATTCTGCTACAGAAGATTGACTTTCCTTCTGATAAATAATGGCAACAATACTAACAGTACTGTGAGTTGGAAAAGTTGACTAGGAAAGCAAAAGACTTAACCAGCCATTTCAGGGTGGGTTTTTGTGAGAAGCAGAAGATAGAGACCAAGGAAATAATTATGACCCATCACAGCTATAATGATGAAAACACCATACTGAAAAGCAAAACGTTTCTTGACCAGTAATGTTCCATTTCATGCTTGCTGCATGGATGAACATGTAGTCCCTACTAAGTTCCTAAAGGACACCCATTACCATAGTTTTAATTTCACCTGTATCAAGCACAGTCAGAGATTACATCCTACTTTACTGGTATTAAAGATTGTTACCAAGGATCCGGCCTGTGAGCTGTGGATGAACTGCTGGAGTCATAGTGTGATCTTTCCATGGCAGCCACACATCAATCACAACACAGCTGTGCAGAATCAGGAAGCACACCACGGCTACACCCTTCTTGAGTGTGACCCACAAAATGTGGAGCAATGGAGGATATATTCCCTGTCTTCAAGAGAGCCCTAGGTAATTATCTACCAACAGAGTTATGTCAGTCAAATTTCAGCAATTACAAGGCAAGAATCCATATCAAATTGTTTTAGAAAAGTGTGCGAAATCTCATGAAAATTATGTCATCACTGATGGAAAATAAGAATCAATATGATAATGAGTGCAATTCAACAAGCCAGTAACTCTGCAGTTTAATAGCTCATACTCTAATCTTACATAAATGCTGTCCTAGAATTTAACATACCATTGATTTGTCCATATTATAATGTTATTAACAGAGTTATTTTAGCAATTAGTTTAGTTCTTTCAAATGGAATCAGAATTCACATCTCTAGGCAACCAGGCAGTGGCAACTGCAACTGTATTTCCAAATTAAGGAATAAATCTTCCTCCAACCCTCCATACCTGACACCTGCTTAGGACAGCCATTTCCCAATCATCTTTACCAATCTGAGGTGCTGCAAAGGCACAAAGAAGTTTCTTTTTTCAACTCCTCCTTCCTTCACCCTTTTTATGAGGGAAGCTGTCCTTCAAGCAGAAGGCTAAAGGCTGCACATTCTTTCCACATACATGCACCATTAACTGCAGCTCTTTCACAGAACAAATCAGCAATTTCTTCATAATCTTTTCTCTCCTAATGGGCATTTCCAAATGCTTATCTTTCAACAGCACTATCTTCTGCATCACTAAGTCCAGGCATTCACCTTAATTCCCCACTTTTGCAGCATCATGGCACTTAATCATCATAACATGGCTAACATCATCTGGATCTTGCCATCCTGCAACTTGAAAATGCCCAGCCCTGGGAACAGGAATAGAACATTCTGACTTACTTCACAGAAATTGCAGGGGTGCAAAAAGCATTTAAAAATAATGTAGGAAACACTGAGGGAGAGTTTTAAAGATTTAGGAGGACCACAGGCAAATTTGATGTCTTGTCTCTCTGTTTACAGTGAAGTCAAAAAAAGATCTGAAAATAGATTGCAGTGTAACTGTGTTTAAGTATTTTTATACATTTTATCTGTTATATGAAAGTATCCTATGAGACATGGGAATGAAATTAGATGCTTGCTTTCCATTTGACCTCACTTAGTTCTGACTGTAAAAATGGTCACTAATATGTTTGATTCTACTGGTTCCTTTTTGCAGGAAACAAAGAGATCAAACTAAGTTACAATGAACTAAGTATAAATCTTCTCTGTCACTGCAGTTGTTCCAATGAAGAGAGAAAGCATACAATTGAATGGATCACATTGTGAAAAGCAGTCCGCTTAAATGGAATTCCCAAACCCCAAACCAAAGCTGAATGATTTTACTGTAATGTTTATTGTATTCAATTTTATGGATAACTTTGCCAGATATACATTGTAAAAAGCTATTGTATATGATAGCATACCATAAATCAGTCAAATATAATTTGGACAAGGAAAACCAGAAGGATGTGTGATGTCTGTACTGAGTTTGGGTATCTTATGCACAGGGAGTTTTCTGATTTTGATTTTCATGAAAACGAAATCTGATTCTAAGCATATAAAAGTAGCCAAGTTAAAAATGTGTTATCCTGACTGTACTGTACATACAGCTTTGGGATGTAAGCTCTAGCCTTTTGAATGCTCAGTTTGGATCAGGAGATGTTGCTTCATAAAGAAAATTATGGCATTTCTTCCCCCTCAATTTTACTCACCCTGTTTCACTACAGTTCAAACATATTTTCAGCTGAGAAAATAAGAAAATTTTATTTGTGTCTATTTTGTTCCTTTAAAAAAAAAAAATGAATTCGTCAGAAATGCTGTTCTGGTGCATTATTTGTAAAACAAGGTTTCTTTAGTACATAGAGAATTAGTATATCTACCAAAGATAGATTCAGTGGTCACACTTAAATTTATGAACTCAGACAAATAAATTCACCAGATTATTTTGTAATATTTAGCATTTTTACAGTCCCTTCTATGCTCCTACACTCACACTTTAAATCTCCAAGAATACGTGATATTCTACAAACACAGGCAAAATTACCTTAACGTTTTATACCAAGGAATTAATTGTACCAAGAAGGAGCGGTTTTAAGGAAAACTGACCCACAGGACTGGAGAAGAAGTCTTAGGCTATGAAGTCCAGGAACAACATTGTAAAATGTCTCTCTATTTTCTCAGCTTTATCAATCACAATTGGCTCATTGGACCAGAGCTGTCAGCCACCAGAGAAAACTGATTTACCAGATCCCCTGCAAAGCATTTGTACGCCACATGGCACTAATATCCCATGCCAGAGCCATGCAATTGGCTGGCTGCAGCTCCACTGTATTAGAGACATGGGCAGCGTTGTGACAGGGCTTTACCAAGAGCGCGGTTAAACATAACCTTACGATAGCAGAGCTGAATGAATGAGAAGAGAATGGAAGAATTTGGCAGTTCTCAGGTGAAGCTGAACCTTAGAAATAACGTAGGCTACCCCTCTCCTTCTCTCTCCACGCAGGAGACTTGTCACAGGAGTGTCATACCAGTGGGTTTGGCCTAGTGGCTTCTCTAGTGCATGTGGTGCATCTAGGGGAATATATTCAAATTTCCCAAAGGCAGGAGTTACGTGAAGAAAATAGAATAAGAGTAAGTAAAACCAAGTAACGTTTTACATGTGCTTCTTAAATCCTTTCTGAGTTAGGCCCATGAGCTTCATAAAGGTGAGCAATAAAAGCTGGTGTTGTTGAGTATCCATATCCTGTACAGCATTCTTTGATGGGAGATAAAATGTTCTAGTAATAGAAAATCAAAACAAAACAATCTTGCCTCAGAGTATTTTTAAAATTATTTTACTGGGCCATTTGCAACATTTCATTGCATTAATAGTAGAAAGAAAAAGGTAATTTTCACCTTCCTATTGGTCTTCATGATTTTGTCACCAAAACCATGCTGGTGCCATCAGGAATATATTTCTATTGCACTCTGCTATCATCCAGCTTGCGGCACTTTCTGGGGGGCCAGGTGTCTCCAATTTGGAAGAAATTATTAAAATCTGTTCAGTTGGTTCTGCATCAAAGAACTCTGTAATTGCTTGGTTCTAGGGCTTTCTGCCATCTGAGGCTGAAATGGCAACCATCTGTTAAGAATTCCTCCACTGAGTAATTTTATTCATATTCTGAAGAACATCAGGAAAAAAAGCTAAAAAAAACCTCCAAAACTTTCTTAGTTATAGCATGGTTTTGAATGGAGCTCTGAAACATGTATCTCCCAGTATTCTTGTTGTCAAGTTTCTGCGCTGGTTGACTGTGCAGCAGAAAGAATGGTTTGCTTACCATGAAACATTACTACTTCATGCTAATGATCACTCACAGGAAAAACAACCATTGTTTTGTTATTATTCATTCATCAGTATAATGCCTACAAGGTGCTGAGAGATCCACAGTTTAAATTAAAGAGAATTCCTGGCCTAGAAAGCATAGGACTGGAAGAATAGTCTTTTCTATAAAAGTTTCTGGAAAACAAATGTTCCTATTCTGCTCTCTAAGGCCACTTTGTCATTTAAGATAAGGTTTAACTTGAACAACTTGTGCTATCTTAAAATGTCTAATCAAGACCTAGTCCTCTAGGTTTCTTCTGTACTCAGTACTAAGGCATGAACATATCTACTGAATAATTCACTTAATGTTCATGGCCTTTGGACCTTTTCTTTGTTCTTCCGTGTGCTCTTCTCATAAGATGGAGTGCTTAGTTTCTCCAGCTCTGTGTGTTTTCCCACTTTTATAACTGCTGAAGCCCCACATATATTCTCACTAAGACTTCATTTTCAGACACTAACTTCCAGTGTATTTAGCCACAGTGAAGATTATATGACTAAATCTAGTATCATAACATATGTACAGGAATATTAATTCTATGATTTCTAGTTTCTGAAAAATGTACATTTTGGGTTTTGATTTTGCTGGTGGTTTGGGTTTGGTTTTGGGGTTTTTTTAATTTGTGCTTGGGGAATGGAAGGAAGGAGATAGTATCACTCTGTTGCCTAAAACATCTCTGTCTTGGAATGACAGCCACACAATATAACTTTTCCCCTTGAAGACCCTAAAGACTAAAAGAACTATGTGTGAGTGGATGACTTTCTAGGTCCTGAGGAAGAGAGGGACTGATTTAACCAGAACTTCAAAGGATGTCCACAGCAAGTGTCGGAGTGGACTCTCAATTTGGAAATTCAGATTTTTGTGTTCATCACTGCAGCCTCTTCAGCCTTTTTGTAGGGTTTCTCTTTGTCATCTCAGTAGATAATTGTCAACTCTACCTCCTCACATCTGGAGAAGCCAGCACTCTGCCACCACGTTCCATGTGTCAGGTTCTTAATATGTGCTTTTATTCCCAGCTCTCCTTGTCCCAAAACTACGAAAGTGGCTAGAATGTTGGAGAAAGTGACAGCTTATTTATCATGTTTATATTTTAAAAGGTAGGACCAAATGTTGGAATAAAAGCCAGAAGACTGTGGTAGAGTGAAATAGAAGATTTCCAACTTTTTTTGCTCACCTTTATAAAGCTCATGGGCCTAACATGAAAAGTGCCAGGAAGAACATGTAAAACATTACTTTTAACTTACTGGACAAATCAAGTATTTTCACGCCTTCTACCACAATTTTGTCTTATAGAAGCTTTAAGAAAAAGCAGGTTGGAGGTGTGCTGCAATGACTACCTGCCTTGCACTTTTGAAGCAGGAATATATTTCTTGTCTTCTGCTTGTACAGTGAACAGCACAATATGGGCTTGACAATAAGTTTGACTCATTTATACTTTATCCTCTAATGCATTATTTAATTATTTCAGAGTTGCTTTTAAATTATTAGCATTTAGATAGATATGAAAATAGGAAAGCAGGAGCTTCAGTTTTCATTTGTCTTTAATCTGTGCCTGAGTCATTACTGATCCCACAGGAAGACCAACTGCCAATGTACTGTATGTGGATCTCATTCCTAGGGCCAGGAATATGGTAACAGTTCACAGAAATAATTCATTACCTGATGTTTTTACAATGCCTTCCTTTCATATCTTTGTACCATCATTAAGCCATCATTAATTTCAGGCAGAGCCTTGCTCAAATGCTGAGACATTCTCACTCTTCCCTTTCTGGTGCAAGCAACAGGGCATTCAAAGTGGCAGAGCACCCAAGAGCTGAGAGACACCCACAGACAACTAAGGGGATGAGATGAATACCCCTCGGTCACCAGTAAGATGATAATCTTCACACAGAGATAGAACAGAATGCTGGACTCTCATGTAGAACACTGGTCATCTCTCACTGGAGGGACAAAGATGGCCGTGAGCATGTGTTTTCAATCCGTGAGTTTTATGACATCTGGAAAGTGTATTTTATTGGGGATTGGGGAACTGCTTTATTCTAAAGCTCCTTTCCTTGACAGAGGTCTCCTTACCAGTGGAGTCCAGTCTGCAACTTCTTCCCAAAGCCCTCTGAACAAACAGCCTTTTCTGTCCTGCCTTCACTTCAGAACTCCCAGCCCCTGAGAGTCTGTCTGTGAGCTGATGCCCAACCACAGCAGGCCACTCACAGACAGCCCCCTGAGTTGTGGTCATCCCCAGGGATGGACACTTAGTGATAGAGCCTTCAGCCCTCCCACCTCGGTGAAGCATCGCCTGGGGACTGTGCACTAAGCCATGTACTTTGTTAATTCATTAATGTCCTTTAGTGGCTCTTAGATCATTGTGGTAACAGAATTACTGTGACCAGGAATGCTGTTTTACGGCAAAAAATAAAACTAGAGATAAATTGAGTGTGACAGTGACCACAGAGAAGAATAACATTGCTAATGGAGCTCTTGCACTGCTCAGATTCCACAGGCAACACTGGGATTGTAAAACAAGACTTAGTTTGATTTTATACATAGCAACAACATCAAAACTGACAGAAACAAGGGCTGTGAGATAGAAACATTCCGAAACCATGCTTGTGTCAGAATAGTTTTGACTAATGAACTGAAGACAGGAGGTCTGAAGCGATATATTCAGTGTTATGGTTAGTAGCAACACTGTAACTTAGCCAAATATGATTTTCTCAGCTCCATTTTGGTTCTAGTGAGGGAGATGCCTTTTTTCTTTGCTGTTGTTAAATTGAGGAGACAATACCAAAAGAAACTTCTTTATGGAACAGTGTTGTCACAGCAAGAAAAACTGAATGGTGGGCACTACACCAGTATGCTCAGCCCTTGGTCAACCCTGCCACCTCCAGAGCATGGCATCAGGGACAATGGACCCAGGAGTGTGGGAACCTGGCACCAGCAGGTGTTAGAGTGCAGAACACGGGCATGGCAGGTAAGAAGGAATCTCCCACAGCGATATGGCTGGGAATGAACCCAGAAGCTGTCAGAGCTGTTTGCAGTGAATTAACAGAAGGCACGTTAATATCCTGGTTTGAATGAAGCTTTCTGCAATACATAGATCTTCACTGTGGATATTTAAACCAACAGTTACAGCATTCAGGTTCAAATCAAAGACCTGGCATACTGGAAGATGGGAATGAGGGAAGCAAAAACTGAGATGGTCATTACTCTAGTGCATAATGTGGCATGTAAATACTTTCTCCATGTAATCCCTTTTCATAATTCAGAGAATTATTTCATATTTTCATATTCAGAGAATTTAAGCTTGCAATAACAATTGCCAGGATAATAACCAGGCAGCACACAGAACACAGAATAAATACGCCTTCCTTTTCAGTAAAGATTTAGGTAGAAAAAGATATATCCAGTAGCAATCAAACCAATTGAACTTGTCAAACAGGTAGATAAAAACAGTGAAATTAAAAGATTATTTTTCAATTCTCAATATTGAGCTGTCAGTATCAGGAAAAAAAAAAAGATAAATTCCAACTTTAATAACATCCAGTCATCCATGAACAGTGTTGGCACAGGTAGAATCTCTTTTGGGAAGAACAATAATCGCAAAGATTCAAACTTGGAAGTATTCACAAAGTTCTGCTAACAAAAATATTTTTGAGATTGAAATCCAAAGGAAAAAGAACACGTGAGAGAAGTAAATGCAGTACTCATGGTTATGCGTGCATAAACCTATGTAGAAACTCTAATACAGAACACTTGCACACTTCTATAGATTGTTTAGCTGACATGAAAACTTCCCCAAGGGAGATTTCCAATTCTAAAAAAGCATCCACACCCCTCAGAATATACTCAGATTCAAGGAGAAATCCTGTAAAAATAGCGTGCCATAGACGGATGTAACTCATCATGCGCAATACTCTCAATGGGAGCAAGTGGAGGCATAACTGAAACTGTCTGTATAATTGAGTTTTTCCAGGGTCATTTTATTGTTTACTTGCACACTTGCTTTTATTCAAACAAAGAAAAGAGTAAACTGGAAGGAAAAGAGGATTCTGGTAAACTCCCTTTGAGAGACCTAAAATTACCTTTACTTTCTAGGTGTCTAAGCTTTTTTTTCCTTCTTATGACTGAACAGGCTGCCACTCTCTGGAGCTGTAGCTCTTCAGTGTCATGACACGTCCAATCTTTGGCTGTCTGCCTTCTGGAAATATGGCATAGACAAGTGGCCTGAGAAGTTAATTCCCTGGGAGAACCCTGGCTTAAATGCCACAGCTGACGCATTCCAGCAGAATGAGCAGTATCCAGTAACCCTGCACATCCAGTTAGAGCCAGATGTGACACTGACACAGTAGAAAGCCACCTATCTTACCTAGAAATCTTTCCACCAATGTCTTTCCAAGAAATACTTCAGGAACCTGTACTACATGTGAAAAAAGGTGAAGGGTATTTTTCTGGGCATGCTTCCTCAAAAACCTGCACATACTCATTTTCTTTAGTGTACTTGCTGATGCTGCCTGCTGGTACACCAGACCATAAATAAAAGGGCACAGTTTCACCAGTGTCATCACCTCCCTTGACTTGGTATTCCTAACCTATATGACTGTGACTCAAATGTGAATAGGGATTAAAATCAATTATGCCAGTCTTCACAGGGTCACAACGTAAATTCTTCCAAACCTTGTTTTTATTTCTTCAGTTAATAAAAAATTCAATATATTATTATGCTTAGAGTGAGTCCTCAAACTCACATAGGCTTTGCAATCAAAAATATGTGCAGAAGAGTTTTGCAAGGAAAGTTGCTCAGTTACCACTAGATCCCATTGAAATAAAGCTGAACCACTAGAAAGCACAGTACACTAATGAGATTAGTCCAGTGTCAAGGTTTCTGCATAAAACTACGCAAAATACCAGAACAACATGGTGCTAATGTGATAGTGCTGCTATTACTGTCAGTGCCATATGGATGCTTTATAGTGCCAATACTGTCATGGCCTTAAAATGTGAAGGTTTCATTAACATGTTCCTTGAATCTGTAACTTTATCCCTTAGGGATTACCTTTCACTCACTGGAAGACCTCTTCTTCTACACATGTCTGAATTCTCTCAATATTTATTTTAATTAAGCTTGTCTTGAAAATGAAAATGAGAAAGTATTTCTGTCCTTAATTATAAGTGTTTACTTGACACTATGTCAACAGGGAAATATTTTATGGTAATAAAACATAGATCTTGTCACTTTTGCTAAAAATTTAATTTTACACTGGCCATGTATGTTTTCACCTTACATCTCTAAGTGGCAGTACTCTGGGTAATACTCCTATTTCCCATAAACTGATCAAGAAAATTATGAACAGCTGGAGAAGTTGCTGAGACTTTCCATATTTCCAGATTAGCATTATAAGAATTAAATCACACAGAATTATGGGAAGAGCTTTGAATTTGCATTTCTTGTACTTGAGCAATATTGACACTGAGAAGATTGCACTTGCAAATTACATTAAGGATAGAATTTATATTTGCTTTGTAATCTGCTGGAGATACACATCATGTTGCACACCCTATACCATCCAGCATAATGATGCTCTTGTTCTTGTCAGCTCCTGTTTCATAAAACAAATAATCTCTGTTATATCAACTTCCTTAGGGCAACATATATTTGCACATATTAGCAAAACCTAGTGTTTTGATTGTTTCCATCATCACTGTCCTCCTTGATTTGTTTTCTTCTTTTCCTACTACAGAAACCCCACAACCAGCCCAAATCTACAGACAGAGAGTTAAATATTTATTGTTCTTGGTCAGTTTACTTTTCTACATTTTGTGATTTGATTGCATATATTTAAATAATATTTAAAGATCAAGGTTGAAGACTTCTGCTAAAACAGATGCACAAAAATAAAACATCACTGTGATGTATTCTTCACATTAGCTTCTCCCAACCTGTCCCTCACAAATGACATATACCTCTGATGTTGGAGCTGAGCCCTCATTTTGCTTTCCACTATATCTTATGTATCTATATGCTTTCCCAAGTGGAATAGGAAAATAGAAAATTTTGCTTTCTTCACTAGATTGCTCCCTGGAAACGGCAATGGTCCCTTGGTAAGTGGAAGTTTGTTAACAATTATAACAGCTGAGTGGAAAAGAGAGAAAGATGTATCTGTGATCTAGAGAGGAAGGTATATTTGGGATTTGAACTTATATTTTCATTTTTTCAGACTGATGACCTTCCTCTGCACTGCCCTTCAAATGTACTATCATGGAACCTCTACAGGATGGAAAACCTTTAAAGAAATAGTTCAAAAGATTCTTTAGATTTACATTTAACAATCGACTATATTAATAGCATGATTCACTTTGACTCTAGTGGGCTAAATGACATCATTATTATACTGTGGGAGAAAGACGTTAAGTTTAAGTTGGAAATAATGTTGTTCAGAATCTTATCAGTAAATTTATGAAAGTATTAATATTACATCAGGGAAAAAATTGAGCTGAAATCCTAAAGAATGTGTTTTATATTATAAACTTCCATAAACCATTGACACAGAGCAGCTTTAGCATTTGGCACAACTGTTTTCTCTCTGAAATGCTATTTATGGCAAAAGAACAAAAAAAATCATGTACCATATTCTCTTCTTGTTCTCAGATTTCTTTAGTATTGACTGATATATTTATGGCATATGAATACATAATGTGCAGATGAATGTGTGAATAACTGCAAAGAAGATTAGTTAATTCAATATTTTAATCTTCATCTAGATCACTGATGTTTGAGAAAAATAATCCAGATATTTTAAAGGAAAAATGTTACTGTTGTATTATTTCATCTTTTTGGAAACAAAAAGGATATTGAAAGAAAACAGGGATGTTTTTAGCAATAACTTGTCTACTGAAATATGTACACTTTTTTCTTTAAAAATGACTAATATACTATGTCTAATTATTGAGACAATAATGGCATAATTATATATATTGATGAAATATAGGAGCAAAATTACTTTATACATTCATACCAATTATTTCAATTATATCTGGCATTAGAGAGATTTATGGTGCATACTAAGGTATTTCATTATATTTTGGACGTATCTTTAATATGGAGATGCATTTAAACTGCTGAAGATAAGTTTTACTGTTCTCTTATGAACAGAAATCAAAATTTTATAATAAATTTGGAAAAAATAGACTTTCAGTAATGAAAAAATTGAAGAAAATATTCTTTTCAAGACAGCCTTTGGAGAATAGATGTAAAAATTTTAAATTGGAACAGTATAATGATGAGAAGAAGCAATATAATGATATCTCTCTAGTGTTATACACTTTAAATTTCCTAAATGATACATTTTTCATTATATAAAACATTTTGAGTGTCATGAGTGGAAGTTTAATAATATGATTTGAATAAAAATAATTTTGTACTAAAATTTTGCTATTCTTTTTGGCTTAAAATCTTCCTCATTATTTTGCTAAAATCCATTGTCCTTATTTTCATATTTAATATTTAAAATTTAGGTTTTCAATATCAAGCCTTAGCAAAAAATGGCGAAACTAAGAGAGAATATGGAAAAGAAACATAATTTATGGAAGATATTCCTTTAAAAAAAAAAATAGACGCCTTCAAATCAGCCAGTTGAAACATTCTTGTAACTGACAAAGCAGTTAGTTAGAAATGCAAAATTAAGTGATTTGGGTGTAATTGATGGACCTGGAAATGACATCCCCCTCTCCATTTCAGGCACAAATACATACACACCAAGAGTCTGCATGTGCTCTGTGACTTTGGTTATCTCTGTTCTTAACTGCAAAAGGCTGTTGTCTTTTAGGTGAATGTGACAGCTCCTTTGACAAGATGCTTGCCAGTTCCTAAGTCAGTGCCATGAAAGGTCCATGTGCACTGATACTGGGTTTTATGCTGCTTTAGTTTTCTGTGCCTTGTTCTTGCTCAGAGCTTTTTCTTTGCCTTAGCTTTTCATTTTTTTCCTGCAGTGGAAGTGTCTATTCATCTGCACTTGAAATGGTATCTGATACGAGTACACCATAATTCTGGAGCCAGTTTCTAAATATATTTCTGTTGGACACAGTTATTACCCTCAAATTGAGAGATGTTCTCACTGATGACAGAAGATCTTAGCTGCAATTTGTTTCTAAGAAGTTTTCTTTCCTCTTAATTGAAAACTATCTATAAAGTCAATAAACTCACTAGCCCTCACATTACTGTAACCATGGACTGGAACACAGAAGTTCTGGGAATCAAGTTTAAAAGGAAATGTGAAAGATAAAAATGTTCACTGCTTTCTTTCTGGCAGTTCCGATGGAATTATGAACTGCCATTTGTGGTAACCATGGCACATTTTATGGAAAATAAAAAATAAGTTTATATTTCTGTACGGTATATCTTGATTTACACACTGGCTGATTCAAATCTCAGAAGAATTTCTGCACAATTCTACATACAAGCTAGATGGAGAGTTAAAATGTGGTTCTCTCACCACACTACTTGGGTAAGGTTATTAATGAAGTAAACAACTATACACAAAAGACACATAGTGCTTTCGTATATTGAAACATCCAACTCTGAGTCCTGTATGAGGAGGACACATTGAACACACACTACCTTCTGAAAGGGATGCCAATGGCTTCAGTCATTGAAGTATCTGTTAAATCAGGAGAGACTGGGAGAGCAGAGGCTTTTTAGCCCGGACTTGAGAAGGCTCAGGGAGGAGTGAAGAAGAGAGAAGCAGACCCTTCTCAGTGGTGCCCAGTGACAGGACAAGAGGCAATGAGCAAAAACTGAAATACAGGAAATTCCAGTTAAATGTTAGAGGAAGCTTTTGTGCTGTGAGGGTGGTCAAACAGTGGAACAGGTTGCTGAGAGAAGTTGTATAGTCTCCATCCTTGAAGATATTAAAAACATGACTAGACATGGTTGTGAGCAGCCGTATCCAGCTGACCCTGCTCAGAGTGGGGCAGGACTGGACAGGACAAGGTCCAGAGGTGCTCTGAGGTGAATGAAGGTGCTCCAGCCTCAGTCACACTGCAGCTCCCTTTGTTGATAGGAGAAGGCTCATCATAACACCTTGCTAAAGTTCAGCTGAGATTAAAGTTGCATAACAAAAATTTTTCACTTTAAACTTTGGATTAAAAATGCCTATTGCTGATATAAACATTGCATGATGCCCCTGTTCAGTGTATTTCTGATCAGTGCTTGACATACATCACACAGTTCCTGCTTTATATTCTAAATGGTAGTAGAAAGTGTTTAATATCCATACTTAAAAAGAAAATCTCTTTTAGTCACAATCTTGTTTGGTGTAAATTTAAAAAGCTTTTTGCAGATGTGAATGAAGGACTGAGAGCAGCATGCTTCCTTTCCTAAGAATAGTGTAAGGATACAACATAATTGGACTGAGAAATTAAAACCTTAAGAATTATTTGAAAAGATGCACTTAAAGTTTATAAAACTGTTACAAGTTGTTATTTCATGAAAAAAGGTATAGTTCAAAAAAATGTGCAAGATTGGAAGGTGAAAATAATGGGTGTTGTACTATAGTTAGCAGTTCCTCCTAAAAATTTCCATCTTAAAAACTCATTTATCAAGCATGAATCAAATGCCTGTCTTATATTTAAAAGGTCAGAATAGATTTTCATATTTTGAGGGCTTGTTTCCATATCCAGATTAAAAATTAATGTATAAGAGAGGTTATGTAGCTTTTGGCTACAGTTCCCTTACAATATATTAATTTTAGATGTGTTAGAAGGGTGTTACAGAAGGATATTTCAAGATAATAGATTTATCAGATAATGAAAATAAAACTGCTGTTAGTTCATACCAGCATATAGAAAGAGCAGAGCAAGCCAAATATACTCTAAAAAGGAGATGATAACTTTATGCTTAAAATAGAAAATATTTTGATTATATGTTTGCCTTTTCATGAAAATGTAAAAGATGAAAAGTACTTTGACTTTCAATATTGGGTTTGTTTCCTCTCGTCTCCTCTCTTCTCCTCGCCTCGCCCCGCCCCGCCCCTCCTCGAAGAGGTTGCAAACGCAAACAAGCATCAGCTCTCAGACTGCCCGGGAAACGTGATGGGCCCATAGCCACATTTCAGAGGAGCTCATGGGAAGCCAGAATTGCTGTTTGAAATGTCAGTCTTACAAGTTCTTCTAGTAAAGAAGCGGTTTCTACATCAGCTCGAGCTGCACCTCATTGCAACTATTGTTCTCATACCACTCCACAGACCCTGCAGGTCTCTCGCACATCACACCACCCAGACCCAGAAAAGTGCTGTGTCTGCCCAACCTTTTTATTATCTCTGGTCACTGACTTTGGACAGCTGCAAAGCGTGTGCTGTGTGCAAGTTATTTTCTTCCCTACATTATACTTAAATAAGACAGAGCCTTCCAGAAGAGAATATGTGATTTGAATGCTATAAATTATTTTGACCTGTTGTAGAAAGCCTTGTGTTAGAGCTATGCAGTCCTGGAGAGTAGTCCCTTCTTCCCGTGTTTTAGGCCATATTAAAGTGTACAGGAAATAGAAAATTGCACCAAGGTCCTTGATTCTGGTGATCATCTATAAAGAAATATTAGTAAGGAAGAGATCCTTAAGAGATCCACATGCAGATGTGCAGTCACATACATCTTTGATTGTCCATTTTCTTTCAGGAAAATTGTACTGGTGTTGGTCACTAAATTTAATAGCAGAGGCCACATACATCATGACTGATCTCACTGATGGAAGATATAGTCTCACATTTGAATTTACATTCTACAACTGACCCTGTTGTCAATTGAGAATCCATTATCTTGCTTTGACTAATGTTTTCTTTAATTTTAGCTAATGTATCTCACAGCTTGCTTATTGAGTTATATGCTGGCATGCTCTTGTAGGAGCCAGCACTGCTGTTACCCTGTCAACACCAGGTTTCAGAAGGAATTCCTTTGGTCAGTCTGCTTTCAGTGCTGTGCACCTCAAATGTGAAGTTTGTCCCTGCAGAGGGTTGTCTTGCTGGTTCAATATCTGTTTCAGTTGTTTTCATAACACCTTCCACTTACTGGATTACTGTTTTCTTTAGGCAGTGCCTTGGAAGGCCATTTGAAAATATATATTTTAATAAACACATATATGGGGGGGCAGCAAGAGAGAGGCAGAGATCCTCTACAGGTACCTAGACTACTTTTTCTTGTGCTACGATACCTTTGAAGATACTTCACTAAAAGACATTTTGTGAAGTATTTTTCCATGTTGTATATTTAAAACGAAAACAATCCTGAAACAAGCATTTTAGGAAGACCAGTACTATCTCCGCAAATAATATTACAATGCAGTTGGTATTTAATCCGCATTGTGCAAAAATACTTTCATTGTTCTAAATGAGCATTTATGGTATATTTTCGACCTATTACAAGAACTGCTAAAGTGAGAAGATTTTGGGGTGACCTGAATAATTTTATTGAATCTTCACTACTCTTGAGTAACCTGATTAACTCACGCAAGTGCCAACACAGCCTTCATGCCAATTCACAGCACACTATCAAGTTATTTTTCTTCCCCTCGTCTAACCTAGTTTTCAGCACCTGTACCAAAGCCAAACTGCCATGATGAGAGTCTCAAGACTGGAGAAGGAAAGGTTGAAAGTTACTTAAGTCTGAGAGTATTTTGGCACAAAGGTGGTAAAATAGATCTTTGTGAGGAATTAACCAAAAGTGCAGGTTCTATAGAAGAGACTGGAACAAATTCTTCCTCATGTAACAACTAAGCCATGCTACAACTGGTAGGTTTCTTTGTGTAAGTGAGAGGAGGCTTTGGCTGAGCATTTATCTAATAGGTTAAATGTAAATAGAGTCCAGTAGATAACTGTATTTTCCACACTAATCTGAGTTACTGCTGGGAGTTAAACTATGTGTGTCCCTTTCCTATATTAAAGAAAATGAGTAGGAGAAATATAATCTAATCACTTGCTGATATTTCATAGAGATGGAAGTAGGAAGAGGCTTTAGGTTTCTTCAACTGTTTATTCTACTTTATTTTTCTTCTGAACATGAATCTCTCTTCTCAGGAAAACTGCTGTTTCGGATGCAGTCTTACTGAACCTCTGCCCAGTGCTTAAACCAAACTGAATCTGAGCCTTTTCCAGGAAGACTGGGAGGAGATGAGAAAACTGTTTAGAACTAAGATTAAAAAAATAAATGTGGTGTCTCTGCACTGCTGCTTTCACTTGGGATCCGAACTCAGGTCAGAAGGGCCATCCTTACCACAATTCCTGAGAGGACTCAGCCAGGAAAAGTTCATTCTTTTTAGGCTGTCAAAGGTGACACAGGCATTCTACAAGTGACCCTGATGCCAGATTTGTAGATCTCACTTCCTTTAGAGCCAGATTTGGAAGAAACACTGAGTATGGTAGGAAAGGGGGAGGGAACTCTGGCCAGGCAACTTCCTGCCCCGTAGGAGAAACTGGACCCCTGGCTGCCACAAGAGGGATGGCATTTCTTATGAGAATGATTGTTTGATTAACTAAAACAGAAAAACTCCAGTAGCAGAAGCATCTTTTTCAATTGCACAAGAAGAGTTAGGAGGTACATGAGGATTCACTAGTATTTCACGTGCCAGGGAACAGATTCAACTAGAACAGACTAATGAAATAGGTGTTACAACATTTCACTGTTCAAAGGCACAGCATGGCCTGTAACTACAAATTAATATTGCACAATTTCAGCTTGTGAAATTGCAACATTAGTGTATTTTTTCCTGCTCACTGGTGCAGTTGATATTTTAGCTTTGATTTGTAAGAGTTAAGTTAAACTAAACTGTGTTCTTTTAATACATAAAGATCAAAAGCAAGATGTTTGCTAAGAACAGAGAATATTCACAATAATTTATGACTAACAAATTGAATGTGACCAAAAAAGAGAATTTCTAACCTACCTTGTAAACTTCATTTTCAGTTACACTGCCTATATGAATATAGGAGGATTGAAGAGACACACACTATGGCAGGATTTGACCTATGAAATAAAATTTATTTATAGTGAAATATCCTCTTTTTGAAATTTCTTGGTGGATATACAGTGTTGTATTTTTTCTGTACCTCCTCAGTCTCTAATGCTGCTGCATGTCATTGTTTAGTTGTGGTTGCAGTGACAAGAGGAAAATGCCTCTCTGGCTGCCAAAGAAAAGCCACATGGGCACTCTCAAGGGACAGAGAAATGGTGAAAGGAGGAGGAAAGGCAACAGAGGTGAATTTTCTATGGGTGTCCTTCCATTACACTGATGTGATAGAGTAAGCCCACAGGTGTTTGTTGGATGTTTCATAGAGGGGAGGATGTAAGCTTTCTTTCTGCTCTGCTTATAGAAACACTTTTCAAATCTCCCTAATCCGTTAATCTATTTCTGTGCTTTTTCTTAATTTCTGAGGAAATAGACACAGAGCCCCTCTGAGCTAAGGTTGTACAATTAGAGGTTGAAAAACTTATCTGACTGTGGATTGATGAGTGAGTAATGGATAGCAGGAGCGATTTGTAAAGCATTCTGGCTAATATCTAAAACTAACAAACAAATGGAAAGATACCATTAAAATGTTCAAGTGTAGCAGTTGTCTCCCCACTCCCTACTTGTTATCTTTTTAATGCCTTCCTATTCTTCAGCTAAATTAGTGAATTACAAGAAAGTGTCATTCATTTGTTCATTGTCAATGCAGAATGACACCTTTTTACTTGCTTATATGCCTTAGTGTGTCTGAGTCACACTTGAATCTGTTTAGTGTCTCAGTAAAGATCATACTTATCCCCAATTTTAGTTGTTAACACAGACCACTAAGTATGTTTTTGGTGTTTTCAGCAGTTTTCAAAGTCTGGTTAAGAAGAGTTTCCTGCTTCAGAAAGGAGATTTATACTTCTAAAGAAACAGAACACAACCCCTCCTGATCCCATCCTGATCCTTTTCTATCTTATCCCCTGCCTGTTTCTGCAAAGAGGAATCTGCAGGCGTCCAGAGGAATGTCTCTCTACATTTCTGCACTGATTCCCTTTCTGTCTGCTTCTGCAGATTATAGAAAGCGAATAATTAGAACTCAGGATAAGTAAAGCTCAACCATATTACCTCCTACCTCTAACTGATTTCAGGATCTTGGACCAAGTCCTTAGTACAACTGAGCTAATTGCTAATGCATTAAGAAAAAAATACCCCTTAACACCCCTAGGTTTTATTTCTTGTTTTGCAATAAAGGTAACTTTGTACTTCTCTATTAATTCAAAGTTCCTTTTTTTGATCGCAAATTATCAAAAAGAGGAACAATACTACTATATCTACTTTTGACTACAAAAGGGTTATATCAGCAAATCACTGGAAACACTCAGATTTGGAGGACTTCACACAAAAGTGGGTTAAACCAAGTGAAAACCAGTTCTAGTGCCAAAGACTTATCTCTTGACCTGTGACTGTGAAAGTAACAACACTGCCAAAATAAAGAGCAGTACCTTAGCACTAGGTATCAGGGTGCACTGTGAATTTTAGAGTTAACCTCAGCTGGAGCTGGTTTATATAAAATACATTAAAGAATCTCAACATGGGAAAAATAATTACTCTTTTCTTATACTTTTCAGTGGCTTTTACTGTAGAGAAATTGGTTTTGAATCTAAATGAAGGTTGCTCAAGCTTACACAAGTTCTTGGTGAATTTTCATGTTAATCAGTTGCCACTTCAATGCAAATTATTGGTAAATTCAGCTCTTAGAAGCAGTTCTGTCTGTCCCATGCTGTTGGCTAAGTTAATTTTCCACACTTACAAAAGAGTGTTCTTAACTTTATATCTGATTTTAATATATACTCTTAGTGTATTGTTAATGTATGACTTCTTTAAGAAGTCACATTATAATTGTGTTGCCTTCTTTTTGTCTACATTTTTTTGTTTGTACATATCCATAGACCTTTTGCTTCCTTCAGATGAATCAAATATTGATCCTTGGTTTGGAACTTATGCTATCCAAGAGGGGCTTGTAATTTTATCCATAATGGGCAAAAGAGAATGAAAAAAGGGTTATGTTTCTCATTTTCTATATATTAGGGCCTGGATGGAAGCACAAGTTGTAGAATATTGCTCGTATCTGTGGATTTATACATATGGTACTATTCAAATTCTATTAATGATGGAGACTGTTTCAAATTTTATTGATTTTCTAAATGAGTTCTCCTCTATCTCTACATGGTATTGGAATCTCTATAAGAACCAGACCAAGCTTCCCTTCTTTCAGGGAAGCTTTCACTTCAGAAGAGATAACCAAAAATGCTTTCTTCTAGAAGGAAAAAGTGTTCATATTACAATGGATTTCATTATTTTTCACTTCATTGTTTTATTTTACTTTGAGCAAAGGGTGATTTTTCCTATTTGCTAATAGCAAGCAGTAAGATTCTTAATTCCATAAGTAGTTTAAATAACATTTTTCTCTTTCATACCTGTATGTGGAGACCTGCTATCATATACAGGCCAAGCAGAATGCAATATTTGGAAAAACAGTTTGCAGAAGAAATACTTCACCTGTGAAATGGGGTGTTTCCAAAGTACAGAGGTGTAAAGTGAGACAGGCACACCTGTCTGTATTTGGAGCATGTGCTGAACAGGAAATAAACAGAGCATCACTATACCACTGTATGCTCTAGGAGGTGCATATGTCCTGTCTGCTCTGCACAGACCTCGTCCTCCCATCTCAGAAACGATACAAGACTGGAGGAGGAACAGAGAAGGATATCTGAAAGGTGAAAGTGTTTCTGTATAAAGAACATCTTATGTAGACTATGACTTGGCAAGCTGAAAAAGAGACATCTGAGGGTCTCCAGCAGAAGCCTGTAAAAGGGGGAGAAGAGACTAGAAGTCATCATTTTATCATTTCTAGTGCAGAGCCAAATGAATGTAGCAATTAACAGCCTAAAACTTCACAAAAGCAGACATTTTATATATCAAGCGGTCAAACTAAAAGCTACTCACCAAAAGTTATCACAGACATTCCGCTAATGACTGAGTCACATATGGCAGATGAGACATAGCTGAGTGGTGTAGCTGTTAGTTCCAATTTATTAAATTCTAGGTGGAGTGACACTGTTCCTGTGGAGATATTTGCCTGCACCTGGAAATCAGCACATATTTAACATAATTGTCTGACACTGGTAATTTGGCTTAACTAGTTTCTGCCCATATGCTTATCTGGCTTTGATAGTGCTATTTAGTTCCTGAGAGCTGTGGATGGTAAAATTTAAAATCAACTTATTAAACAACTTCTTTTTCATTCTACCTCTATTAATTATCTCATTTGATAACAATACTGCATAAAATGAACACTTGTCATAAAATGATGGTTTAATCTTGAATATCAGCAAATAAATACTAATGTTACAGAACCTATGTCCAATTCTTAATCAGAATGTTTCTTTTAATACTTTTATTTATCTTATGGCATTGCTTTATCAACTTATGTCTAAGAGTCACTACTTCTGCATGGATGTAAGAGAATCTCTTTTGCTGAGTGACATGAGATCTTCATTCTTTGCTGGTCAGAAAAACTCCTCCCTGGAAAGCAGTATGGATGAAGGTAACATATTATTCTTGGTTGTTTTTGTTTTGTTTGTTTTTTTCCCACCGGAATTATCTCTCCATTACAACTGAGATAGTTCCCTTAAGATCTTCCATTTTAATTAAAGATAAGGATTTGCATATGCAGTGGTAAATGAAAACCACTGGAACAGATTTTATTATTCATTACATTCATGCAGAGTGGTCATTTTAATAAATTAAAAAGTCTCAACTTTGTACCAAAAGCATAAAACCACCTTTTGCCTCTGGCTCTCAATTTTAGGTTTTTAACAAACTATTGTCCAATTATAGCAAACAAGACATTGTGGTAACCTTTCCACATCAGTAAGTGGCTTCATCAGTATACTGAAACCATACTTTGAAATTGTAGGTGCCATTGTAAATAACTTTTTGTCTGCTAAAGGGCTTTGTAGTTCTTGCAGTGAAAAGACAATTACTAGATTCTCTATGGTAGAAGTTCCTTCAAGAATTTTCAAGTTGTTGGATGAACTTGAGTGTCCATGAGCAGCTCTTATTTCTTGTGAAAGTGAGAGAAGATGTGGAAATTTCTCAATTCAAATGCAATCTCTGTCAAACCAAAAATCAGTTAAAAATCCCTCATGAGTGTTGCTTTCTGATGAGCTTTATCAAAGCTTCACAGATAAAATGGGTGAAAATGTATTTACTAGGATTTATAGATCTATGGCAACTGTGAAAACATTGCTTCTAACATAGAGATTAAATACTGTCATTAGCACACAGTATTAAATCAATGCTGCACATCTCCTTTTAGTACTGGCATAAGTTTGAGAGAAATTGCTTAGAGTGGCATGTGGTGAACAAGCTAAGAATTTTGCTTCCCTCCTACTTCAGGATCTGTTTCTTCCCACTGAAAGTTTGATTTCCTTGGTGCTTGCCATACAGAAGCTGGAGCACTTTCCTAGGACATTTCTTTTGCAGCCTGAAGTTGTAGTTGCCAAAGTGTAGGTTCACAAAAGTATTTTACTGTAATTTTTGGAAGCATAATTAGAACACAAGGTAGGGATTAATTTGCAATTAGCTACATCTAATTTTCACACTTTCTGCACTGTTGAAAACAGTCAATTGATGCTGTCAATAACTCTAGTGGAGAGTATTGCTAATCTTCAGACTCTAGCATTCCAAGCTTGTTTTCAAGTTTTAGGGTATTTTCCAACTTTTAATGGTGTATTGCAAAGAAAAACAGTACAATAAAAATAGATAGTCATTGTAGCCAGCATCAACAAGTAAGTTTCCAATTTTTCTGGATGTGTCTATTTAATTTTATCCTAGCCAAATTAATTGCTCCTTCAATCTCCAGATTCTGAGAAATGTAAAGAACTACATGAGAATGAGATCACTGTGATAATGTACATTACCAGGAGTGCTGGCCTAGAGTGAGAAAAGTCTGAGCATATGAAGAAAACATAGGCCAAGTCCAGGACTGAAGGTCTTGGTGAGAAAAAGTTTTCATTAGAGACACAAATATATTCTCACTTTCTATGATGAATTTCTCCATTGAAAGATATGGCCAGTATCTAATTTTAGTGATATCAGCACATCTTCTTATTGCTGAAAATTTGTTGGTATGTCCAAACATTAAATCCAGATGACAATTGAGTTGCATACCCTGTTCTCTTCAAATGCTCAAACATTAATTGTCTGTAGTAATCATTACATCTTGCATTTCAGAACTTGAGTGAATTTAGTGCTCAGGAAAGCAGAGTCAAAACCAGGTGTGGCTGATATTTAGGGCTTGTGCAATTGTCATGCAAACTTTACCTCTGTGCCTCCCCAGCTATGACTTGTATTGACCTACTAGTTCAAAATAAATTCTAGCAAATGAAAAGGAGAATCTGAAATGCTGGCAGTAGCTGAAGACAATGATGATACCATTGCATATTATGGCATTATTTACTGCTTTTTGGATGTCTTTGGTGCAAAGGTAAGATAAATGGTTTCTGTCTCCAGCTAGATCTAAAATGCTTATTGTTCAAAGCAGCTCCTAAGCTGAACCCTCCCTCAGGGAATGTCTCTTCAGCAGTGCTGAATGACCCTGAGATTGGAGGTTAGAGTGTGGTGCTAACAGCACCAAGGCTGTGGGTACAATCCCCGTATGAACCATTCACTTTAGAGGTGGACTTGATGATCTTTGTGGGTCCCTTCCAGCCCAGAATACTCTGTGATCTGGAAATAAATATTAAATACAATAGGCCTCCACCCAAAGAGGTGGATCCACTTGCTTCTCTGTGGCTCCTGTGAAAATTAAGGTTTCCTTAGTGAAAATAAGTTATTCTGAATTTCAAACAAGGCCTTCACAAATAAAATATGTGTTTGCAGAAAGACCATACTAAAACAGGAGTCAGTAAAACAACAGGTACTATTTACAGTAGTCAGATTTATACACTAATTTGGGAAAAACCTTATACTGTAAGTACCTGACTAAGTTAAAGTAAATGTATCATTTTTTCTTCAATGTATTTATCATATTACAACAAACAGTGAGAGTATGAGATCATGAACCATAAAAATTATTACTCTAGAAGTCCAGAACATGTTTACATAGCTGTAGTTGTGAAGCTGAGTTGAAAGCAATGAGGCAACTTTGAGCTATGTAATATGATTTGTTAACTTACTCTGGAATGCAGACAGGTAGCCCCACTGATGACCATAAGGAGAATGCAGGGAATTTATTTTCCTTGTCAAGGAGTTATTCAAAAGTACTGGGGCAAGTGAGTGTTTCAGATATTGCAGACATAAACCTTTTGCAAAAGAAAATATTTAGATACTCCCAGATGCTCAGGAAAGCCAAGAAGGTTAATGCACTTTTTTGACTGCTACTAATACAAATTTAATACCTTTTCTGACTACATATATCCATAGGAATTTTGAATCTCCATCCCATGAGTTTATCAAGAAGCTGAATAGTGAAATGGCTGCAAGAGCAGCTCCTTGTAGTCAGAATTAAGGACCAGACAGAAGGGGAGAGGTCTTATGCAGGAGAGAGTTAATTCCAAAATATTTAAGTCAGGTGACTTTAAATCTGGAAGTGAGGGTGATGACATGAAGGATAAATTTAATTTTATTTTTCTGTGATTGCAGCTCAGAAATAATGAGTACCTTCTCAGTAAGCTATAGACATTCTCAATTGGGAGTTAGTGAAGGAACAACTGTTTGGAGTTCCACTGAATTTTAATATGCTGAGATTTTTCCTTGCTGCTTTCAACTAGTTTTTTCTAAATTTTTGTGCATCATATGCACCCCTTAAACAAAAAAGTTCTATCAGATCTGTGTATATTAGAAAACATCAGAAAACATAAATAGCTCTCTAAAATAAAGACATGTTAAAAGGGAAAGGAACCAAAATTTCCTTCTGCCAGTCAAACAGAACTGATGGTTTCTGTGGGCTTGGGAATATCATTTCCCATTCCTTTTCTGGAAAGCCCACTACACTGCTTCCTTATGAAAATTAAAAATTGATCGCCCTTAAATCTAGTGCCATCCTGCCCTTTTGCCAGCCTTCAGAGAGAGGCCAGAGAGAGGTCTCATCCCTCCCCACCCCAAAAAAACAATTAATTATTTTTCATCTCACCAGATCTGACTCCCTAGGATAGGTCTGTGTGTTTCCTGCTGCTGTGGGTTGTACCAAGGGACTTTACTTCAGATCCTAATGTCTGCGGGTAACCCTCATCATCGAGCTCTTACTCCAGTTGAGGCATATGTCATTTCCACCTCAATACTGAGCCTTAAGATTCCAGGAACTCTGCTTAATTCCATGGTCCCAAAGAGTGATTTAGATTTGCTCTAAAGCTAAATCAGAATCACATAATGAGAATTTTGGTAAGCAGTTGCCATTATTGCAAGGAAAAACATTTTTTTTTTTTTTTCCTCAAGGAAGGCAGCTTTCTGTTAACACAACAGAATGATAACAAAAACCTTAAGAAAACAAGTCTTACACTGATTTTTAGGTCAAATAAAACAGAAGAAAGACACTTTCTTTTTGTGGCTTTCTTCTTTCAGCTCTTCTCCCAAGCTGTCATTTGATGGATCAGATACTTCATCAGCAGTAATATTTGATCACTCAACTGAACTCTTTGACCACTTGTATCTGCCCCAGGTCAAAGATTCCATTTCAGGTGTACCAACACAGTTGTCTAAGTCCATGCTGTCAAAATGGAAATCAACTGGGTATTACCTTTTGGTTTTGTTTTAGATAGAGGGAAGAAGATTTTTAGTTCTCTTTCTGATAGTAAAGCTTAAGCCAGGGAAAATACAGTGGTATGGGTGCCTCCGCC